>JARQOC010000007.1:195467937-195821754 GCA_033576535.1 Allobates femoralis
CACATTCCAGCACCCCCCATCCTCCAGAATCTTAGGCTGTGTGTAGCCCCTACCTATATCTGGCTATGGATGGCTTTGGCAGCCTCTCTCCTCCTTTGCGGTGCAGGCTGCACACTGCACTGACGCCAGCAACAAAGGGGTAAACTTACCCTGCTGCTGTGACATCCAAAGCGTGTGTACGTAGCCACACGCCGGGTCAGGGAGCTAGCTGCCTGGTGCTCCCACTGAACCCGGAAGTGCAGGGGACACAAAGTATCATTTCATCAGCATTTTAAGATGAAATGATATAGAGGGTAACTGCAGTGTTTCCTCCACCGCTGTGACCCCACCCCCTCCCCCGCAAAGACTCTGGTTTTCCTACACTATAGAGTCTGGGGGAGGAGAGGGAACAGTAGAAAAAAAAATAAGTTTTTCACATATCATTCCTGGCGCCCCCCCCCTCCAACCCGGTGCCCTCGCACTGCCCCCGATGCCTAATGATAAATACGGCCCTGGTTATAACTGCTGTCAGTGTATTGGCTTTCAATAACGCCACCTCTTCAGTAAATCCTAATTTTGAGCATAACCAAAACAAAAGTTCTAATGTTGACTAGCAAAAGTCACTTGAGTTCTGATCCAGGCCATGTTGAAGCTGTAGACTCCTTAGCATCAACTATGATAGTTACAGTGATAGATCGTCTCTTGAATACAGCTAAGCATCACTTACAGATATTAACTTGCATATTATTATATTTAGAGCGTGTCGTATATTACAGAGTGTTTGTAAATCAGCAGTTAAAATGGATTAATAGACCGGGTACAGAAGACCTAACCAAAGTATTAATGATTCAGCAACTGAAAATGCTGAAATACAAATTACAGTTAAGTGGATTACAGATAATATAAATTAAAATAATATAAATATTAAATGGAACATACAATATACTGACCCTATTATTCTTGAACATGTTAACTTTGCGTCGCCTGTGGCAAAAAAATCACAAAAATTGAGATATATGTATATATATAAAGAGATAACCCTGCCTCCATAACTCCCACAGGGGGTGACTAAAATGTTCATCTCAGACTATCTCATATTTTATTAACTTCCCCTTTATGTCCTGTCTCCCCATTAAACATGACTTTTTAATTGTCCCTTGTCCTTGGCATTTTGTCATTCTTAGACACGATTTTCTCACTTGCAGATGAAGTATGTACATTTTAACTACTGCAATGTCAGAATTTATTATCTCAGTTGACCGCAGTCCAGTTTTCTATCTTAGTCTATAACTGCTTAATTTCATTTGTGCAGTGTATTTAACTGTTGAGTAAAGTTTAGTACTACATGAAGAAACATTTACCTAAAACATGTTCCTACAAGGTATTTTATGGGATGTTGTATCCATACCGTATTATAGAAATATTAGAATTTACAAATTATGTGACTCTATATGACAAGAAGCTGAGGGGGCATCGTGCAGACAGGGAAAAGTGTGAGGTGGAGCATTGTTGAAGGGTAGCAGTGTGAGGAGTAGTGTCGGAGGACTGTATACTGAGTTGGCAGAATAAAGGAATAGTAAGGAGAGGGGAAGTGATAAGTATGGAGAGGGGCTATTTGAGGGGGTTACAGAACACACAGATGGCAGTGTAGAGGTCACTGAAAATGGGGACAACATGAGGAAGGAAAGTGTGCAGGCCATAATCCTTTTGTCGGTGTGTTTGATCTGTAGGCATAATTGGTCTTCAGGAAGTTTTGCATGCATGGCATCTCATGCAAAGTGGCATTGAATGCTAAGTGGCTTGCAGTTACTTCATGGCAGTTAGTCAGGGCAGGAGTCAGGTAACACACTCTCTTACATTTTTTAAAACCATATCCTTTATTTCAATGTCTATCTTCCTATGTGAATTTGCCATTCACTTCACGCCCATCCCCTCATCACTACTCATCCACATAAGCCCTCTCTCACTCCCTCTACTTTACTAAGCTCCAATACTCTCAAACGTACTGAATCATCTCAGACCATCATATTCCAGGGTATTGCATCATAAACAATCTCACAATTACAAAAACTGTTCTTTTTTTCTCTTTTTACTGCTGCACCTGTCAGGTGATAGCTCTCCAAATCCTGGTCCACACTCCACCAACTTCAACCGCTCCCCCACCACACATAGAAACCATGCTAACCTTATCAATATTACTTGCACACCTTCATCTCCCTCTTTTCATTGCACTCTCTGGAATCAATGGTTATATGTAACAAGCTTCCCTTCATCCACAACTACTAGAGAAGCCATATGTTCTGGCAGGTAGCAGTGTTGTAGTGCCAGAAACAGCCCGCCTACTGAGATAGGGGCTAATGTAAGAGGCTGGGCACACATTGCAGTAACCTGTATGAACAGCGTCCTATGTGAATCCTATTCATTGTTCAGGACTGACAGTGGTTTGCTGCCCTCCAAGATTAACGACTCGAGGTGTTTAGTGATTGGAGGCTGGTATCCTGCACTAGTAATGCCTTCACTTTTTAACCAAGGCAAAGCTACACCTTGCATGAGTGCAATGGTCAACTAACCAAAGTAATGCTGTGGTAAAGAAATATATCCTACAATAAATCATATTTGATGGACTAGATGAGTCCATAAAATGCGACTTGGACATTAATTAGAAGAAACAGGCGATCACTGAAAAAGTGGCGGTTTTGAAACCAAGCTCTTTTTTTCTCCATTTCTTGGGGACAATATTTTTTATATATTTGTTGTAAAGATTTTTTTTAGATCTTTTTTATATTTATACATATGTGTGATTTTTTTCGTGTGTGTTTTATGTGTAGTGGAAATTTGTGAACAATCCTACGGCTCCACGGCCGGGATCTGCAGTTTGGGACACAAAATATATATATAATGTATAGGTTTTGAATAAATTGCAGCTCATGAATTGTAACTGTCTGTGCTTGGAAGGATTTATTTAAATGTATCCGCATTGAAACAAGATATAGGGCGGTGGAAAGTAGCGCACCTCTATAAACTAATGTTCATTAGTGAAATATTAAGGAGAGATCTCTAAAAACACATCTTTTTAGGGTGGCCTATCATGATCCCTAGTCAAAGTCATCTAGACATAGACCATCCGCTCCACCAGTCTCAAATGCATCACAAATAATGGTTGGTGGCCACTTATACTGCTCCTATCTGTTCCCCATCTCCTCAGTTAACTATACCATCATTGCAAATAAACCCCTGTACTTTGTGTTACCCCCACCTCATTTTTAGATTGTAAGCTCTTATGAGCAGGGCTGTCATTATTTTGCTTTAATTATTGTATTATGCTTTCTATTGTTTTTTGTATTGTATTTTGTATTGTATTGTATTTTCTGATAACTGCTTCTTATAATTGTTTGAATATGAACCTCTGAATTGTAAAGTATTGCAGAATATGTTGGCGCTATATAAATAAAGATTATTATTATTATTATTATTATTATTATTATTATTTATTATGTGCAGAAAATACTCTTCTTTATTTTTCTTATTACGAGTGTGGAGGCCTTAGCTCATAAAGAATGACAGTGTGGTAGTTATAATTTGTAAAGAAGGATAGTGTGGTGGTCATATTTTGTATAGGAAGCTCAGCAAGATGCAAATATTTATTCAGGGACACAGCATGGGAATATTTTTCTTCATAGGGCATCATAATGAGACTTTTATTTTTAAGGATACCATATTGGGATGTACTGCAAAAGCCAGAGAAGAGCAAGCTTCGCAGACTCATGGAATAACAATATAAAGAAGGACGGGCTTTCAAAAGACTCAGTAAAGATGTCAGGGAAGGTACGAAGTTGTACATTTTTATTCATGATAGTGACTGTGTCTAGTCAGTACTGCCGTTTCTGCAATAGTCCGCAGTCTAATGATGAGTGGCTACAACTTCAAGTATGTTGTTAACAATGATAAGGACATACTGGGAGTTTTGGGATATATATGAATATATTGTGGAGGCTTAGCTAACATTGCAGTGTCTCATTGTACTAGACCTACATTCATGTACTGATGATGGTTCTGGTGCTGTATTCATGTACAAGTGCATCTCAATAGATTAAAATATCATCAAAAAGTTAATGTATTTCAGTACTTCAATACATAAAGTGAAACACATATATTATATAGAGTCATTACACAAAGAGTGATCTATTTCAAGTGTTTATTTCTGTAAATGTTGATGATTATGGCTTACAGCCAATGAAAACGCAAAATTCATTATCTCACAAAAATTAGAAAATAATGTAACACCAACTGAAAATGACTTTTAAATCATAAATGTTGTCCCACTGAAAAGTATGTTCAGTAAAGGCACTCAATACTTGGTCGGTGCTCCTTCTGAATAAATTACTGCATCAATGTGGTTTGGCAAGGAGGCGATCAGCTTTTGGCACTGCTGAGTTGTTATGGAAGCCCAGGTTGCTTTGATAGCAGCCTTCAGCTCGTCTGAATTGTTGGGACTGGTGTGTCTCATCTTTCTCTTTGCAACAACCCATAGAGAATCTGTGGGGTTAGGTTAGACATGTTTGCTGGCCAATGAAGCACAGTGATAATGTGGTTATTAAACCAGGTATTGGTACTAGTAGATGGCAGCGCTGACTTTGGTCTTGTTAAAACACAGTGGAACATTGTGGAATCATTGATGGTGGAAGTATATCATGGAACAATCAAAGGAGATATCTGTGAACATCAAAAGAAGAGTTATTGATTTTCATCAGGCTAGAAAAGATTACAAAACCATCTCTAAAGACAATACTTAGATTATGTGTAAATGTATGAAATTCACGGCCATTATTACCCTCCCCAGTAGTGGTCACCCAATAAGGTTCACGTCAAGAGCAAAGCGTATAATAGATGTTGAGGTCAAAAAGGAACCCAAGATAACCTCTAAGCAATAAAAGAGGGACCCAAGATAACCTCTAAGCAATAAAAGAGGGACCCAAGATAACCTCTAAGCAATTAAATCTCACATTAGATAATGTCAGTGAGACCACCATGCAAACATAGAAACAACAATGGTGTGCATGGCAGAATGGCAAGGAAAAAGCCACTACTCTGTAAAACCAACATTGCTGATCATCTGCAGTTGCTAAAGATCACTTTAGACAAGCTGGAAGTCTATTCAAAAAATATTTTATAGATAGGTGAGATTTTTTTTTGACTGTACAGGATAAATATTATGACAATTTTTTAGTTAGGATCGTTCTGGTTGTGGCAATATAAATTTTGAGCCGTTTTTTTTTACGCAAAAGCTGCCTTTTTAGTGGAATAATACTTTTTACCCTTTTATGCATGCTTTTTTACAATTTTATGAACTATATTGAATTGTTTTTACATTTTTACTTGGTCACAGTATGATACTTGAATGCTTTGTTCTCTGGTCTTATATACTGCAATCATTTTGTAAAGCAGAAAGGCATCTGTACCATGAGGACTCTACTTGCTAAGTTGGTAGCAGTCAGGCTTAAACAGTCACAATTGGTGCAAAAAACCAATCATGATTGATGCATCAGGTCGTCAGCTGTAATATAGACCAGCTGCATTTGTGTCTATTGGATGGCAATATTTACTTTTTATTAAAGACTATTAATGACCACCATAAAAGTGCAATTCAATGGTCCTTAAGAGGATAAATGAGAAGTGTTATTTTTGAAGAGCAAAAACAAAACAGTAGAGCATAAAAACCTCATACCGTCTGTGAAGCTTGGTAATGACAATATTATAGCTTCTGACTATTATGCTTCACCTCGGCAGGAAATGGCATCATTAAAGGGACAAACATTTCTGAATTTTATCAACAAATTTTAAAGAAAAATGTTGGTATTTCTGCTCATGAGCCGAATCTCAAAAGAACGTGGGTGGACTGCAAGAGAATGACCCAAAGCACACAAATCTTTTATAAATTTACACCTCGTCTACTGACATCACCTCCCAAATAATACACAAATACTAGAGACTGTCTGCCTACTCTCACACCGTGTTCTCCCTCTTTCTGAAACAGAATATCTCCAAAACTGAATCTCTAGATTTTGCTCCCTTTACCTGACATCTGAATTACTTTTGATGGTTCAACCATAACTCCCAAGGATCAGGCTCATTGCTTTGGGGGTCATAATTGATGCTTATTTTTCCTTTATCTTCTATACCTAATTACTCACTAGGTTATGTTACTTGCACCTTAAAAACATCTTCAGAATTTTGACCATTTCTCACCCTTAAATCTATAAAAATACTCACTGTTGCTCTTATTTATTCTCGTCTGGACTAATGCAGGTCCCTACTGATCAGTCTCCCTCTAGCAAAACTCTCTCCTTTTCAATCCATCCTTATTGCAGCAGCCAGGGTAATTTTTCTGACCAGCCGCTTAACCAGTGCCTCTACCTTATACCAGTCATTACACTGGTTGCCCATTCTCTACAGGATACAATATAAACTTACTGCTCTCACACACAAGACACGCCACAGTTCTGCACCCCCCTACATCTCATCCCTCATCTCTGTCTGTCGCCCTGCCCATCTTAGAATTTTTGTTGGCGAGCACTCAGTTGGTTACAATGTTTAGAGGTGCTAGTGAGGGGATGGGGATCCCAGAACATTGTAGAGAAGATAAACAACACTCGCTGAGTTCTGATGCAAATAAACGTTCTTTATTTGATTTGCATGTGTGACTTTATGAATTTGTGCCAATGTTTGACGTCTCAGCTAAACAATATAGCGTTGTTCACAAGAGGTCCCTGTATTTCAAGATGTTGCAGACCTCTGGTGTAGAGAAGTGTATGTACATTGTTAAACCAGCTAAATAGCCTTTAATTCTTTTATTATGTAATATCAAGGAATTTTGGAGATCATTGGTATGGTCCTGCTTAGGCAGGAAGCAGAGTCCTGACTCAAATGCTCTCAGGTTTGGTATCAGGATATATATTCCCAGTTTGGAAAGCAGTCATACCCCTCTTATTCTGGGACAACTGATTTAGTCAATTCTGAATTGTCCCAACATTCTTTGATATTCTATAGTAAAAGACTTGAACTCAGTGGATGTGCATTGTTTATCTTATCAACATCTATCACCCTACCCGTGCATCCCTTCTGCAGCTGATCTTCGACTAATAGCACCCATATTATGAACCACACACCTCCGTCTACAAGTCTCTAAGATTTCTTTCATGCTGCGCAAGGCCTTTAGAATGCATTACCCCCAATATTGTGACTAACAGCTAGCCCACTATTTTAAGTATGCCTTGAAAAGACATCTATTTAGACAGGCTTATGACCTCAACTCACTAACCTAACTTTCCATTCTCCCCTTATCAATCCTTTTAAATGTTAATTACAACCCATTGCTTCCCATTAATTTATCTTCACATTCTCCATCAAACCAATGACACATTAGGACCATATAGCCAGTACTGGTTGATGACCAGAGAACATGGCCTCATATGAAAAAAACATATTTATCATAATGATGACCGGACCAGACATTACAAGCACATATTTCGTACTGTGTCCTCCTATATCCTTATAGATTGTAAGCTTTCAAGCAGGGCCCTTAGCCCTCTTGTAACTGGTGAACTATGTATTATTTTTTTTATTTTCGTTATTGTCTGTACATTGCCCCCCACTCAGTTGTAAAGTGCTGCGGAATATGTATATTATCATTATTATTACTATTATTATGAAGTTAAAGTTTTGGAATTATTAATTCAAAGTCTTAACCTTAAAAGGAATCTGTTAGTAGGTTGTTACTACCTCACATGAATATAATGTAGGCCAAGAAACCCTGAATCGAACGAGGTATCACATGGATTACTGCCTGAAGACGTTCTGACACTATCAAAGGTTTTATTTTCAGGAACAAAGCAGAGCTGGGAGAGCTGTCCCCTCACACACCAGGTTCTCAATAAAGATTTTCAATTCACCGTGAGGTGTCAATCACAGTAGAGGACATAACAGATTGCAGTACCCGTGACTTTCTAGTCCTGCAGAGGAGCATTGCAGCTATAAGTCTCCTTATCAGCTTATCTGACTCCTTATGTCAGCAGGTAGATTCCTCTTCATGAGGAGAATAGCTAGTTCCCCTGACCTCGTCCCAGCCTGTCATACAGACAGATAAGAATTCCCACACACTGGACTGATGAGGGGTAGTCGCCCTGAAATGCAGCATCTGCAGTTTGGGGTTCTGATCTTGCATAAACCCTAAGTCATATTAAAAGGCTTGTTAAAGAGTTGATTATGACTACAAGGATTGCTACCCTTATTGGGTGGCATTAGAGTTTTTCACTTTCTCACTGAAGTGACAATTTGCATATTTCCCAGAGGAGCATTGCTGCTATAAGTCTCGTTATCAGCCTATCTGTCTCCTTATGTCGGCAGGGAGATTCCTCTCCATGAGCAGAATAGCTAGTTCCCCAGACCTCGTCTAATCCTCTCATACAGCCATGTCAGAATTCCCAGACACTGCACTGATGAGGGACAGTCACCCTGAAATGCAGTGTCTGCAGTTTGAGGTTCTGATCTGGCACAAGTCCTAAGTCATATTAAAAGGCTTGTTAAAGAGTTGATTATGACTACAAGGAATGCTACCCCTATTGGGTGGCATTAGAGTTTTTCACTTCCTCATTGAAATGACAATTTGCATAGTCCTGCAATGGTAATCACAGGGTAATAAAGTCAATTGTATACGTAAACAATCGCACACACTGATAAGACAAACACAATTGCTTTTGTTTTTTAACTCTTAAATCATGCTGTCCGCAACTTACATAGCAAAACCCTGCTGACAGATTTTCTCTAGTTCTAAAAAAATGTTGTTGAAGGACCTGAATCATGGATCAGAATTATTTTTGCTGCACTTTATACACTGTGTGCAGATATATTAGGCAAATGAGTATTTTGATCACATGATACTTTTTATACATGTTGTCCTACTCTAAACTGTATAGGCTTGAGAGCCAACTTCCAATTAAGTAAATATGGTGATGTGCATCTCTGTAATGAGGAGAGGTATGGTGTAATGACATCAACACCCTATATAAGGTGTGCTTAATTATTAGGCAAATGCCTTTCCTTTGGCAAAATGGGTCAGAGGAGAGATTTGACGGGCTCTGAAAAGTCCAAAATTGTGAGATGTCTTGCAGAGGGATGCAGCAGTCTTGAAATTACCAAACGTTTGAAGCGTGATCACTGACCAATCAAGCATTTCATGGCAAATAGCCAACAGGGTCCCAAGAAGTGTGTTGGGCAAAAAAGGTGCAAAATAACTGCCCATGAATTGAGGAAAATCAAACGTGAAGCTACCAAGATGCCATTTGTCACAAGTTTTGCAATATTTCGGAGCTGCAACGTTACTGGAGTATCAAAAAGCACAAGGTGTGCCATACTCATGGACATGGCCAAGGTAAGAAAGGCTGAAAAACGACCACCTTTGAACAAGAAACATAAGATAAAACGTCTAGACTGGGCCAAGAAATATCTTAAGACTGATTTTTCAAAGATTTTATGGACTGATGAAATGAGAGTGACTCTTGATGGGCCAGATGGATGTGCCAGAGGCTGGATCAGTAAAGGGCAGAGAGCTCCACTCTGACTCACACACCAGCAAGGTGGATGTGGGGTACTGGTATGAGCTAGTATCATCAAAGATGAACTTGTGGGACCTTTTCAGGTTGAGGATAGAGTGAAGCTCAACTCCCAGACCTACTGCCAGTTTCTGGAAGACAACTTCTTTAAGCAGTGGTACAGGAAGAAGTCGGTATCGTTCAAGAAAAACATGATTTTTATGCAGGATAATGCTCCATCACATGCATCCAACTACTCCACAGCGTGGCTGGCCAGTAAAGGTCTAAAAGAAGAAAAAATAATGACATGGCCCCCTTGTTCACCTGATCTGAACCCCATAGAGAACCTGTGGTCCCTCCTAAAATGTGAGATCTAAAGGGAGGGAAAACAGTACACCTCTGGGAACAGTGTCTGGCAGGCTGTGGTGGCTGCTGCATACAATGTTGTTCGTAAACAAATCAAGCAACTGACAGAATCTATGGATGGAAGGCTGTTGATCGTCATCAAAAAGAAAGGTGGCTATATTGGTCATTAATTGTTTGGGGTTTTGTTTTTGCATGACAGAAGTGTTTATTTCTACATTTTGTGCAGTTATATTGGTTTAACTGGTGAAAATAAACAAGGTAGATGGGAATATATATTTGGTTTTTATTAAGTTGCCTAATAATTCTGCACAGTAATAGTTACCTGCACAAACAGATATCCTCCTAAGATAGCCAAATCTAAAGAAAAAAACACTCCAACTTCCAAAAATATTAAGCTTTGATATTTGAGTGTTTTGGGTTGATTGAGAACATAGTTGTTGATCAATAATAAAAATAATCCTCTACAATACAACTTGCCTAATAATTCTGCACACAGTGTATATGCTTAATTGGACTGGACAAGTCAACACCTTAAACTCCTTATCATGTTTCTCAAATGAATTATGTAGGGGGTGTATTTAATCTTTACAAATGTTAACATAAATATCATTTTACAAACTGACAACCACAGGAGCAGAAAGAATCAAAATTTCCCAGAAAAACATTGCTTATTTTATTTCTTTAATGCATCTTGGTGTGGTTGGTTTTCCAGGTAACCCAGATGTCTAAACACTATAAAATTAACCATGATTCATCAGATTAGACCATCTTCTTCCACTGTTGCATAGTTTAGTTGTAATGCTTATATGCTCAGTTTCGGCACTTTTGGTTGTGAAAAGGGGCCAGAATAGACACTTTTATGTGATTTGAACATATGAGCTACTCATTGCCCCCCTCATGCGCCGAAGAGTTTGGATGCCCATTGCTATGATTGTCTTGCATATAAGATATCTTTTCTTGGCTTGTTTAGGTCGATAATTTGAACACCTTAAAAGACTTATTGTTTTTGAGATGCTATGATTCCATAATCAAAAAATTATGTGGTGCCCCTGCGACTTGGGTGGCCACAGGTAGGAACTGCAGCCAGGCAGATAGTGACAGGTTAAACACAAACCACCTTCAAAACACACACCCACAGATACAGCACCCAACCCGTAGCCCGGGATTCTAGACGGGTAAGGGGTGGTAGGGTTTAGAGGGAAGTGGGTGGGAACGTAGGTCAGGTGACAGACCCGGTACAAAAGGGGGGAACAAGGAGGAGTTAGGCAGTAGGCCAGTGAGCCGACCAGTAAAGACCGAGTAGGCCGGAGTAGGCTGAACTGAAAAGACCAGAAGAAAGACTGAGTGACACTTCCCGGAAGGCTTGAGGCTCCCTGGAGGCGCATAATCCTGTGAGACACCGTTCCCTGGAGAGAAAGCCCGCTCCAAAGCCTGCAGCCCAAAGGAAGGGGAAGGACTGAGCACAGACGACTGGTAGGAGAGATTCCCCTGGCGTACCCGTTAGTCACACGGGTCGGAGAGAGCCCGGTGATCCCTTGCAAGATAGGGACACCCAAGGCTAGGCTGGGACCAGAGTGTTGGCTCTGAGGGGACTGCAGCTATACGCCGGATCCCAGACAAACCGACGAGGGACTCTGATTTCAAGTCAGAGTTCCTAACACACGGGCTGGAGGCTTAGCAACACCATAGGACCCAGGCTTGCCACCCACACACACAGGGGGAAGCTAAACAAAGAGACCGAGCTGCTGCCATACAGCCCACAGGGGAGAACAGATGAGAGGAAGGCCAGAAAGGTTACAGAGAAAGTGAAGGGTCTCAGAGCGGAAACCTGACTGCAGAGGGTTCAGAGACTGCCCGGAATTAATTGTGTGAACTGTACCGTCAATTGTTTGAACTGCACTAAGAACTTTCAAGCAAACCTGGTGAACCCTGATTCAGTCTTTTGTGTGTGATTTTCTGCAACTAGAACTTTTATTCCACCTTACACCCTGTCAGGAGCAGCCGCGACCGGACTCATCCATCTTGCTGCAGCCTCATCCATCTATTCTCCTGGCAGACGTACGCTGCAGCGGTGGTCCCCTCACTGACCACAACCAGTGGGTGGCATGACAACAAACTCCCCTGTAAATATCCCCCCATTACTTGTGGGATCGGGACACGGTCCGGACCAAGGACTGCCGTGATACCCCCCGTGATACCCCGGTCCGGTACCGAGTACCCCGCCCCAGTGGGCCCCACAATTACATATTGACTGTTGTCAAAGTCATCGAAGACCAAAATCTGAAGACCGATATTATTGTATAATACTTTATAAACTAATATAACTGCAAGTATCAATGAACCAAGGTAATACATCAAGCATCTACAAGATGAAAGGAAGTTTCTTTTATTTTATGGCTAATATTTTCCAAGACTTCTGAAGACACCTACAGTGTGGGATCACATAGAGCACAAAATACTTCAGGTACCTGGCCAAAGAAGGCCATATGTTAGTGAAGTAGTCAAAAAGTTCAGACCGGTCAGTCATGTTGTCATCACGCTTTATACTTCTGGTAGCTAAATTTCTCCGGTCTTTGACAGTTTCATACAAATGATTAGCAATGTACTTTTTTGAAGGTGAACACATTGCCTAGAGTTCATGAATCTGACATAAGTGACATCAAAAGTTTTGAGTATAAATATACATAAAAAGCTCAATGTAAAAGCATTTGAAAGTGATCAATTTGACATGACTTAGATGTAGAAAAGAAATAATATGAAGAAAGTAAAAAGTATTCATTTCTGTCCATTAATATTCTACATTGATCACCAGCTACTAGCACATTTCCTAGAGCCTATGTCGAAGGTAGAAGTCCTGATGCTTTGTGAAATTAATCTGACATCCACTAATCTGCCAAACTGACCCCACTGATCAGCTATGGCACAAATGGATTGCAACATGTAATTACTTTGGAGCTAAAATCTTTAGTGAGCACCAAAATCTGGGAATTATAAATCGTTCTTTGTTTCTAAATTTCTGTAATTAAATAGTAAAAGGAAGTAGTTAACTCTTTGTACTAAGCATGATGAATGATACAAAGTTCTTACAAATAATTAACTGCCCCATAGTATGTTTATGTTGTTTACTCAATTTTTGGTAGATGGCATTTTTTTGCTCTTTCTTTTGATGACTACATTAGAGGTCTTCAGCCCTACGAGTATCCTTTACATGTATGGGTCTAATGTTTTCACAAATAGTGCTTCACACAGCCTCCTTACCAAACAATTTAGAAAGTTCATAGTACAAGGTATTATATGCTACATGACCAACATTCTGCGGACTACTATATTATTATTCTTTAGCCATTTACAAAGACTGTCAACATGGAGTTCACAATATAATGCTCACGTGTGGAGCCCCTGTGTCTTGGTCGCCACTGCACCTACTCCACAGATGTGGTTCCATTGCTCTTAGGTAAGACATGGACATGAAACTGAGACACACATCTTACACCCGACACCATTCCCAACTCCAGGCCAGGGGATGATGGGCAGAAGAAACTCACTTACAGTAGACCCCATCTGCCAGCTAGAGGAAGGAGGGGGTGGGAACATAGTTAGTTAGAGTTAGAGCAGTGAAGAAGAAGGAGCAGTAAGGCTAGGGTCACACTTGGCATGCGTTTTTTTAAGGTGCTTTTTGGCAGCCTGCATTTTCGCATGCTTTTTTGCTGATAGGTGGGAGGACCCTTGAAACACATGCAAAAACGCATGCAAAAAACGCATGTACCATTTAGTGCCATATAAAAATGCATGCGTTTCCCATAGGGCCGCATGTTAAAAAATGCATGCATTTTTGAAAAAGCACCAAAAAATACTGCATGCTGTGTTTTTGGGTGCTTTTTCCAAAAAATCATGCATCATGCAGTATTTTTTGGTGCTGAGCCAAAAACGTACCCAAAAACGCATGGTACATTCAGACATGCGTTTTTGCTATTGGGGCATGCGTTTTTTACGTGGGGGCCTATGGATGCGTTTTTCCATACGTTTTTCACAAGTCATGTGTGAAATCTGCATGGAAAATCTGGAAGTGTGGCCCTAGCCTAAGATAGAGTTCTAGAGGACACTGGAGCTGAGGTGGAGTGGGACCAATAGGTAGGTCACCACAGAACCCTGGCCAGAGAGAACCCCGAATCTAATGCTGACTTCCAGGTCGTGGTAGAGGAACTAGCTGCATGAGGGGACTGGTCCCAATCTGGTGAAAGACTGTATGTTCAAGCTAGGAAACGAGAGGCTACTGGACTGCACGTGCAGTAGCCAACACCGTGTACACTCCCAGGCACATTAACTACAGAGGGTCAAAAGGACATACTGGCCGTCACTTAGTAGGGCCTGCAGTCACCTGCCTTGGGACTAGTAGCATGAAGGCGCAGGAGAGGGAACGTGAGAAGATCAGTGCCGAAAGAAAGGGCAGCAGAGAAAGGCTTATGAATGATGTCTCAGTGGAGTGGACTATTTGAGAGCTTGCAAAGCTGCACACTGTGAAAGCACAGTATCTTGGCTGGGTTTACAGTGACCAATGCAACAGTAAAGAGACTGGTAAGTACTGCAACCCCTGTGTCTGTCCACTCATTCTGCACCTCCCTGCACCAACCACTACCACCATCATCCACAAATCACCTATACTAAACCCTGTGGACCTGCTCCATCCATGGGGAGTGATACACCCGGCTGCAACAACACGTATTCCTCAGGGTCACTACAAGTAACGCTGGTCCTTCTGACCAAAATCTATGGATGGCATCACGATAGACTTTAATCCCCTGTAAATAATACCCTTTACTTGCTCGATCAGGGCCACGATCACCGGGACTTCCACCATGACAACCTCCTGACTGATCCCAAATGGTCGAGTACCACATGGTCCGTACAACCATTGCACATGCAGTAGTACTAACTTGAAAAGAAGAGGGTTTGCCAATCTGTATGATTTGGACTGTAAGAGGAAACCAAAGTATACAAACAGAGAGACAATATTGATACAATATTTTTTGTACTATAAGATGTACTATTCTTCCTCCATTTTTTGGAGGAAAGTGTGGGGTGCATCTTGTAGTCCAAATGTGCTTCCTTACTGGACAATGTCTTGCTGTGGGTAGGGGCAGCGAAGGACTGGGAGTAAAAGAGTGAGGAAAAGGTCCCATCTGCTGGAATTCGGCTGCTAGGAAACCGCATGGGCCCGCAAAGTACTCTAATATTCACTGCTTTTGGGGCAGATCCCCACACCCACCTGTCATTCAGGTAATGAATAATACTTTACTTTAAACATTGGGCACACGTGATTGCCCCAGCCAGATTCCTGCAGCAACTGGGGAGATTGTGTGTCCACTAAGCTGGGGAGCTGGAGCAGAAGCAGGGGACTGCAGCAGTTGTGTCTGGCCAGAGGTAGTGTCATGCAGTGAAAGGGCCAGGAATGGCATACCTGAGAAGCATAGCGCAGAAGAATCTCATCTTACAAGACCTTTGGTGATATAATGAAGAGGCAGGGCTGGAGCAGTACATGACAGCACAAAGCCCTCCCTCTTCATTATATCACCACAGGTCCTGGAAGAGATATTTTTCCTTGTTTCTAATGCAGTGGCAGCAGGACCTGTGGTGATGTAATGAAGAGGCAGGGCTTTGTGCTGTCATGTGCTGCTCCCACCCTGCCTCTTCAGTAAGTTACTTCTGGTCTTGATATTGATGACAGACTGTAGTGTCTAGGGTGGTAGGACCGGACAAAACAATTTTTATGAGCACGCCATGTAAAAGTTAAGAATAAGTTGTTAATAAGGTACTCTGTAATGTTTAGTACTCTGCCACTCCTGTGGTGAACTATAATTCCCAGCATGCCATTGGATCTGCAGGACATACTGGCAGTTATAGTTCTCCTATGAGATCTTAAAGCAGCATTACAGTGTTTTTTTTCAGTGCTGGAGTGGTGCTTTACATGTACTCCCCCTGCCCCAATTCTTATGCTCACCCTGCAGCGTCTTCATTTGGTACTTTAGCGACACTACTCCAGTCCTGCAGTACCATCTTCTGTCCATAGATTCCAACTAAATAACATTTTATCTAATATATAAAAGCCGAAGCCACTTCCGTCTTCAAGGGACAAAAATGACGTCACGCGAAGGAAGCGGCTTCGGCACTACACCCGCTCAGGGTGATCCAAGAAGGTGGCGAGCGGTGGCGCTTTAGCGGCCACCACGAGCCGCCACACACCCGTGCCCTCACACACCCTGCTGTCCCCCGCACACCCTGCTGCCACCGCACACCCTAATGCCCCATTGTGCCCCCGCACACCCTGCTGCCCCCCCGTACACCCTGCTGCCCCATGGTGCCCCCGCACACCCTGCTTCTCCCGCACACCTTGCTCCCCCGCATACCAGCGCTGGTGACACTGGCGGCGGAGACAGATCATCAGTGAGGCGCCGGCGGTACACACTGCAGGAGCGGCTGCGGGAGGAGGAGGAGGCGCCGAGGAGGAAGGAAGGGAAAATGCTGCGCTCATCACTGCCACACGGCTCCACACCGCGGCTGCAGACAATAGCAAGGTGCCCCCTGGACCTCCCGCCATCAGCACTGCCAGGCTCTTCTGCCCTCCAGCCTCCCCTGTCCTCTGCCCTCCAGCCTCCCCTGTCCTCTGCCCTCCAGCCTCCCCTGTCCTCTGCCCTCCAGCCCCCCCTGTCCTCTGCCCTCCAGCCCCCCTGTCCTCTGCCCTCCAGCCCCCCTGTCCTCTGCCCTCCAGCCCCCCCTGTCCTCTGCCCTCCAGCCCCCCTGTCCTCTGCCCTCCAGCCCCCCCTGTCCTCTGCCCTCCAGCCCCCCCTGTCCTCTGCCCTCCAGCCTCCCCTGTCCTCGGCCCTCCAGCCTCCCCTGTCCTTGGCCCACCAGCCTCCCCTGTCCTCTGCCCTCCAGCCTCCCCTGTCCTCTGCCCTCCTCTGCCCTCCAGCCTCCCCTGTCCTCACCCCTCCTCACCCCTCCAGCCTCCGCTCTCCTCACCCCTCCAGCCTCCGCTCTCCTCACCCCTCCTCATCCCTCCAGCCTCCGCTCTCCTCACCCCTCCATATGCAATGTACAGTATGTGTATATATGTGTGTGTATGTAGGCACTTCCGTCACTTTTTCCGCACTTCCGTCACTTTGTCCGCACTTCCGTCACTTTGTACATCAGCTTCCCGAGGATGAAGCCGTTGCTTTAGAGCGGCGATACTCGTCGGTCCCTGCTGCTATGTGCCCCGGTCTCCTGACCTGCTATGGTGACTATAACTTATTTTTGACTTTTTTCCAGGCATTGGTGTTGCATTGTCCTGACTTTTGTTTATCCTTTATGTTTTCTCACCCTGCTCACAGGTGAATGATTTTTGATGCCTCAGCATTAACTGAACTGACCATTCCAGTTTATGGTGTGCTCTCCTAGACCTGTGTTACTGACCTCAGAGCTTTTGTCCTCAATTAGCTCTTAGGCAGGACTGACATTATTGTATTTGTGACTTTTTTCATTCTTGTTACTCCATAGGGACATTAGGTCCCTGTACTATACTTTATCAGGAATCTATGAGTCGCATCTCACAGTTTTGCACATTGGTGCAATATATTCTGATTCAATATTAGCTGAGCTGCATTAGCTTTCAACTGGGTTTGATGATTGCTATTTATGATTTTCTTGTTTTTTGATCACTGCCACCTATATTGTCCTGGAATCTCTTGTTTTTTTCATTCTTTCATGTCAGTAGGCTTGCCTTCCTGTGAGTCTAGTCACCAGCGGGTCCTAATCAAATATTCAAACCCATGTTTGGGTCTCATGATACAGCTATTCTGATGACATCTGGGCCATAGTCATTGCTGTGTTGGTGGTTGTCCATCACACATTTTAAGTGTTTTTATTCTGTTTGTGTTTTTTGCTCATATTTCTCTGTATTATTGTTAATAAAGATTTACAAATTTTTTGAATTATTGGTCTGTTTCTCTGATCCCGGTCATTTGTACATGCTTTCTGGTTCTTTCCTCCTTTCACTATGTAGGCACTTCCGTCACTTTTTCCGCACTTCCGTCACTTTGTCCGCACTTCCGTCACTTTGTACACACACATACACATACAAACACACACACTCGGCTATACTTACCACCGGCCCTGCGTCCGCCGCCTGGATCCTCAGTCGACATGTCGCCGCCCCCGAACTACTGGATCCAATATAGCGTCCAAGAAGTCTCGCCAAACTTCCCGGATGCCATTTTGGATCCAGTCATCCGGGGCCGCCGACATACTTTGTCCAAGATGGCGTCCGGGAAGTCTCGCCAGACTTCCCAGACGCCATATTGGATCCAGTCGCCCGGAGATGGCGGCATGTCGACTCAGGATCCAGACGGCGGGGAGGACGCAGGGCTGGTGGTAAGTATAGCGGAGTGTGTGTGTATGTGTGTGCTGACCACTCTGCCCACGACGCTGCGCTGACCACTCTGCCCACGGTGCTGCGCTGATCACTCTGCCCACGGCGCTGCGCTGACCACTCTGCCCACGGCGCTGCGCTGACCACTCTGCCCATGGCGCTGCACTGACTAATCTCACTGCACTCACTGCTAACCACTGAGCCACCGCACTCAGTACTAACCACTGAGCCACCGCACTCACTGCTAAGCACTGAGCCACCACACTCACTGCTAACCACTGAGCCACCGCGCAGTGCTAACCACTGAGCCACTGCGCAGTGCTAACCACTGAGCCACCGCCCAGTGCTAACCACTGAGCCACCGCGCAGTGCTAACCACTGAGCCACCGCGCAGTGCTAACCACTGAGCCACCACGCAGTGCTAACCACTGAGCCACCGTATACTCTGCTACCCACTGAGCCACCTGTATACACACAATTCATTTCACCGCACTCCCCTAACTATTAGTAAATAAACTATACATGGATTCTAGACTACCCGATTCTTTAGAATCGAGCCGCCATCTAGTTATATATCATAACAGTATGTTATTCATGTTATTAAATATTTTAACACATTTTATTCTTCAAATATTTTTTCCCTATTTTAAAACCTATGTGCATCTTATGGAAAAATACGGTATCTTCAGAGAGAATTTTGTACATCACACAGCCTTTAGCCTGATTTGAACACAGAAATCCAATGATACAACTGAATAATGCTGACCACTGTTTTTTTAAGTGATAGGAGTGTTTCTTTTCCCAAAATTTTAAAAATACCCAAGATAAGTCACAGAAACTTAGAACAAGAATGAATTCTTATTGCCACACAATAAAAGAAAGATGTATGGATCTACCTGGAGCTAAGCATTTTTTGCAGCCCTGATCACAGTACAACAGACATGAAGCTGCTGGTATTAAAAGGTAATTTCAAGTCTCAGAGAAACAGAAGAATTTGGGAATACAAACTGATGACAACCTTTGACACATTCAGAGCAGGAATGAATATTTCACTTGGATTCATGTCTTTTTACAAGGTAAAAAATGTTTATACTATGTTAGCCAGTAGATAGAAAAATATTAGAATCTGAGAGTCCTCAGTGGTTGATACCTTTTAATGGCTCACTGAAAAGATGGTAAGAAAAAGCAAAGCAAGCTTTCGAGACTCTGTGGACTCTTCATCAAGCTAATAATGACACAAATTCTGAAAACACATATATATATACAAATATAGGGTAGGATAATGCAGTAAATATGAAAGTTTACGTGAAGCAGAGAATAGTGGCTAGTCTTAGGAGAGGTGAGAGAACAGCTGGGGCAGTAAAATCAGAGTTCCGAGATAAGAGGCACAGATAGTTCATTGTCCTTTTATTAGTGGTTGGTCCGAGACCTGAAAATTCCTCAATGAATGCAGAAAGACATAAATCCATGCGAGACATTAATTCCTGCTTTAAATGTGTTAAAGTTCATCATCAGGTTATATTCCCACACTCTCCTGATTCTCTGTGATCTGAAGTTACCTTTCAGACTTATTTATTGGCATTTGGGGGTATCATATCTTTGAACAAACCCTAGTTAGGGAACAATAAAACTTTCACAGTTCTTATCAATGAACTGTTCCAATATTTACAGCCTTAACTTTTTCACCCCATCTCATACTGATCATTCCTGTTCTGCTCCACCTCACTTGTCCTAAGAACTGCACTATCTCATGTTATTTTGTGTATAAATATATGGCAAAACAGATTTTGTCTCATGCCAGCCTGAAGAAGAGACCTGAATTGTCTTTCTATGTATTACCATCTTTTCAGTTAGCCATTAAAGGGACACTGACAGATAATTTTTCAGTATGATACTAATATTACCCTTCAATAGGGCCTGGGCAGACCTTTTAAAAACATGTAAAATCATTATTGTACCCTTTGTAATTCCATGTTACCAGCATTGTCAGATCCTGCAGGGAGTTTCTGGATTAGTCCTCTCCATTATAAGCAAACAGGAATATTCTGGCTGCTGTATAATCTGTGATGTAATTATGCACTCTCTCTCAGCAGCTCTCTCCTCCCTCCTCTCTTTGCTCTCAGACAGAGCAGTGTCAGGTTTCAGTAGCTTCTGTTCTGTTGAGGACAAGGAAGTAGAGAGCTAATGTGAATCTGACTTATCTAGGCTCCATTTGTTTATGTAAGCAGGAACATTCAAATGCGCTCCTCCCCTCTCTCCTATGCCGGCCGGACCGCTGCATTGTGCGGCTATATGCGCGTTTTGAAGCTAACAGAGCGGCGCGGGTGTACATATGTCACCCGGCGCCGGAAATGACGCGATTCGCGTCATACAGCCGCACAATGCAGCGGTCCGGCCGGCATAGAAGAGAGGGGAGGCGCGCATTTGAATGTGAGTAGAAGATCACGCCTATTGAGGCGTGATATTAGGAATAGGGAGAGCCTGCCAGGGTGACTATGAATACAATAGTCACTCATTAACATGGCTAATGAGGTAGTTTTATAACGTTCATCTTCATTTTCACTAGCTGCATTTAGGAGCTAAAAGGAGTGTAGGGTAAGTGTGAATATGCTTTAGGGACATCTTTTAATAGTTTTTGAGGTGTTTTGGGGGTGACAGGATCCCTTTAATCCAACTGAAACAAGTGACTGCTGGAACTCTTCACACAAAGCATAGGTGGGGCATGCTGTGATAAAGGGTAGCTTTGATTTGTCATGTGCCTCATAGTTGGGTCAGGAAAGAACACTTTCCTTGAGGATTATCTGGCTTTAGGGAGAATTTTCCATCCTGGCAACAGCAAAAGACTTCAATAACAAAATGTTAAGAAAATGTTTTTGAACTACAACTGCATATTGTTACCTTTTAATTCTTGGTTTGAACAGTAATGTACAATTTGCTCTTGTCTTTATTTCACTTCATTTGATATCCATAGACAGCATACTAATGTAAAAGGCATTGCTTCCAAATAATGGTCTGCACTGAAGTCCTCCCACTGGGTGCGTTGCGCTCAACTTTAGTGTTATAGTAAGAATATAAAACCTTCAATTGCATTTCTAAGCAAAACAGCTAAAGACATTGCTTCTCTTCCATGTACTTATGTGAATTTAAACTCCTATGCGCTCAGCAGTTCTACTCATCGAGCTTGTTCTTCTATTCAGAACTTCTCTCCATACTTTATTGGATTCTGTCCTTCTTTATAAAGGCCATCTTTCACCATTAAGGTGGATACCCCACTGCTCTAAAATAGACAACTCCCTATGTCATTTCAGGTTTTCTAAGACATCATGTGGGGATTCCCTCCACTTTCTATCTCGGCTGGGTATATGGGTTGCACAAACTAAAGATGCTAATATGGGGGGCCGCATTCTCTGCAGGAGGAAGTGAAAATTTAGTAATACCATATTTTTTTCTATACATCATTTGATCACTTTTTTTAAACATGTAGATTATTTTTTTTTATTGGCATTCATCATATGGGTAATGGCACAGTTTTATAACTTAGGTTATTACGGATGAGGGGATAAGAAACGTGTACTTGTTTTGTTCATTTTAATATATATTTAAAACAGCATTTTTAGTGGTAAAAAAAAATTTCATGCCTTCTTTTGAATTTTTTTTACATTTTATCCCCATCTTGTAAATAAAATAATCTTACAATTAGCAACATATAGAAATTTTGGCCAACATCTTGCAGCAATATGCCCCATCCTAGTCCCCATCATGTAGTAATATCCCAAATCCTGGTTCCTATGTTGCTGTTATATCCCTGAACCTTGTCCTCATCTTGTAGTAATGTACCCTATCCTGGTTTTGTTCTTGTAGTACTGTTGTCCCCCATTGTGGTCCCCATCTTGTAGTATTGTGCCCCATCTTGTAGTAATATCACCATCCGGAACCCCTTCTTGTAGTAATGTGCCCATCTTGCTCTCCTTCATGAAGTAATGTGCCACCCTCATGCCCTTCTTATATTAATGACCCCATTCTGGTCTCCTTCTTGTAGTAATTTTCTCCAACCTGGTCCTCGTCTTGTAGTATAGTTCCCATCCTAGTCTTCATCTTGTAGTAATGTCCCCTACTGTGTTCACCTGCCTTCCATTTCCTCTGCACTCTCTTTCCTGAACATGTGGCCCACATGCACCGTGATAATCACAGCCTATTCAAGGGGGTGGACATCATCCACAGTTTACTTCAGTTGAATGTATTGCTGGCAAAACACAGACAAAAGCTTTGTGGCTCAGCTATACCAATGGCATCCACTGGCCAATTGAAGGACAGCAGCTGATGTCATACATTGACGTCAGCTGCTTGCTTTTGATTGGAATAGCTGAGCAAAGCTTGTCCCTGGACCCACATTCAAATGAAGTAAAGTGCAGATATTGGAGGCCCCTTGGTCCAGGCTGCGATCATCAAGAGGTCTAGAGTGCCTGCGAGCCAAATGAAGCAGCATCAGGGGTCACATGCAACCCACAGGACAGTGTTTGAAAACCCTGTTCTAGGTCTTCAGATCATGTTGGCACCACTTGCTATCAATAATTCTCTTCTGTTGCAGCTTTTAGATTTGTAAAGCATGGACTAGGGGATGTTTGACACAAGACGCAACACAATGGTTACAATGGGAAATCGTAAAGGGTAGAATGGCACTAACAGTAGGGAGAGGGGTGAAAGTTCAACACCTGATAATGACCTGTGTTTGCACCCTGTGCTCCCTAACACCCTTAAGCAGGTTCTTTTCCTAGCCAGTATTATGTTCCTAGTCCCAGAGCTGTCCCTCCAATCACCCTGGCTAGTGCAAGGGCCGGTGAGGGAACTAAACTTCACCGGTATAATTGTCCAACACAGGGGAAGGTAGACAGACAGGGGAACTTAAGAAAACATATAGACAGTACTTCAATGCTGCAGCCAGACACCAAGGCTGCAGGCAACATGGCTCCATCACGAAGCTTGCTTCCTTTCTCCACAGTTGTCAGTATAGAATGAATCTGTGGAGCCCACTGGGACGGGGTACTTGGTACCGGACCGGGGTACTGCTGGGGATATCACGGCGGTCTTGGTCCGGACCATGTCCCGGGTTCTCACAAGTAAAAGGGGTATTTACAGGGATAGTTTGTCGTGACGCTACCCACTGGTTGTGGTCAGTAAGTAGACCACCGCTGCAGTGTGCGTCTGTCAGGAGGATGGATGGATGCTGCAGCAAGGTGGATGAGCCCGCCGTGGGTCGGGCTGCTCCTAACAGGGTAAGAGATGCAATAACAGTTCTGTATACCTGTAATTAGACACGGGAAACTGAAGCAGGGTTCACCGGGTTTACTTTCAAGTTCTTTAATTCAAGCAGTTTACAACACAGTTCACGGTACAGTTCAGTTCACAACTCCATTAACTCCAGACACTTGAACCCTCTGCAGCCAGGCTGTCGCTCTGAGACCCCTCACTCTTTCTATATGTCCTTTCAGGCTTGTTCCCTCTCTCGATCTCTCTGTTCTTCCTGTGGATTGTATGGCTTCAGCTCAGTCCCTTGTGTGTAGCTTCCCCCTATGTGTATGGGCAGTAAGCCGGGTCCTCCTGGTTGCTGCTGTGCCTCCAACCCTGTAGTGTGAACACGGATCTGGAATCGGTGTTCCCGCTGGTTTGTCTAGGGAGCCGGTGTGCAACTTCAGTCCCCCTCAGAGCCGACACTCTGGTGTTAGCCTAGCTTTGGTGACCCTGTCTTTCAAGGGATCACCGGCTCTTTTCTACCCGTGTGACTTCCAGATGCAATCAGGGAATCTGTCCCGCCTGTAGTTGGTCAGTACTACTGTGTTCCTCAGACCCGGTGATACCGGTTCGGTCTCTATCCTCACACTCCCTTGGGATGCCGGCTATGGACGAGCTTTCTCTCCATGGAACGGTGTCTCTGTGGATTCTGCGTCTCCAGGGAGCCCAATCCCACCGGGATGTGTCACTGTCTGTTTGGTCTTGGCTGCTCGGCTCACTCTGACTACTTAGGCTTTACGTCTCAGCCTACTCCGGCCTACTAACTCCTTCCTCCTCTTTTCCTCTATTTGTACTATCTGTCACCTGACCTTCCTTCCCACCCACTTTCCTCTAAACTCTACCACCCCTTGCCCGCCTAGAGTCCCGGGCTCCGGGTTGGGTGCTGTGCTCCTGTGGGTGTGTGTGCTGTGAGGTTGTTTGGTGCACAAACTGTCTACCTTCCTGCCTGGCTGCAGTTCCCTTTGTGGTCAACCTGGTTGCAGGGGCGCCACTAATCTCTATAACCAGCATCATGTGATGGCACATGCAACTATTTAAGGTAGAGGGGAGTGGTCACAACCCACAGTACCTGAGATTGGACTAACAAGGAACAACCAGAAAGGAAAGGGTTCTTAACCCTTTCTGGACCAAAAGACAGCAAATACATAAATAAAATAAAAACCCCAGAGTTTCACAAGAAAATGTGAAACTCAGATCCCAGACCTGTTCAATGTCTCCCAAGGATGGTAGACACTCATGACACTATTCATTCTCTCCTCAGCACTGTAATTTGAAGGGTTCCTGACTCATAGTTCTTGCATGGTGTGGCATGAGGTGGAAGTCTTGGGTGAGGCTCTCATATTCAGGCATGCCACACAAAAGATAGGGTGGCCCTGGCTGGATGCGTGAACTGTATGGTGAGGGTGATTTAGCCCATACAAGCTGCATGCTGCCCATGGATTTGGCTGGCCAGAACCAGATGTTAACTTAAAGGGGTTGTCCACTACTAGGACAACCCCTCCTTAATCAACTTATATCTCCCAGTTAAAATAATAAAACCTGTACTCTCCTCGCATGCTGCCAACATTCCAGCCCATAATAATGGCTCAGGGCTCATGTCACATTGTGGCTGGAAATGAGTAACTCTTCCGATGTTCAGGTTCGGTGGATCCGGTTAGGTTTAGGTTAAAGTCTGGTTTCTGGAACGGACTTGACCCAAACTTGATCCTGAACCCAGATTTTAAAGTTATAAAATGGTGGCTGGGTGGCTAGGGGGCTGCAAAAGTAAGCAAATCAGAGGTTAAATCAGTGGCATATACTTGCTAAGAACTATTAAGCTCTTGCACTTTCGACACTCATTAACCCCTTGATTATTCACTGCTCACTGCCTCAAACAGCCAATCACATACGCCTACTCTCTGAGACAGCGTCTGTGATTAGCTGTTAAGCCCCTCACCCTGCCTAGCTTTACCTTGGCTGGCAATCAAAAAATAGAGGGGAGCTTTTTTTTTTTTAATTATTTAAGTACGGTAAATAATTTTAAAAAAATGCATGGGCATCACCCTGTTTTTGATTGCCAGCCAAGGTAAAAAACAGTCAGCTAGGGGCTAGTATTCTTAGCGTGGTGAGGCCCATAGTTATTGGGACCCACAATATAAGCAGTCTGCAGCTGCCTGACAAATTGATGCATTCAATAGAAGGGTCAATTTCTGTCACTTTACCCAGTTCTCCCTGATGCACTGATGTGGTGGCATTGGGGTAATAGAAGAGGTTAATGACAGCTAAGTATTGATAGCTTGTCAATACTTCCTATCGTGATAACACCCACACAGAGAAAAATTCTTTATTTAAAATAAAACACACAGACAACCCTAATTTTCCCCTTTATAAGCCCCACACATATCCTCCGAAAGTAATCCACAACGATATCCCATGAAAACACAATTCTGGCTTTGCTACATCCAGAGACTGCAGTGATGGAATAAGGGTCCTATTGCTGCAGTGTCAGGGATCAAACTGACTGCAGTAGGGAGTAGTGACATCACTCACTGAGTCACTTAGGGCTCCCCAAGACAGTCTGTGAACTCAGGTGTACATGCATCCAGATTGCGTGACATGGCAGCACAGCAGTCTTGCAGCAATTTCAACTGAGTTCACAGAACTAGTTTACCATGCCGTAAACTCAGTTAAACCTGCTGCGCTTTGCTGGATGCTGTGCCGTGAAGTCCCACAAGTTGTCAACACTCAGCTGTCATTAACTCTCTCTATTACCCTGATGACACTGCACCAAGGCATCGGGAAGAGCCGGGTAAAGGACCTGGAATTGGCGATTCTAATGAATGCAATGTCTGGGGTGGCTGCGGACTGCTATTTTGTAATCTGGGGGCCAATAACTATGGGTTACACAGCGCTGATAATACAGCCCTCAGCTGCCTATTCTTTACCTTGGATGGCAATACAAAATAGAGTAAATTCCATGCATTTTTTTTTTAAATGTTTGTTTAAATAATTAGAAAAAAAATTATGGGCTGCCAGCTGGGGTAAAGCCAGGCAGCTGGGGGAGGCGAATGTAGAATCAAAAATAGAGTGAAGCCTTCCATACATTTTTTTTCAATTATTGATCTATTTTATAGTCTATGATAGCAGGTTCATTGTCAATTGTAACCAATCACAGACACGGGGCTCGTGTCATGTCACAACATCATGTGAGCCCCGAGATGCGGTTATCGACACTGCTGGAATGGCATCATCATGCGGAATAAGTACAGGGTTTATTATTTTAACTCGGGAAAACAAGTCAATTCAGAAGGGTTGTCCTAGTAGTGGAAAATGTCTTAAGCACAGGAGATAACTAGTTCTTAAACACAGTCTTTCACTTAAATTAACTTGACAAACACAGTACAGAGGGAATAGCGGGTTCAAAATTTGTCAGATGTTTCTTGCAAAATACAAAGCATCACCACCAATACTCACTCCATTTTTTCCAGCCTAGCTGTTTCTGTGGTCATTAGTACTGCTTGTTTCACCACCACCCTAGCTTAACATCATAGTACCATCTGTAAAAGTCATTCCATCCCTTTCTGTGACTCTGCTTCCCGTTCTTCTTTCCAATTAAATATCTTGTCAATATGGCCAAACCATAGTCTCATGCTACTGACATTTTCAGAACATCCGCACAGGGTTCACCTTTCCTCTAATGTACTGTTACCAGGGGCCCTTTACCTTCTGTAGTCGTAGACTGTCTGGGGCCTGGATGCTGAGCATCCTGTATGAGGTACCGATTACCCCAGTCACTAGTTCCCCTGGTCACCATGCTGACTCGGCTACGTTGGATAATTTGTGAATCTTCCACCTCTTAATATCCCTTGCTCAGCCTCCTTTAGCTGTAGGAACACCTATGTCAAGCAAGTTAGATGAAAACTAATAATCATGTCTTATCTCAGTAATACTGTATAACAGTGTGTCTCACTGACAAATTTTACCCAGGAATTGATAATTTTGAGAATAAAAGAGCATTGCTCGAGGGAAAAGAAGAGAATTTCTACCATAAAATATATTAGAAATTTGCCTATTTTCAGATGTGCTATTAATTAATAAAAAAATGAAATTGCAGTTACTCTGTGAGGCTGGAAACACACTAGCGAGTGCTAAACAGTCCGATTGATGGATCCGAGAGTCAGACGAGTGTCATGTGACTTTTGGTCAGTGTGGCTTCCGTGTGTTGTCCTAGTGCAATCCATTGTTTTTCTCAGCAGCTAGTTACTGTATTAGCATTTACAGGAACATTTTTTACAGTTTTCTGAGCTACTGAAAGATAATGTATCAATTAAAAATTGCTTTTGAGTCAGATGGTCCGTGTGCAGTCCGAGTGTGGTACGTCTTTTTTGTCGGACCCATAGACTTGCATTGGCGAGTCATGTCTGAGACTCGCATACTGTCGCAGCATGTGCGACTGACTCGTCATCCGTGAATCGGACGAGAAAAAAACGTCTGACCCTCGGAAATGTGTTCTCGGACATTGACTAACATTAGTCCGACTGCAATGCAATTTTTACTCGCATTGCAGTCGTCCGAGTTTCACTCCAGTGTGTCCGAGCCCTAAAGATATGTCTCGAGGTGACTTGTTTTTTAACTAAAAAGTGAATTCCTATTGTATAGTTCCCATCTGTCTGGTGCATCAGTTTTAGCAGCAAAAAGATGCAGAAGTCATTACATTGGCTGAATCAAAATGTTCATGTAATGTTGGCATGTAGTTGGGGATCAATACCTGGTTGTTAGGCCCCTTCACACATTCATGCAAAAAATGCACATGTGCATGGGTCCATGTGTCCGGGTGTGTCATCTGTGTGTCATTCATGATTTGTCATGTGACATCCGAATAGCACAAGGACAGCATGAATTTCTATACTTACCTGTCTCCAGCACTGCTGTCCCACTTTCTTCTGGGTCCTCTGTTGGAGTAAGTGCAGTAAATATTAATGAGCTTAATGAGCAGCCCCAAAAGCCAGTGTGACAGCAGCACTGCAGACAGGTAAACATAAAAATCCATTTATTTAACACTGGACAGCATCGGACCGATTTTGGCCCCCATGCAGCCCTATGGGCATCGGACCAAATCGGATGTGCACTAAATGGCATCCGATTTGGTCCGATCCGATTCTGTCCGATTTTTTTATCAGTGCAAAAATCGGAGCATGCTCCGATTTTTGCACCGAAAATAAAATCGGACAAAATTGGATTGGACCAAATCGGATGGCATTTAGTGCACATCCGACCTGACCCGATGTTTTTAACATGGGGCCCTATGGAGCAGGGTCCGAGGAAACATCTGATGTGTCCTCGGACCCGATTTTACTGTACTGAGCATGCTCAGTACAGTAAAACTGCTCCTAACAGGAAAGCAGGGGTTAAAAAAAAATATGTATCCTCACCTGTCCCCGAGGCCCCCAGTGTCTCCAGATGTCTTCTTCTTCTGAACAGGACCTGCCGTGACGTCACAGTCACGTGACCGTCTGTTACACCATGTTAACAGGCGGTCACATGATTGTGACATCACGGCAGGTCTTTTTCAGAAGAAGAAGACCTCTGCAGACACGGGAGACACCGGGAGGACACCGGGAGCCTGCGAGACCGTGCGGGAGACGACGGGGGCCTCAGGGACAGGTGAGCATACATATTTTTTTTTTTTAATCAGCTCGGAGGGAGCGATTTTTTGCCGGAATCGGATGCCTATTTGGCATCCGATTCCAGGCATCAGAAGGGAGCCGATGCTGTCCGATTTTATCGGACAGCATCGGCTCCCTCAAAAATCATTATGTGAAAGCAGCCTTAGTGACATGTGTTTTCACTAGCACGTATCATATGGCTGTCACATGGATTACATTGATGTGCCGTCCATGTGGCAGCCATGCTGCCAGCCAAAAACAGACATGTCCTTGTGTGGAGCACACAGACATACATGTTCTTCCATGGACACACAGCACATGTGAAAACATGGATGTTTAAAAATTACTATTTATTAACATTAGTGTATGTGTGTCTGTGTCTCTGGTATGTGGCAAAATGGAATCCACATGTATCGGCGGCACGGACACGAGAGTGAGGCCCCAGGCTGTGTGCACACAATCCAGAGGCACTGCATGTTGGACATAGTGCTTCCGGACCTGTGGGGACCCATGGATGCACGCAAGCAGACTGCAGCCACCCTGTACTCATTACCTGGGGTGGGTACACGGCGGCTTCTCCCTGCATTCAACTGATGGCTATCTCTTCCAACTCCACACCATGAAATCAACATACTGCGGAGATGCGAAAGCCTGGAAACCCACACCGCAGCTGAAAACTCGCTTTGGTCAGAGGACGCATGGTGGGTGTGGGTTTTCTTAAAAACCCATTCACTTTGTTGCTACTGTGCAAAGCAGTATTTTAGATGTAGTGGCAATACGCTGCATCAAAAATGCTGCAATTGCTGACCGTCAGCACACACCCTTATATGGTGAAAATGTCTGGTGGCCTGATGGCAACTGATGTATTTTTGCAGCAGTTTTTCCATCAGTTGTGATTCTGTTGAGTTCTATCAAGCTCATTCAACTCAACTAAATTCAATGGATATATCTGAACACAGCCTGATGGCAGTGTGCATAAAAAGAGACTGCCAAAAATACCCATTCTTTTTGCTTCACTATAAATCAGGATCTTAGGCTAGGGTCAGACCTGCGTCTGCCCCTAGCCTGGTGGATCTGGCAGAAGCGTAGAAAATTTCTGCCTCAGCGCATAGCGTTACCAGCAGGTAACACTATGCGCTGCCTGACTACCTGCCTGACTACCGCAGCCACCTGCTCCACAGGATATGCGCTTTTGCAGAGTGCACAGGAAACGCTGTTTGCAGCATTTTCCTTTGCGCTCTGCCAAAGCGCATATCTTGGAGATCTCTGTGGAGCCGAAGGCTGTGATAAGGGTCCGGTTACCATAGGGATCAATAGTCAGGCAGCCATAGCATTATCTGCTGGTAACGCTATGCGTTGAGGCAGAAATTTTCTAAGTTTCTGCCGGATCCACCAGGCTAGGGGCAGACGCAGGTCTGACCCCAGCCTTAGACTCTCATTTATGTATTTTATTTTTCATTTATCTTCAGACCTACAGTAATTCAAAGGCATGATATGTCAACTGATTACTATATCTATTGACCTTGCCAATTAGGTTCATTAATGTACAAATTGTTGTCAATATGTAGTTTTATATTTATAATTCACTTACCCAAAGCCTGCATATACTGATTATGAAGGAATGTGAACAGCATTTTCATTTGATCTCTCTGGTAGTAAACTACTTTATCTTGCAAAGAGATAATTACTGCAACATTAGTCCATGTTTTTCACATATAATCCTTGTTAAGCTTTTGATAATACATTTTTAGAATCAAAGATGAGTAAATCTGATCTGTATGCTGTAGGTTATGCATTTTTAATATCTTTTATATTGGATGGCAGATGTCACCATACAGTACAGGGCTGGTGTGGCTGCTCATTATACATGCCAGCATTGAATATTCCACCAGTATATTGAGACTATTATAAGATTCACAGAGCAATTTTTCATATTTTATTAAAGAAATGTATCTAATTGCATATTATCCCAGTTGCATGCAGGGCTATTAATATTACTCCACAGTTATGTAAAGTGACGGATGAACACAATTTCAGACTTGTGAATCAGAAACTATGATTTTAAATAGATTTTATTAAAGATTGATATTTTACTGTAAAATCAATACAGTATTTTTAGTACCGTAATTTATACATGCAATATTATACATTTCTTTAGAGCTATATGTAAACAAAAGTAAAATTGCAGCTCCATGTTAAGAGAAATTTATGATATATTTCTTAAAATGTCGACATTTTGATTGCTTTAAGTAAGATAATTCATATGTTGCAATCCACAGGTAATACAGTATGTGCCCACGCAGTCCTTTTTCACAGTTTCTGGAGAAACAGAAAAGCAATACAATTTTTTATATGACATAAGAAAATATTACAGGGAATCTATAATCAGGTTTTGCAATTTAATTTAGAGCAGCATATTGTAAGAACTGAGAGCCTGATTCCAGGAATGTGTAACTTATTAGGCTGTGTGCAGTAACATCAATACAATTAGTTTTTTAACAGTATGAGATCATCACTACAGGACTACATCCCATGTGTAGACTAGAGATGAGTGAACATTTCCTAATAAAGGTTCGCCAATTTCAAATATGGCACGAACATTGGCGAATATTGAGGTTAAAACACTTGCCGGAATAACAAGTGGCTGAGAACTCTGCTACCCTAAGGATAGCTGAGTTCACAGCCATCCAGCCTACCAATTTTTTTTATGTTAAATCAGGTTTTATTTGAAAGTATACAAATATGCATGTGAGGAACACAATAAACATTATACACACGATATTGACATGTTTCGTTTTTGTTTTTCAGTACTTATAGTATGGTGGGATAGAGCAATTAAGAACGAAATAAACATATTTTGTCATGAAATCGCTGTACCACATATTTTTGGTTACGTTGAATCTCTTATGTTGCCCCATACTTATTCCAAACCAATTTGTAAAGTAGAGGGTTTTTTCCTCGGGTCTTACATTCGGACCCCTATCTCTGTCACTACCCCGTCCTCTTGGGACCTAGAATTATTTTAATAGTATAGATATATAAGCATTGATTCGTTATAAGATGGTAATAACAGTAGAGGATAGAAAGTAGGTAGGAAAAGAAGAACAGAAAAAAGCAAGAAGAAAAGAGAAGTAGAAATATTTTTTTTAACATGGTGAATTTAAAGGAGCTTTAAAAGAAAATTTTTAAGCTTCCATTAGTTTGCAGGTGTTGGAACAGGCTGTGATCTATTGGAAGAGTGCCAGGTGTACCAGCAGCTGTGAAATCCAGGAACCTTCAAATCTTCTTTAAACATCCCTTTAAAAGAGCTTTTCTTTTATATATATATATATATATATATATATATATATATATATGTACCGTATATACTCGTGTATAAGCCGACCCGTGTATAAGCCGACCCCCCTACTTTTGCCCCCAAAATCTGGGAAAACCTATTGACTCGTGTATAAGCCGAGGGTGGACCCCAGCACAGGTATACAGCCCCCAGCAGTGTGGTATACAGGCCCGCGCAGTGGTATACAGGCCTCCCCAGTGGTAGTATACAGCCCCCAGAAGTGTGGTATACAGCAGCCTCCCCAGTGGTACATACAGGCCCCAGCAGTGTTACAGCAGCCTCCCCAGTGGTATATACAGCAGCAGCCCCAGTGGTAGTATACAGCAGCCCCAGAGATATATACAGCAGCCCCAGTGGTAGTATACAGCAGCCCCAGAGGTATATACAGCAGCCTCCCCAGTGGTATATACAGCAGCAGCCCCAGTGGTAGTATACAGCAGCCCCAGAGATATATACAGCAGCCCCAGTGGTAGTATACAGAAGCCCCAGAGGTATATACAGCAGCCTCCCCAGTGGTAGTATACAGCAGCCCCAGAGATATATACAGCAGCCCCAGTGGTAGTATACAGAAGCCCCAGAGGTATATACAGCAGCCTCCCCAGTGGTATATACAGCAGCAGCCCCAGTGGTAGTATACAGCAGCCCCAGAGATATATACAGCAGCCCCAGTGGTAGTATACAGCAGCCCCAGAGGTATATACAGCAGCCTCCCCAGTGGTATATACAGCAGCAGCCCCAGTGGTAGTATACAGCAGCCCCAGAGATATATACAGCAGCCCCAGTGGTAGTATACAGAAGCCCCAGAGGTATATACAGCAGCCTCCCCAGTGGTAGTATACAGCAGCCCCAGAGATATATACAGCAGCCCCAGTGGTAGTATACAGAAGCCCCAGAGGTATATACAGCAGCCTCCCCAGTGGTATATACAGCAGCAGCCCCAGTGGTAGTATACAGCAGCCCCAGAGATATATACAGCAGCCCCAGTGGTAGTATACAGAAGCCCCAGAGGTAGTATACAGCAACCCCAGTAGTAGTATACAGCAGCCTCAGTGGTATATACAGCAGCAGCCCCAGTAGTAGTATACAGCAGCCCCAGTAGTAGTATACAGCAGCAGCCCCAGTAGTAGTATACAGCAGCAGCCCCAGTGGTAGTATACAGCAGCAGCCCCAGGGGGGGGGGTATATACAGCAGCAGCCCCAGTAGTAGTATACAGAAGCCCCAGTAGTAGTATACAGCAGCAGCCCCAGTGGTAGTATACAGCAGCAGCCCCAGGGGGTATATACAGCAGCAGCCCCAGGGGGTATATACAGCAGCAGCCCCAGGGGGTATATACAGCAGCAGCCCCAGGGGGTATATACAGCAGCAGCCCCAGGGGGTATATACCGCAGCAGCCCCAGGGGTATACAGACCCCCCCCCCATTAGTATACAGGGGCCCCAGCTGTATACAGCAGCTCCAGCTGTATACAGCCCCCTCGTGGTATCCAGGGCCCCCCTTGCTGCACCTGTAAAGGAAGATGTCAGTATACTTATCGCTGCTGCCGCCGCCGCCGCCGCCGCTCCGCTTCTCGGTCACCGCGCTGCTCCGGCCGGGTCTTCATGCTTCCTGTTTCTTCTCCGACGCTCGAACAATGACGTCATTTCCTGAGCACCGTAGAAGGAACAGGAAGCATGAAGACCCGGCCGGAGCAGCGCGGTGACCGAGAAGCGGAGCGGAGGCGGCGGCAGCAGCGATAAGTATACCGACATCTTCCTTTACAGGTGCAGCAAGGGGGGCCCTGGATACCACGGGGGGGCTGTATATACGGCGGGGGGGGGGAGACCACGGGGGGGGGGGCTGTTATAGAGAGAATTACCGTATATACCCGTGTATAAGCCGAGGGGGGACTTTTCAGCACATTTTATGTGCTGAAAAACTCGGCTTATACACGAGTATATACGGTATATAATTTTTTTCAAATTTTTTAGAGAGAAAGCCTTTATTATTGCAGAGGGTTAGCAGTGTGCAATGTCACCTCTTTTACACTTATCTGCTAGCAATTCAGATAAAAATAGCACATGTCTATCATATGATTAACGTATATGGTCTAATAGGTCAGTTCACTCTCATAAAACACTATAATATGGATATTGCTCCTTGAAAACATGCAATCCCTTTATTTCCTTTCCTTACATACTTATCCAGATTTTTGGCATGTGCACAAGTGTGTTATTATAGTGTGGAGCCCACTGGGACGGGGTACTCGGTGTAGAACCGGGGTACTGCTGGGGGATGTCACGACGGTCCTGGTCCGGACCGTGTCCCGGGCCCGCACAATAAAATGGGGGGTTATTTACAGGGGATTTGTCACTCGTGACGCCACCCACTATAAGCGGCCAGTAATGGGGCCGATGCTGCTGCAGAACCTCCGGGGATGATGGGATAGCAGCTTGGATAGAATGGTTCCTGTGGGCAGAACTGGGTTCCCCGGGGCAGTTGTAGTAGTAGTTAAAGTCTGTGAGGATAGTTATTGATGCTGCAGGAGAGTAGGGGTAGCAGTAGAGATGATGGGAGTAGAGGTAATCGCAGTATATGAGGGCAAGTGGGGCTTCAGTATAAGGATCACACACACTCACGGTTTCTGTTGTTTTTCCAAGTCTTTACTTGCAGATGGTATAACACAGTATTGTCCACGGAGTCTGTACCGGGTTGCTCCCACCCTGACCGGGTCCTTGGCTTCCTACTTAAGCGCTGTGTGTGGCCCTGCTGCTGCTTATAGCTGTACTGCTGGCCCTGTCTCTGCTCACGGGTACCAATATGCTGGGCAACTTGAGTCCTCTGTGTCACTGACCCCTCCGTGTTGCTTTGCTATGGTGCTGTGAAGATGGTGGACCTTCACTATGCCGGTGTTTACTGTCCTGTCTGTCTCAGGCACAGCCTCGGATCCGGTATCCGTCTTAAGCGCCTCCCCGGGGTCAAGATTTTGGGGTAACTCTTTATCCCGGGTATGTTCCTCTGTTCCTGTGTCTCCTCTCCTCAGACCTCTCAGGACCTCCACTTCTACTTGGCTCTGCTCCTGCTCCAGACTCAAACTAACTGTCACTCCTGCTCTGTGGTAAACAACTTAGCTCCTCCCACTAGTGCAGGTGCCACCTAAACTCTTCCCACTTTCTAGTGTATTGTGTGGGGAGTAAACCTGTGTTGATGTTTCCGTGGCCCATTAACCCTTGGGGTGCCACATTAGCATTAATCTTGGAACTGTCTGTGCATTGCCCACTAGCCATATTCAACATTCCAGCTCCATTACTCCCATCCCTCCCCACAACTTCTATGGCTCACTCTCCACATTTGACCCAGTCATAGAAGAAGAAGTCTCCAGGCTCCTCTCTCCCTCTCGTCCTACTACATACACCACTGACCCCATTCCCTCACACCTACTCCAATCTCTCTCTTCTGTCTTCACCATTCACCTAATGGAATTCTTTATTCTCTCCCTCTCTTCTGGCATCTTCCTCTCCTCCTTCAAACACTTATCATTACTGCATTATTAAATAAATCTCTTGACCTATCCTGCACAAACAACTAGTAGGGATGGGCAAATCTACGCGTTACTACTCGCTACTCTGCGAGTAGTAGGGTACTCGGCCGACTCTTTACTCTGCGAGTTTCATTGCGATTACTCGCACAGTAAGGAGTCCAATGAAAATCAATTGTAAATTCTATTCCTCTACTTCTTTGAACCGGATTGTTCAGATTGACCCGGTCAGGTTCAATCAGGTACCATAGACATCAATGTTTAATGTACCTGGATCTGTACAAACCGATGACGCTATATGCTTCTACCAGTAAAACTACGAATGTGCATCACTCACCTTAATTAGCTGATGCAGGGCAGTTAAACTATATGACCTCCGGAAAATGGTTCCTGCCTGAGTCCAGATTTTGAGTACCGTAGTTTGCCCAAAATGTCTTCGGGAGGGAGGGTGGGAGGTGAGCAGATTCTTCTGCAGCGCAGCCGCAGTCTCGAATTGCAGTCCGGGAACCCTTCAGATTGAAAAAAACGGTCAGGTTTAATACAGTTACATAGACCGTCATGGTAAAACAAATCGGATTGTCCCGGTCCGGTTCAAGCCGGTTAACTTTAAAATACTGTCTATGGGACCAGATTGAACCGGACCGGTTCAATCCGGTTCAATCTGCTTTTTTTTTTAACTATTCTTTAAAAGCCCACGGCTTTTTGCTGCTGGCTTTTAAAGAATAAAATGGGGAATTGCAGGTTTTTCCTCTGCTGCCAGACCCCTTTATGGGGTCGAGCAGCAGAGGAATCGCTGCAATACTCGCTTCCCCATTCATTTACATTGAACTCGCTAGACTCGCAATGAGTAGCAAGTATCGGGATCCTACTCATTAGAGTCTAGCGAGTCCGAGTAATTTAGTATTTGCCCATCCCTAATAACTACAGAACAGCCTCCAATCTTCCTTTCATCTCTAAACTCTTGGAGCGACTGGTCTACTCCTACCTCATACATTACCTCTCCACTCACTCTCTGCTAAATCCATTACAGTCTGGTTTCCGCCCCCTGCATTCTACAGAAACTGCCCTAATGAAAGAGACCAATGACCTTTTGACAACAAAACCTAATGGTGACCTCTCTCTGCTTATTCTTCTTGACCCTTCTGCACCCTTTGACAATGTTGACCATCATTTCCTACTTGCTATGCTGCACTTCTCTAGCATAAAAGACATGGCTCTCTTCTGGTTCTCTTCCTATCTTTTTGACCTCTCTTTCAGTGTATAATTTGTTGTCTCTACTTCTTATCCCCTTCCTCTGACTATTGGGGTCCCTCAGTGTTTGATCCTTGGCTCTCTTCTCTCGCTACATATTCATACTACATACTATATACTCTTTCTGCAAAACCATTTAGTTCCTATTAGACAGACCATCAGAAGATTTGGCTTCCAGTCCCATCATTATATGATAGCAATAATAAGAGCTAAAAAGGAAAGAGAGCGTAATAAGGTCTTATCTCAATGAGGATCGCAAAGTGTAAATGATCACTGCTCACCTGGACAGGTTGTGTAGAGCACAAACAGTATACACGTAATATGGCAGAAATAGGATTGTGTTCACTGGCCCGCGCTGCTGACAGAAGGGATGGCCAAAAAGTTGTTTATAGCATGTGGCTTTTTATTACATCCAATGCATTTCGGAGTCAGACCCGACTCATTCATCAGGGAGCACACACCTCCCTGTGCTCCCTGAGGAAAGAGTCGGGTCTGACTCCGAAACGTGTCGGATGTAATAAAAAATCAGATGCTATAAACAACTTTTTGGACCTCCCTTCTGTCAGCAGCTCGGGGCCGGTGAACACAGTTCTATTTCTGCCTCATCATTATGTGATGACACACAACTATATACTTCTTCCCCTGAAGTTACCCCGGCTGTATTAAACAACACCAATGACTGTCTAATGGCAGTTTCCAATATAATGTCCACTCTCTATCTGAAACTCAACCTTTCCAAAACTGAACTTCTTCTGATCCCGTCCTCCACTAACCTCCCTAAATCTGACATCTCTTTAGTCATTTTGGGTATCCGATTGAATCTTCAACATTACTATCCTGTAATGGCTTGCTGTCAGCTGACATTAGCCAGAATGCTTGGGCCACACCCACTGAGAATTCCAGCCTGGTAAGGCCAGGCTGGTAATCAATAATACAGCATTTTTACAATTATTTATCTATTTTTACAGTAATCTGACGTGAGTTTGGTTACCATACTGACCAGCAATCACATACGCTGGCAGAGAGGTGTGTGGGGACTAATTCAGATTTTAACCAAAAGAGTGGAAGCAGTCAATATGTCTGAGGTTCATTAGAGGGTCAGAAGCAGGGTAAGGCTGTGGTCACACATACCATCAGTTTTTGGCTTAAATCCGTTTTTGGGATCATTTTGGTCATTTTTTTTTCAAAGTCTAAAAACGCATATGCGTTAACGCATGTGTGTGCGTTTTTCAAAAATGCATGTGTTTTTGTGCAGCATCCAACGTTTTTGGCTGCAGGAAAAAAATGCATTCGTTTTTTTAACATGAGGCCCTATGGGAAACGTAAGCATTAACGCATGGTACATGTAGGCACCATGCGTTAATGCATACGTTTTTGCATGCGTTTTTTTGGGAAAAAATAACTAAGTTTAAAAAAAGTTCAGGGGCACAGGAGGCTCAAAAAGCACCCTAAAGAAAAACGGATTTGTCATGGGAAACACTGAAAACGGATTGGCATGTGTGACCACAGGCTAACCGAAGCACTGAAGATTAGTGATAGTCTAGCAAGCTAATGTCTGTGCCAAAACAGTGGGGCTCCACTTTAAAATGGTTTGAGCTGTGTTTGAAAGCTTTTGAGCCCCCTTGAAAGTGTTTTCTAGGCCCTTCATTTTGCCTTCCATTGATTTCAATGGGGTTCAAATGTTTGGCAAACTGTTCGAAGATCTATTTGACAAACATGACCATTCGGTGAACAAAGCTGAATCCGAACTTCAAAAGGTTCGCTCATCTCTTCTCAGCTTTTAAAAATTCTGTCTTTTACTCATCTCCCTTCTAGACGCATATCACATTGTAAACCCCACTAAGATCAAGTTTAAGAAAGCCATTTAGCCCATGTAAACTGATTATATAGATCAGGGATAAGTTTAAGTGGGAAAGTAAACTTAATCAAAATTTTTATAATTCACGGAAATCGAGGCATGGACTGAGACCCCATCTTTCTTTTAACAAAGAAAAACCAAGCAGGTACAGGCGAGGAGGAAGGACAGATATGATTCTTTCATGGCAGTATATCCAGGACTCAATAAATTATACAGATGAATTGTCAGTGATTTGGTGTCAGGGATAGGGACTTTAATATCTCTGCCTTTTTTTCCGAGAACACATCTCCAAAGTCTTTCAGGTACCTCCAGACCCTCTACCCTAGTGGACAAAAATGGAACAGAACTAAGGCATCTCTTATAACAATTAGGGCTCCACTTAACAGTATCTTTCTGACATCAATCAATGCATATCCATGGTATTCTCAATACCAACCTTGCAGGTAAATTGTCTAATAAAATGAAGAAGATGGACTCCAACTAAGCGCTCCTTAGTAAGCAGGGAATATGGCAGTTTAGCGCCTCTTTCAATGATGTCTCCTGGCAATCTGTACTGACGAAGATCTAAGTTTGACCGTAAAGTTTATAATATTGAATTGCAAATAAAACTTCATCTTATCTTCACATCATCTGAATGCCAAGTATCAACACATCATTACAGGTTTGGATCTGACATGTGCCCCGCCAATGGTAAAAGTGCCATGGTTTCTTTTCAAATCCATCACATGGAGTGACTGCAGATTTTCTAAAAAGTCTAGACAACTCCTTTAATGAGTTCTCCACTATTGGACAACCTCTGTCTAATCAATTCAGGACCACAATTAAAATATAAACAGTAGATACCGAGCTCCCACCACAATGTAGTTCCTGTAATGTCCATTGACTATAGATTGCATGGGACATCATTTTCTGAGAATAGTGGCACTGACATCGCTGCAAACGCACCACTGCAGGAGGGACAATCCACTCATTAAATAATCATGGGTGGTTCACTATTACCCTTCATGGCTAGAATAAAGGCCTATGCCTACTGTCCCCTAAGCAAATTCAGCCCCGAAAGTACTATAGAACTGAAAAGTGTAGTATCTGTTTTCACAATCCATTATATTTTTTGCAATGACAAGGAAAGACATTATATAGATAATATATTTTGTTTCATGAATTGACGTTCTTAACACTTCATCCTATTCAGACTGAATTCTTTTAGCACCTAGCTGTGATTTATATCTGAGGCAGTGCAAAAGGAAATTCTTGTCAAAGGCCATAAATATATACCATCTCCATGCTCCCTCAGCTATGTTTATATCTCACTCTTTGCCTCGTGTTGATCTGCATCCTTTATTAAATCACTCCAAGATAACACTTCATAAACAGCCAAAGAAAGCCATAACGAAGGCTTCTAATTAGCTGATCATCTCACTATAATCACTTCCAGAATACATTATCCTTAGGGTAGCAGGGGAGAAAGAAGAAAAACATATGCCATTTCTATCTTTCTATATATCTTGGTGTGTAAGCAATGCATTTCAATCATTGTTCCCTGCTGAGGTGGAGAAATTTCCAGATCTGAAATGATTGTGCTGCCATTTGATGATAATTAGCTTATCTGTACACTTCTATCCCTTTCTAATCAACAAAGCCGCTTCGTATAGTGACACTGCGCTCAGTAAATCTACGAGCTGCTAATTCTATAGCATAATTATATTGTGTTTTGTATTAATTGCTTATCACTGTTGGGAACATGGGATAGGGGTGCAGCAGAATGAGAATACCAAATGTACATCAATTTTATGCAAATGAAATAGACTTGATGTATGTAGAATCCTGCAATCACTTTCATTCACTCCCATTATGATCCATTATGATTAGCTATATCACAATTTCATGTTATATACATACAGATAAAAAATAATCAGACCAGTACCAAACATTTAAGATAGGAATAGATCAGAAATTACTGCCGCCAAATCTGGTGTTTATTTATTAATGTATTTGCCCATGGTCATATCTACAAGGAGCCTTATGCCTTACTTTTCAGTTTGTACTTACAGTTTCTCATAGGAGTGTTATTACCTTCATAATGTATATATTCTGTACAGCACACACACTAGCACATCATATATCAACACATCTTACTGAAAAAGAACAAGATATTTGGTAAAATTACACCGTAGACTTCTCCTTAATTTTTACTTGCAGTGGAGTGATTTAAATTTATACAATTTTTTTGGACTTTTTGACTAGAAAAAAACATCACTAAGTGTTTGCATCTCTCAACCTGGAGACAGCTTCCTGTGATAGAGGAGAATGCTGCATCCTCTTCAATCACAAAGATCTATGTGAGCTGTTTAAAGCATGAGAGGAAGCTACTAGAACTTGAACTAACGAAGGCTGCATTAGATGTGCAACTGAAGGACCTTCTAACCGTTTAGCATAGTTGAACTTAAGGACCTTTTAGGTCGTGTGATCAGTCACATGACCTAAAAGGTCTTAAAGTTAACTTTGTTGACGTCCATCAGCTGCTCAGCTGGAGCAGCCACTCTTCAGATCCTGATCAGGAACTGCAATATGTGGTAATGTATAGTGTGTGTGTGTGTGTGTGTGTGTGTGTGTGTGTGGCTCCTTTCACACCATGTCTGGATCAGGTCCACGTCTGGATCAGGTCCGGACCCGATTTTTAAACAGAACCGGAGGGCAAATATGCCCTCCGATCCAGTTTGCAGCCGGGTGCAGCCGATAGCAGCTGCATCTGCTGAAATTTCAAGATTTCAGGACTGCTAGCCGTGGTCCTGAAATCTCTGGAGGGGACAGCTTATGGTGCTGAGGTTTAGCAGTGCTCGCTGCTAAACTCCAGCACCCTGCATCCAGCTCCCGGATCCGATTTTATCTCGGATCCAGCGTGATTCGGTGCCATAGACTCTCATGTTAGGGAACACTGGATCGCACCGGATCCGGGAGAATCCGGGAGCATCCGATTTTGAGCGGTTTTTGCCCCGCACACAAAAATGCTGCTTCTTCCGATTTTGTGTCTGGGGCCAAAAAATGAAAGCTGCTGGGTCCTCCCAGACAGCAGAAAACAAGATGGCAAAATACTGCCATCAGGTGCAATCCAGCCCCATAGGATTACTATGGGGCCGGATCCTGAAGATTTGTGGTGTGAAGGGGGCCTATGTGTGTGTGAGAGAATGCAAGGCATGGTGATGTGTGCATGTGTAAGTGTAAATGCAAAATGTGGTAATGTGTGCTTATATGCATGTACTATAGCTGTATATGTGTCTATATGTGCATGTAGTAGAGCATTTTGTGTCTATATATGCATGTAGTTTGCATGTAGCATAGCTGTGTGTTTATATGTGCATGTAGTTTATATGTAACAGAGTTATGCATCTATATATACATGTAGCAGAACTGTGTGTGTTTAACTGTGCATGTAGCTTGCATGTATTAGAGCTGTGTACATATATACATCCTGTAAATAGACACTAACAATATATTTATTACCTCCCTATTTTAGCCTAGCATATTACAATTAGTACTAATAACCCCTCTAATATACACCGGCAGGAAAGTTTTACTTAACAGGAAAAATATTTTTCCTATTTTCTGCTGTCTAAACCTAGCGTGTCAAAAAGTAGAGTGCTTGGCTGAACCAATATAAGAATTACAGAAAGGGTGCACAGAGGAAAATACAGTAAACAATAGTAGATGAGCTCTGGCACACCAAAATTGAAAATATGAAGTCTCTGAGTGCTGCTCAAGTGATTTTTAATGAAAGTTCAGTAGTTGATCACAATCGTAGAAATCATAGTTATTGACTCGTGGTCCCAACGACGAGTAAGGAACTAGTTTCCGAAACTCGTTCGGTGGGGATTCTATGTTTTTAAGAAAAGTTAAATAAAGGAACCCTAAAGAAAATTCTGAGTGTGGCCCCGGTCTCAATCTTTTTTGCATAAATAGATATTGTCATCCTTCTCTTATACTATGCACATACATATATACATACACATATGTCTGATGAGATAAGGTGACAAGTAAAGATGAGCGAATATGATGAAGTTTAGTTTAATTCTATTTGAATATTACAAAGTTGCCAAAATCTGTATAATTAATAGATTCATAGTTTTATCGTTTTTAAGGTTGAAGATAGACTTTAAGTTCAACTAGTTCAATCCATAACATGTTGATCCAGAGAAAGGCAAAAACACCCCTTGTGGAAAACAGTAAACTCCACATTAAGGAAAACAATTCCTTCCTGACTCCAAATACGGCAATCATATTAGTTCTCTGGATCAACGCCCTATGAAGGAATCTGGAATATAACTGGTAATATTATATTACTTCTTAAATGTTAGTAGTGAGTCACTCATCACAACATCATATGGCAGAGAGTTCCATAGTTTCACTGCTCTTCCAATTAAGGCTGGGGTCACAGTTGCATTTTTCACAAGCGTTTTTGGAGACCTGCGTTTTCAAAAACGCATGTAAAAAACGCACCCATAGGCCCCCATGTTAAAAAACGCATGCCCTAATAGCAAAAAAGCATGTGTGACAGTACCATGCGTTTTTGGTGCATTTCCAAAAACGCATGCGTTTTTTAATAAGGGGCCTTATGGGAAACGCATGCAAAAACGCATGTACAATTAGTGCCATTCAAAAACGCATGCGTTTTCCATAGGAGTCCATGTTAAAAAAACGCATGCATTTTAGAAAACGCATGCGTTTTTTTAACATGGGCTCCTATGGGAAACGCATGCGTTTTTGAATGGCACTAAAAGGTACTAATGTACCATGCGTTTTTGCATGCGTTTTCCATAGAGGCCCATGTTATAAAAACACATGCGTTTTTAAAAACGCACCAAAAAATAGTACATGCACTATTTTTGGGTGCAGATTTAAAAACGCAGCCAAAAACGCAGGGAGCCATCACACACCTTAAAAAACTCATGCTGACATGACAAAACGCATGTTAAAACGCATGAGTTTTTAAAAGGCACTAAAAAAACGCATGTCAACTGTGACCACAGCCTGAGAATCCATCTTCATAACCTGTCTTGGTATTGCAGACCCTCCAGTCCTTGGTCGCTCCAGTTCAGTTATGTCTTATACACCGGAGACCAGAATTGTACACAGTATTCTAAGTGTGGTCACACTAGTGACTTGTATAGAGGTAAAATTATGTTCATTTAAGATGCAGATTTTTCACTTTCGTGTCAACACAAAAGACTGGCATCCATTTTTCTGAGCAAGAAGCAGACAGGAAAAGATTAAACAATTTAAAAAAAAACATATACTCACCTTACTGCTCACCTCTCTAGTCTGTGTCCAGTTATCATTGCATCTTTTTATCAGCACTACCAGGCACCCCAGGCCTGTCAATGCTAGGCTAAGACTTCTAAAATGTTTCTGTGCATGCATTTACAAAGTCATGTTGCGCATTACGACATCAAGATGTCATCGTGACCTTACTTACGCTTACATAAAACTGTCCCAGGCCTCATCAGAGTCGGAAGTCTCAGCCTAGAATAAAAAAGCCAACAATTCAGCTGTTAGCTGTGGTGATGAAAGAATGCACCAAATATAAAGGCCTGTATCTCTTGAACTGTAGGGTGGATTTAAAAAAAAAAAAAGTTATTCTTGAGTTGCCGGCCACATGTGGCCCTGGTAGTCAAGGGAGAGGCATTTGCTGAGCTTGCCCAGACAGATTTTCAGTGCAAAAGTTCAGTTCAGTGTTACCCTCATCAAGGGTAAAGACTGTTAATGAGTCAATAATATATGAAAACAGCTTTTTTACCTAGACAGTCTTTTGAAACACGGCAACACATCTTAAACGGTACTCTTTTGGGACCATTTACATTGGTATAATTTTTTGCAGATTGCTCCCCTCATCCTGGAATCTCTAGACTCTTGTATCTCAACATCACTGTTTCCTGCAATGTAGTCATGTGGTCTCTGATTGCTCCAGCCCTATCCCACCCACAGGAATCTGCCCCAAGGGGACAATCAGGACCACCACTAGACAAGTTCCTTCACTGCTTGCACTATGATGTCCCATTCACCCGATTCTATGGCAAGGTCCACAGAACTGGCACCACGAGAGGACTGTGCTGCTACATAGTTTTCTCAGCAATATACAATTCACAAATAAAGAAGATTGTAGCATTGTACCCAGTTTCAACATCTATCTGGTGCTAAATGTCCCTTATTCCTGGATTACTGTATCAGGTCTTAGATAGACCTACAGAAAACTCTACCTAAATTGAGAAAAATGATACCCTTGCGATAAAATAACACCGGAGTGCTTCTAGTATAAGCTGCTCATTCCCATATTAACTCACTTCCACATCATATTTCAGTCCTCAAACAGCAGACTTAGAGGTAGAAAGCTAAACTTACATGTGGCGCCCCACGTAGTCAGGCATCACAGAGGGGTATTACACCCGTAAAAGAGGTGTAATTTCCCCAGCTGCAAATGGGCCCTAGGTTGATGGGTGGGCCCCATTCCAGCACACCCACATTAGTAGAGCGGTGGGAGGTTACCCGGGAGGGAGACATATTCACCTCTAGGAGGAAAAAAGAGCGGCTAGTAGGAGGAGGAGAGGAGTCGGGACAGTTAGAAAAGAGTGTGGAATGAGGCGGAAAGGTTGACCCGAACGGCTCTACGCTGATCCGGAGGAAAGGAGAAAGAGAGTCTTGAGGAGATCCTGAAAGAGGGTGCCTGACGCAAGGAGTCCGGGCCCTATAGAGAAAGGGGGAACCTCAGCGTGGAGCGACCATACTCCAGGGGATTCTCCAGTCCACCACGGGAACGCCGGGCAAGGTTTATCTTTGCAGTCGACAACCGGCTGCTGTGGTTTGTTTAATAGCTGCAGCACCCTGCCAGAAGTATCGGTCTGCCTGCTTCCTCACCACGAAGGAGGGGACCCCCAATACTACCTACACGGAGCCATTGGGTATAGACTCATCCTAGGCGGGGAAGAAAGGACATGGGTTCGTCAACTAAGGTACACCACGGGTCCCACATACCACCTGGGATCCACTTGCAACCATCCGTAGAGCTACCTGTTACTTTAACAACTGATGCTGAACTGTGGACTCTGTATTTACTACTAAACATTTATAGAAAAGTACCCAGGAGAAAGTGCTTTACATGCAATCCGGTGACTGGCTCCGGATCTGCTGCCTGCGCTAAAAATCATGCAGGCTGCAGTTTTTGGAGCGGTTATGGCAACCGCAATGCAGTAACCGGATTGCCCCGGATGTGTAATCCTGAGCAATGCGGTTACCGTATACTTTGCTCATCCCTGCTGCCGCAGGGATAAGCAAAGTGTTAAATGTGTATTAACACATTAAATATGAATATTAGTTGTGGGCAACATGTCTCTAGGGGGTGCCCATCCCCCCCCTAGAGACATGCTGTCCACTCCACTCAGCATGTTAGGGGTTAATAAGGCATTTACAGTAAGCCGGCTATTGTCGGCTTTGTAGAAATTTATGCATGAAGCCACGGTTTCTCTGACAGAGGAGCAGATACTGTACGTAATGCACGTATTGTATCTGCTGCTGTTCGAGGTCCTGTAACCATTAACATTAGGTCTATGCGGGTGCGCTGTATCAGTACAGTATCTGCTCCTCTGTCAGGGGAGCCGCGGCTTCATTCATACATTTCTACAAAGCCGACAATAGCCGTCTTACTGTAAATGCCTTATTAACCCCTAACATGCTGAATGGAGTGGACAGCATGTCTCTAGAGGTGTGGGCACCTGTCTAGAGACATGTTGCCCACAGCTAATATTAATAATTAATGTTTTAATACACATTTAACACTTTGTTCATCCCTGCGTCAGCAGGGATGAACAAAGTATACGGTAACCGCATTGCACCAGATTACACACCCGGAGCAAACCGGTTACCGGATTGCGGTTTCCTGCACACATTTTTCCACAAAAATGTGTGTGAAGGCAATTGAGGTTACCACCTTGGGATCTGGAGGAGGCAACCGCAATTGCCTTGGCAAATGTGACCCCAGCCTAAGAAAATGTCAGGAAAATCTGAACAGAACAGTTAAAATTTATATGAGGTTAATCAGAATTACTTTAAAATATGGCAGCTATGTACAGACTACCATTTAACATGAGTTTAACATGTGATTGGCAAATTGTGAGCAACTTCACATCTCTGTCTTTTAAATTTGAATTTTATTACTTTTCTCCTAAAAATTACTTACCGTAATTCTTTTTAACCTCTCCCTTTACTTTGCTTTGGGTTTTGGTGAGTCCTCATATGATGTCAATGATTTGTTTCATGCCCCACATGACCAGTAAAGTTCAGAAGATTTCAATCGAAAAATAGACTGTAGAGAAGACAGATCAAATGTGAGTGGAGGACCAAGAAGGGAAGCAGTGGCTACAACCTAACACAAGTGATCATATTCTTTTATATATTTTTATCCTCTTAAGGACACTCCATTTTCTACGTTTTGGGGTCTGGTGAAACCTCAGAACACATACATTTTCTTTCTGTGGCACAGTCTATTCATTGAATCTTATCTTCTGGCCAATTTGACCAAATCTGCCAAAAACTCATCTCATCTCTAATACAAAACTATTAGAAGATAAAAATATTGTTGTTAAATAAATGTAATTTATTCAGGCATTTTATTTGGTATAGCATCTAACATTATCTGTATCATACATCATCTCCTCAGCACCATTGCTGGCATGTTTGCTCCCCTGCTACTACTGCGGTCCACATGCTTGAGGGCTTGCACACGTCACACAGATTTCCTGGTAACGTCCTGTGAGGTAGCGCTATTGAATGTGCTGGGGGACACTCGCTCACTGCGCAATATTCAGAAAACACAGCAACAGGTCTTATAAAACATAGTCCATCGGCTTATTAAATGTCATACACCGCTACTCTGGCTGTGCAGCCAATAACAGAGACCACAATTCATACATGGAAGTGTACATAGCATAAAGTCCTTGACTTCAGCAGTTATGCCTGCACACAATTATAAACTGACCTCAGTCAGCACACAAAGTTTCACTCAGGGTTTACCTGCTCTTACAGCTTAGCAGGATTCAGTCTTGTGTTCCAGGAGGTCGCACACAGGGATCACCCACCAGGTCTTGGACTTGCTCTTTGTCGATACCTGTCATGAGTCCAGATCTACCAGGCCTCAATTACCACCTGGGCTTACAGGAGCCTGGAAGCTCCAATCTCAGACAGGTTTGTCTCCTGCCATGTGAACCAAAAGCAGGAAGGTTGAATTACCTTGCTTACATCACAACCACAGGAGGAGATATAAGTACAATCAGACACACACAGAACCTCATGCATTTAACCCTTTTGTGCAATGCTGCAAGTCACAGTGAAACCATTCACTTTTATATTGAAATAGACCTTCGTCTTTGCGATTTATATTAGCCATATGTGGTATTGCCGTATACCTCATAGTCCTTGGGGCACGATCGCACATGGTCCCCACCTTTTAAAGGAGAATTGTGCATACTCATAAAGTGTTCCCCAAACTATGGCTTTGAGGCACTGGGTATTTAAGGCACCTTCACCTGTAGGGAGGTGTCTAAGCAGTTAGGTTCATGGATAGCCTCATTTCATCAGTACACCAGTCTGCTGTCTGCATGTTGTTTTAGTACCTGTGTGTCTGTGTATTTAATCACTGCCTGATTGTCTCCTGAACCAAAACCTGTCTTGCCTGTCTCCAGTACCTGTACCCATCCTACCCGTATCCAAATCCTGAACCTGTCCAGCCTGTCCATGTACCCGAACCCGACCAGCCTACCTCCAGTACCTGCCCATCCAGCCTGTCTTCTGAATGTTCTCTGTCCTGTCAGCCTCCACTACCAGCTCTGTTCTGCCTGCCCTCCATACCTGCATCCTTGACCCTTAAATCAGTTGCTGCAGTATAGAAAACTGCCCTGGAGTGGTACCTGGTGACTTCTGGTAGCCCAGTCCATCTTCACCATCAGGGGCTCTGGTAAATACCCAATGAACAGTTAGTCAAGCCCTTCCAGGGTAAACCCAGTCCGTGGCGTAACATACGCTGTATATTGTTTCTGCATTTGATATTTTCTATAGTGTAGAATGATCTCTGGAACAGATGATTCAGGATATTTGGTATGTTGTGAATATAAAAACGCTTTTATTAATACAACTGATAAAAGTATGTACAACAGTACTGATATAAAATGTTATTTATGGTTTGAGTCAATACAAAAAAGTATGCCAAGAGTTCATTCTATAAATACAACCACAAGATGAACAATTATCATTCCTCATTCTCATTTCCATCACATACAAATTGTAAATATTTAGCATAGCATGTCATTTATTGAACAGATACCATGCAATTAACGCTTGTCACTTACACACACTTGATTGAATTGATTAGTGTACATCCAATTATGGTGATGAATGAATAGTGAAATTAACATCTACTGAAGCAGTAATTGTCAGATGATTAGAGTTGGTTACAGTGTGCAAACAAATGAAAAACCAAATTCAATTTGTTCTAACTCATCGTATTATATATGGGACATTTTCAGTAGATAGTCCACCATTAATTAATGGGGTTCTCTGGGAATTGGAAAGAACACCTATAGAAAATATAGTTACAAATTAAGTCCTAAATTCCTCAAAACACTACTCCAAAAGGTTTATTTTTTTTAAATGCTGGAGCAGTGCTTTTAATCTGAGGTTCCTTCCCCTAATAATCCACTCACCCTCCAACGTCTTCATCTTTTACCAAAGACACTCCAGTCCTATGGTGCCATCTTGTGACTGTAACTTTTAACTGGTCGGAAGTGAGAAATTACATCACAAGCTCTGAACACGAAATGAGGCCGAATTGAGGCCAGAACAAAACTCTCAAATAATTGTGTTGAAAAGTGACCTCAGGGTCAATTAATGTAATGAATCACTGGAGCAGCCATCAGCTCACAAACTGGAGAAGACTGACCGGAGAGGCAGTGCAAGAATATGAAGATGGTGGCAGGGAAGTATAAGATTAGGGGCAGGGAACTTAAATTTAAAGTACCACTACAATGTAAAAAAAATGCTGGTGTGGTGCTTTAATTAGCAAATATGGATAGTTATGTCTAGATTGGCAATCATTATAGAATTGAAATGGTCTCATCTTGTTACAATGATACAACACCAACTTAGAATGTTAATGAGATGAGCCTGTGAGAATGTGTCCTATAGCTCTTTCTTGAAGAATAAACAGATACAGTGGATATTTTGATCCATTACAGGAAATACCAGATGTGCTCAGGAAAGAAAAGGCAGCTCACACTGCTGTTCACCCTGTCAATTTGATCTAATACTGGGAATAACATGGGTGATGAGGTAAGAAAAGGCTGTTTACACTGCTGTCTACCCTGTCTATCTAATGTAATACTGGATATATGAGGAGAATTTAGGGTAGCAGAGGCTGCTCACACTGCTGTCTCATGTTGTCTATATGATCTAATAATGGAGATAATGGATGCTGCTCCCCACATTTTTTATTTAATTTCAGCTATATTGAGGTATGACAAGACTTCAAATACTGCTGTCCACCCTGTTTTTCTGATGCAATTCTGGATATACCAAGGGTGCTAAGGTAAGAATCAGTTGCACACACTGTTGTCCTCCATGTCTATATGATCAAATTATTGAGAATGAGATACATTCGGAGCAAAGGAAAGAAGAAGCTGCACACTCTGTTGTCCACTGCCTTTTTGATCCATTACCAAAGATTACAATGCTTTCCACCTTGTCTTTCTGTATGCTTAGTTGACACTGTCAAGATATTTCCAGATGAAAGCAGTGGAGCTCCCAACTGCACATAATTATCAGATATGGCCCAATATCATTCTAGGAAAGGTTTTTGTCAGTGTAACAAGATGGCGAAGATCTTAATTTTAAAGTGAAAATCCCCCTTGGCAAAATTAGCTTTATTGGTTAATTAAAGGTATCTACGAAATTATTTATAATGACATTTCCATTAGTTTTTATTTATTTTCCCAGAGAGCTCCTTAAGGAATCTTAAAGAGAAACTGTCAACAGGATTTAGCACTATAATGTATATACCTGGTGTTATGGGCACTGTGATTCTGATTAAAGAGATACCTACGGTGAAGGAATCGCATCTGTGGTTGCTGAGTGATCTTCCTCTAAATTTTTATGATGACATCGCTGATGCACTAGGCAGATCTTGAGGGATGGGTCATCTTCGTCTCCGCACCTCAGCTTGTCTCCTCTGTTTCCTGCCTCCTGTTTTTAAATTCCCACAGTCACTGCCAAGATTGCGATAGGCAGCGCATGCACAGTGTGGTTCTGTGGGCAGTCTAAAGGTCTTCAATAAGACAGTGCTGAATGCGGCGCATGCACAAATTGAGATTTCAGTTGCATGACCTCTTCATTAAGCTGAAATTTCAATCTGTGCATGTGCCGTTATGGCGCCATTTTACTGAAGATGGTATGCTTTGCGATTCTACAGACTGTTTTCAATAAAATGGTGCCAGTAGTGGCGGTGCATGCACAGATCGAGATTTCGGTTTAATGAAGAGGTCTTTTAGAGAAATCTCAATCTGCGTATGTGTCACAACCAACACCATTTCATTGAAGACCTACAGACTCCCCGTCGAACTGCACTGTGCACAGACCGTCCACAGTAATGATGGTGGTGGTGCAGAATTTCAAAAAGAAGGCACTGTTGAAGCAAGAGAGGAGGCAGGCGGAGGGGTTGAAAAGAAGAAGAAGACTCAACCCCCTAGTCTCTCTCTATGCAAAAGTAATGCAAAGATGGTCATGAAAACTTTAGGTAAAGATTATTCAGCTAGCAAATATAAGATTTCTTCACTGCAGGTATCTATTTACTCAACATCACAGCACCATTATGGCCATATACTTACTTTATATTGCTAAATCCTGCAAACAGAGTCTCTTTAAAACAACCCAAAATATGTATTATTGCACTTTTTACTACTGTAAGTTGCAAGACAAATTCTCTTTTCTTGTTAATAAATTTCCACAAAAAAGTGATCAAAACACATAATACATGGTTGCTGTCTCGAGTCCCGCAAGCAATCTGATCATTTCTAACCCTTCCATTGAATCATGCTCATTTTCCTGCCCAGTGAAATGAAAAATCCTGGGAAAATATGAGAAGATTTCTGCTGCTTGACATTACCCACCCCTGGTTTATAAAATATCTAAGCTTACTGCCCTGTGCTTCTAAGAATTTCTCTTCCATTCCTAATTGGAGTCTCCATAGGGGCTAAGAAAGAAATAAAGTTAACTCAGACACAGCGCACCACAATAAGACAGCATATTACTGCTTATGGCTACAGCATGTGGATTTACTTTTACATATGTAATTCTGAAATGAAGTGATTTTCAAATACATCCAGTGAACCATTAACATCCGCTAGCCTTTCATCTCTCTTGCCAAGACGTTTCTTATGTATCTTAGCATATAGGACCAGCAGGTGTCTTACATTTTCAGAAACAAGATGAGGACTATATTATGTATATATCTGACTGTAATTTCTTATATTATAAAGTAAAATAATTTATTATATTAGACGACTTTGCCAAAGGGTAAGCTGCAAATGCATTTTTTGTTGGCTGCACAATACTTTGATTTACAGTCTAAATATCTTATTATACACAATGTTCTGAGAATTACTGAACTCCAAGCATTCTGTAGGCCTAAAAAATATCTTCTTGGGTAGTCATAAGGCAAAATATCAGTAGCATGCAAATATTCAAATTTTGCTTAAATTGTTAAAAAGGCACAAATACAGAATACAAAGGGAAATTTTAATTCTGACATCTACAGATAACATTTTTTATGGTAGTGGAAAAAACAGGTGAACTTTTAGGCTTTATGCCCCCTGGAGGTTTGTGCTGCTTTGTTTTGTGCTGCGTTTATGCTGCGTTTTTCAGCTGCACAAATGCAGCTGTGTAAAGTAAGACAACACAAATAAGGGAACACAGACTGACAGACACGCACAGACATACACAAAAACACACATGCACACACACACTTTATTACCCTCCCCGACGAACCCACTTTGAGCTCTGTTAATTTTTTCCTTTTGGGCATCAGCAGGACCTGTGGATACAGTACTTCCAGGACCTTGTTCCCAGAGCCGCATTAACCATGAGCCAATATGAAGTGTTGGCTCAGGCGGCGCTATATAGGGGGCGGCAAGCTGGCAGGTGCCCTGCGGATAGCTACTGGCATAGGAGCCGCGGCCGCCGCCCGCGATATATACTAAAGCAGTGCAGCACGCGGCCTCTCTCTGCTTTCAAATCTCCCGCCCCCTGCAGCTTTGCTCTGCACGGAGAGGGCGGTGACATCATCAGTGAGTGTCCCACAAGGCAGAGCATGGGACACATGCTGGAAGAGGCCGGAGCTGCAAGGGGAACGGAGGAGAGAGTTCCCTGAAGGATAGAGGGGATGCGAGAAGAATGAGGTGAGAGGAGAGCGGAGGAGAGAGAGGGTGCGATTAGGAGCTGCGAGGAGAGGAGGTGAGAAGAGAGCGGAGGAGAGAGGAGCTGGCAGGAGAGAGAGGGTGCGATTAGGAGGTGAGAGGAGCTGGAAGAAAAGAGGAGGTAAAAGGGGGTGCCAGGAGAGAGAGGGAGTGAGAGAAGCTGCAAGGAGAAAGGAGAGAGAGGGTGTGAGAGGAGCTGCAAGGAGAAAGGAGAGCGAGGGGGTGAGAGGAGCTGCAAGGAGAAAGGAGAGAGAGGAGGTGAGAGGAGCTGCAAGCAGAAAGGAGAGAGAGGGGGTGAGAGGAGCTGCACTGTACACATGTGCCCAGGAGTGTCCCTGCACTGTACACATGTGTGCCCAGGAGTGTCCCTGCACTGTACACGTGTGCCCAGGAGTGTCCCTGCACTGTACATGTGTGCCCAGGAGTGACCCTGCCCTGTACACACGTGTGCCCAGGAGTGTCCCTGCACTGTACACATGTGTGCCCAGGAGTGTCCCTGCACTGTACACGTGTGCCCAGGAGTGACCCTGCACTGTACACACGTGTGCCCAGGAGTGTCCCTGCACTGTACACACGTGTGCCCAGGAGTGTCCTTGCACTGTACACAGGTGTGCCCAGGAGTGTCCCTGCACTGTACAAATGTGTGCCCAGGAGTGTCCCTGCACTGTACACATGTGTGCCCAGGAGTGTCCCTGCACTGTACACGTGTGCCCAGGAGTGACCATGCACTGTACACATGTGTGCTCAGGAGTGTCCCTGCACTGTACACATGTGTGCCCAGGAGTGTCCCTGCACTATACACATGTGTGCCCAGGAGTGTCCCTGCACCGTACACATATTTGCCCAGGAGTGTCCCTGCACCGTACACATGTGTGCCCAGGAGTGACCCTGCACCGTACACATGTGTGCCCAGGAGTGTCCCTGCACTGTAACAGTGTGCCCAGGAGTGTCCCTGCACTGTACACATGTGTGCCCAGGAGTGTCCCTGCACTGTACACATGTGTGCCCAGGAGTGACCCTGCACTGTACACATGTTTGCCCAGAGGTGTCCTTGCACCGTACACATGTGCGCCCAGGAGTGACCCTGCATTGTATACATGTGCACCCAGGAGCAGAGGTGTATCTAGGTTTTCTGGCACCCGGGGCAAGAGTTCAGCTTGGCGCCCCCCCCTCCCGTGGTCTGAGTAGACGTCATGTGACCAATCATCCATATGCGATTTTTTACACTTACATACAGTGACTGCTGGAGTATATTACACGTTGTTAGGAGTGGGCTAAGGTGTTTAATATTATAATTAATTATTAATAATTAACATGTTGCATTTCTGGTGCGGACGAGACTGGGTGATTTGTGCGCAGGCATTCGCCTGCGCACAGATCACATATGGCAGTGACTGGGTGCGCACGGTCATGGGCAGTCAAGCGCAGCACCGTGCGCTCCCATTATAAAGATAGGGGCTTGTGGTGCTGCGGTCACATTGCGGATCCCCTCCGCAGAACGCTGCGGAGGGGAACGCAAATGTGAAAGTAGCCTTAGTGCGGTAGTCAGCTTGTTGACGCTTAGACTGCAAGTCGTTACCTGTGGTGTGTGGACGGTGCGGCATGATGGACATGTCTGACTAGTCAGTGCCAGGTAGCGCCACATTGGAGCTGCCCAGAGTTTTGTAGGCATGTGCCAGAGATAATAGATTGTAATCAGTGCTGCCTCCTGTGCTATAAGGATGCAGGACTGTGTCTGCTACAGGAGCACCGCTCTGCCGCCATTATTGTGTGTCTGTAGGTTGTGCCAAGTCGCCATTGCCATTAATGACCCTTATTCTGGATTCTTCTGTGGTTCCTCTATGTGTGTGTGATGGCGCTGACATCCTTGAGTTGGGGGGGAAGGGCGCCGTTCTGTAGTTCGCCTCAGGCAGCAGAAAGGCTAGGTTCACTCCTGCTAGTTCCATGTTACTCAGGCTGAGTCACATGGGGCTCAGGTCCTGGAAGTCACTTAGCAAGTGTGCTCCTGCAAGTGCATGGAAGGAAGAAATCACTAGGGATCACAATGGGCTCACTGGGGAGGGTGAGCTTTGGGGCATTTTTGCTCTGGAAATCGCAGTTAAAAAACCTCAGAAATAGACTGTGAGAATAACAATCTGTGATGCTTTTATGAGTGGTTAGAAGGGAGTCAATAGGGAAATGCAGCCCAAAAACGGGCATCTTAATTGACATGCTAGATTTTCAGCGCATCCGATTTCTTTAGCGAAAATGCACCACCCACAAACACATATGTGGGCACAGAGTAAATGCTCTGGATGATGCGTTTTGGCTATAGAAAAGGATCACGAAAAACATAGCACAAACATCCAGTGGGCAAATAGCCCTAATTGTGAAAATTGCACTTTTGCTGCTCTTAAATTTACTAAAACTGTTAAGGTAAAGAATATTTATACCGTGTTAGCCAGTAGATAGAAAAATATATTGCAATCTGAGAGTCCTCAGTGGTTGATACCTTTTAATGGCTAACTGACAAGATGGTAAACATAGCAAGCTTTCGAGACTGTTTTCGAGACTAAAACTGTTAATATTTATGAAAAGTGGATTTTTAAGATTTCAAATTCAAAGTTTTAGAAAACTGTTGAATACACTCAATAATATTTCTAGATTTCTAAACTTATGATTATACAAGTCATTGCAATACAAATTTAGAATTTATGACAGAAACGTGAAGTGCTAACTTGCTCCAGTCCTTCCTGCCGATGGACTGCCCATGCACATCATTTACCTAGTTAATGTGGCTTCTGCTGACAATTGTATTGGTTTCCCTTTATATTTTGTTGGTTATAATAGGTCAGACTTTTTGAAATCATATTCTGTTTTTGAAATCAAACTATGATTTTTTGCTCCTTTAAGAGGAATCCTAAAATATAGCTATTAATGATGGGTGAGAGAGCCACTGTTTGATACTCTATCGAGCATCGTGGTGCTCAGGTATGACTCACCGTTGCCGGGTTCTCAGGTCTCAGGCGCTGCTTCACTGTCACGGTTCCGTGCCTGAGGCTGTGGGGGCCCGGTGGTCAAATGGACAGGTTGGGGAAATGTGGAATAAAGTCTTATTCGTCTCGTGACGCCACCTGTGGGTGTCTGGTGATGGCACCGGCGCTGCTTGGGTCTCCGGGGGATGTGCGGCAGCTAGATGGAATGCTCCCCACAGGATGATCAATAATCCCCGGGCCAGGAGCTGCACTGGGCGGAATACGGCAGCTCAGCTAGTTTAGTGTTAGTCCGGAAAGAATATACAGACACATAAAGTCTTTTCGGTACCTTTACTGGTGTTGACAGGTACACTCGACCGGGGGATGAAGTAGACACTTCTGGATGTTCCACAGCAAGCAGTGGTATAGGCATCCTGGTATACGTAGCTTCTAGTGGGGTTTAGTAGGCATGAAACCAAACCAAACTGGAGTTGCACTTTCTGGTGTGACAAGTTACACCCGAGTTTGCTACACTGAGGGCACTTTTAAAGGAATGCTATCGATTTCTCAACTCCGGGCTCTCTTCTGGCGGTGCTTCGGGCGTCCAGGGAGCTAAACCCCCTTGTTGTGGTGCTGGTTTCTCTACAGCCTGCATTATGGCTACTGCAGCTCGGACCCAGTGACCGGACTTTGTTAGGGTGAGTCAAGATAACTCCTCTGCGACTTTGTTAGGGTGAGTCAAGATAACTCCTCTGCCCCTATTCGGTATTTGCCTCCTGTTCCTATGACCCCTGTTGCGAGGGTCTACCACTTTCCGGTGTGCTGGTATGGGCCTAACGTGGCACCAGTACCAGGTCAGCTCTCCTAGCTGTTTACAGTTCTCAAGTGACTGCACACTTCGCAGTTTCTCCCTCCAGGACCCGTATTTATAGAGGGAACTGGATTAAGGCAACCAGTGGAGCTCCCCCTACAGGCCTGGGGTGAAAGGTGCGCAACCCGAATGGCATACTGTTGAACTCGCATAGCCCCATCGGTGTCGTGAAAGCTGTCTTCTCACGATCTTCCTCTGCAACGGAGATCTACCAGTACCCACTAGTAAGATCTAATGTGGAAAAGTAATTGGCAGACCTAAGTGCAGCTAGTGACTCTTCTATGCGGGGCAATGGGTATGCATCCTTGTGTGTGACTTTGTTGATCTGCCTATAGTCTACGCACATTCTCATACTACCGTCTTTCTTCTTAAACAGGACCAGTGGTGCTGCCCAGGGACTACAACTATCCCTAATGACCCCTGCATTTTTCATGTCCTGAAGCATTTCTTTTGCTTTTTGGTAGTGTGTGGGTGGTATAGGCCTGTACCTTTCTTTAATGGGTGCATGGTCGCCTGTGGGGATATGATGTTGTACCCCTTTAATCCTCCCAAAATCAAGTGGATGTTTGCTGAATACCTGCTCATACTCTCGAACTACCCGATAAACTCCATTTTTCTGATGAGAAGGTGTGTTGTCAGTTCCTACGCTGAGCTCCTGACACCATTTCTCTAGCTGATCTTTGTAGTGAGGGGGTTCGTCAGTTACTGTCTGTGAAAAGGATTTTACGTCATGTATGGCATTGTTTTCAACCTGGTACAATTTTGCAACAGTGGAATAGCTTGGCAGTCTTACTTCATCATCACCATAATTTAGTATGCGTACAGGGACCCTTCCCTTTCTTACATCAACCAACCCTCTGGCTGTCAGGAGTGTAGGACTATCAGACATTACGGGCTCCACCACAGCCTGGTAGTTCTGCCCTCTGAGGCCCATTGCTGCCCGAGATAGATCATCATTTCACTTCTGGGTGGTACTACAATTGGATTTGGATCTGTTACCCATACACTGCCAATTTCACCATTTGACATGTTTACCTGCTGTTGATACACCAGAGCTCGGATCTCTCTTTGGATAGCCCTTCTCTCTCTTGGCTTACCAGAATCAGCACTCTGTTGGAGCAAAAGCAACACTTCATCTAGGCATTTAACCATTACATTGGTACCCAGTATTACGTGTGGATCCCGCTCGTATGGTTTGTCTTGAACCACTATGATACCCTGGTTCTTCAGCTGCACCCTCCCCATCTTTACTGTAGCTTCCCGTTGCCCCTCTATTGTAACTAGCAAACCATTGGTTGCCTCAATGTTCAAGTCAGGGTTTGGGGGTTCTAGTTTAACATCAGACCAGAATCGTTTGTAAAGGATACTCGGGATGGTTGTCACCTGGGATCCAGTGTCTATCAGTGCTGTGGTTGCGGTGCCGTCGATGATGATGGACAAGTACGGACGGTCTCCCACGTACTTGTACTCCCAGTTGGTTGGGCCTGGACAGTCTACTCCTGGGGTTGGCCCTTCTCACCCAGGGCTGCTCATTTAAAGGACTGGAGCGGTAGGTACGTCCTTCCTTGTCGCCCTTTTGACAGATGCGATGTCCATCAGCGCTGTAGCGATCTGTAGGTTTCCCTCAGGGTGGCGGTGTCCTCTTCCTCATCCACGGCACGTCGTCGGGGCTGTCAGCGAGCTGGATCTTGTCAGATGGCCTTGCTTCTGTCTTGGGTCTTCGTTCACCTCTGAGCTTCGCCACTTCTTTAATCAGCTGCTGCACATCGGCGCACAGTTTGTCAAACCGGTCAGGTGTCACAGTCTGTGCACTGGACTGAACTGTGGGGGATGAAGGAGGTGCTTCCAGCACGGAGAGGGTTTTTGTCCATTGCGATTGTGAGATTAGATTGGGCACTGTAGGGAACTGCTGTCCCCGCACTGTTAAGTCTCTTAACTTAGCGAACTCTGCATCAGGGTTCTGCAGAGCCCACAAGCGTGCCTGTTTCTTATCATCAGATAGTCTAAGTCCCACAACAAACTGTTCAATTAGTGTTTTATTTTCGTCTCTAACACCACCGGGATCGGCTTGTTTTAACAGTCTCAGTGCCTCTTGTAAACGCAGTGCATAGTCCAGGACACTCACCTGTGCCCCTTGTTTGCAATGGTAAAATAACAGTCTTAATTCCGCCTCGGTGTGGTGTTCAAAAACCCAGTTTAGTTTTGCGAATATCTGCTCAACAGACTCCTGAGCTTCTATAGACCCGTTTCGGGTCTCCAGCTCTGCTACATCGGTTAATTGTCCCATTATTACTGAAGCTCTCTGCTTACCGGTCATCGCGTACAAATCCAGCACTTGGCATATCTTCCTCAGGAACACATCTAGGGTGCCGGGTTTGCCGCTGTATTTTGGTAACCAGGCCGCATTCGGGACGTACGGCAGAGATATCGGCATTATCGGAGCCGTCGGTGCGGGCAGCGGTGGCAGCATGGCGCCGCCGGGTGGTTGAACGACCGGGGCCTGAGCGTTCTGGGGCCCCGGCGGGACAACTGATAGGTTTACTTGCAGACGTACCGCGTTTCTGGGATCCGGGTCACTCATCCTCGCTCCGCTCCCCCTTAGTTAATCGTGGCCAGTGTCTTTCGAATTCAGAGGAAGTTGTCGGCTTGGCGGTGGGCAGTGAGGCACCACGGGAGTTTCCGGTTCCTGCTGCGTTCGGCGGAACTCGTCAGAGCGTGGGGCGGGGCCTATCTTCACGCCCTTTGCACAGTAACGCCCCTTCTTTTCCCGCGCTCCCGCGCAGCAATGGCGGTTCAAATTTACAGTTCAATATTCACAGTCATTAAATAGCACCCAATACCCGTTGGGAAACGGGTCTTTTCGTATCCTGTTCGTAGATGCCAGATTTGACTCACCGTTGCTTGCTTCTCAGGTCTCAGGCCCTGCTTCACTGTCACAGTTCCGTGCCTGAGGCTGTGGGGGCCCGGTGGTCAAATGGACAGGTTGGGGAAATGTGGAATAAAGTCTTATTTGTCTCGTGACGCCACCTGTGGGTGTCCGGTGATGGCACCGGCGCTGCTTGGGCCTCCGGGGGATATGCGGCAGCTAGATGGAATGCTCCCCACAGGATGAGCAATAATCCCCGGGGCCAGGAGCTGCACTGGGCGAATACGGCAGCTCAGTTAGTTTAGTGTTAGTCCGGAAAGAATATACAGACACATAAAGTCTTTTCGGTACCTTTACTGGTGTTGACAGGTACACTCGACCGGGGGATGAAGTAGACACTTCTGGATGTTCCACAGCAAGCAGTGGTATAGGCATCCTGGTACACGTAGCTTCTAGTGGGGTTTAGTAGGCATGAAACCCAACCAAACTGGAGTTGCACTTTCTGGTGTGACAAGTTACACCCGAGTTTGCTACACTGAGGGCACTTTTAAAGGAATGCTATCGATTTAACGACTCCGGGCTCTCTTCTGGCGGTGCTTCGGGCGTCCAGGGAGATAAGCCCCCTTGTTGTGGTGCTGGTTTCTCTACAGCCTGCACTATGGCTACTGCAGCTCGGACCCAGTGACCGGACTTTGTTAGGGTGAGTCAAGGTGACTCCTCTGCCCCTATTCTGTATTTGCCTCCTGTTCCTATGACCCATGTTGCAAGGGTCTACCACTTTCCGGGTATGCTGGTATGGGCCTAACATGGCACCAGTACCAGGTCAGCTCTCCTAGCTGTTTACAGTTCTCAAGTGACTGCACACTTTGCAGTTTCTCCCTCCAGGACCTGTATTTATAGGGGGAACTGGCTTAAGGCAACCAGTGGAGCTCCCCCTACAGGCCTGGGGTGAAAGGTGTTGTTAGTAAGTGGGGTCTGCTTGCTGTGTACTTTCCCATCCGTGTCCTAAGAGTTCCTGTGGTGCCCCAACCAGGGTGCCACAGGTACACTCGGTACTCGAATATCAAAGGTTCTCAGATGTGTCAATCTGAAACAAATGTGTAAATAGAGTTTGTGGAGCCTCGGTTAGGAGTCTCAAACACAGGACTAGCCAGATATCCCTCCAGGGAAGGACCTAGCCAGAATACTATTCCACACTGATGAGGGGCAACACCCCAAAACAGCTGTCTGTGGATAGATACCTGGCCTTGGTATTCTCTTGTCATATCTCTAAACTCGTAAAAGAGCTGGATATTGACTAAAAGGGCCACTTAATATGGTGGTTATGATGTTCTTCGCATGGAGTCACCCCTTGGCTGGGTCCTTCCCTGGAGGGATATCTGGCTAGTCCTGTGTTTAAGACTCCTAACCGAGGCTCCACAGACTCTATTTGCATATTCATATTTCCAGGGGACAATGCGCCTAGGAATTCACTGTGTTGAGCGCTTTAGCCACCTGCCCGCAGTGTTTTCTTGGACTGATCTCCCTGAGATCAGTGGATGCTTTGTGATGTTAATCTGACACAAATAGCCGTCTCTCTTCAGTGAATGATGGGAGCTGACAACCCAATGAAAGCCGCTTGTAGTCTCACAACAGCTCTCATTGGGGGTAAAATTTATGTGTCCGAATGCTGTGTAAAAAAAAATATGCCCACCCTCCCCCAGAAATGCTGTTTTTGGCTGCCTGTATGAGGGCAGAGAGCCGACTCCCCTACAATTGACTTCCATTATACTCGTTACTCGAGTCAACCCTTCATCAGAGCATCCCACCTCTTCGATTAGAGAAATGAGCAGTTTAGTGTTTGCTCATCAATTGGTCTTTAAAAAAAATGATTTGGGAAATTTAGAGTTGTTTAGAAAAATTAGACATATTAGATATTTTTCCAACTAATATTTTTTAAAATAACTCCTATGTTTCCATGTTAAATTATTCCCCAGTATAAATCCCAAACAATTTCATGCCATTGTATACATTTATGACTGTTTGTTTCACAAGTGTGATTATAATGAAGAACCATCAAACTTCTGTATGCCTTGCTTTCAATTTTGCTGTTCTCTTGGTCAATGAGGAGATATAAAGCAATCTCTATCTTAAGTGTTATGGGGCCGTCACACGCGTCAATGTCGTCAGCGATCTGATCGCTGACGACATTTACGTCTGATCGCTGGTGAGCTGTCACACAAGAAAACTCACCAGCGATCATTTTACCTGCGACATCATGGAAATGATTTCTATAAATAACCACAATGTCTGCAGGCTGGTATCCAGGGTAAACTGCGGGTAACTAGGCAGCGCGCGCTGCCTAGATACCCCATGTATACCTTAGTTACCAGCCTTCTCCACTCACCGGCTGGTATCTAAGGTACACAGCGGGTAACTAGGGACCCTAGTTACCAGCTGAGTACCTTAGATACCATCCGGTGAGCGGAGAAGGCTGGTAACTAAGGTATACATCGGGTATCTAGGCAGCGCGCTGCCTAGTTACCCGCAGTTTACCCTGGATACCAGCTCCCAGCGCTTCCTGAGAGGCGCTGGGAGCTGGATGATCGCGTCTCACGGTGTCACACGCAGCGATGCTGCGTGTCCACCGGGCGATCGTCGTCAGGTTTTAGAATAGATTCTAAAACCTGGCGACCATCAACCAGCAATTTATCGCTGGTTGATGAACCCTGTTACACGCGTCAATATCGCTGCAACTTCACGCGCAGCAGCGATCGTGCATGCGATATTGACGCGTGTGACAGCCCCATTAGGGTCAATGTGTTGCTCTACCCTCTGAAAACTTCATACTCCACCCCTACATGTAAATTAATATACAATTTGGAATTAAAAATGGATTTATGTGTTGTGTTGTATCTACAGTACCGTAATAAGAAATGGTAATGATGTTCACAGTAAACAAAAGCCATCATCTCAGCAACCATAGGTTTTAGCAGAGTTGACCTTCTTATAACCAAAGTGCGTATCATCTGAGATAAATGTGAAAATGTGGTTAGTTTTGAGTTTGATGTTATCATTCAACCCCTTTCTTGTCCGTGACTCCATCCCTTCTAGTTAGAGCACAGCTGCTTGATTTACAAATGAGAAATGAAGAAGCTTTTAGCAGAGACGAAGGTTCATGAGAGACCAAAAAGTTTAATGCAACCTTGAAATAAGTTTACATGAGGGAAGTCATAGTACTGTATTTGGTGAACCATTTGGTAAAACAGTTAACTCTATAGGATCCTAATACACATTTAAAAATAGATTAAATAAAATATGAACTTTAATGGAAGTCTCAAAAACAAAAGCTGAACAGATAACTGCCTGAGATGATTTAGTGATTCCTGCATCTAGCGGGGGGTTGGACGTCTCTTCAAACTTGAACATTCTAGGATTTGAAAAAAGCAAAGAAAATATTTTAAAAATGAAGACTTGTTTTTAATGTTTTTAATTGAAAGCATTGATGTTTATTATATATTAATGAGCAGTTCTGCAGCACTTGAAAGATAAGCAATAATCAGAATAGTAAATTACAGAATAACATTACCAGTACCATACCATATAGCTCTTGAAATTGTATGAAATTGCTGACTTTATCCTTAAAACACACATATATATACTGTGTGTATGTATATATATATACTAGCTGTGAGCCCGATGCAAATGCACCGGGTGTCTAGAATATTTTAAAAAATTTTTTAAGATTTTCGCGGCCGCACTTGCCGCAAGTGCAAAACCGCACTTGCCGCACCTGCCGCAAGTCCCCCTATACTTTCTATGGAGATTACCGCAACCGCGCCGCAAGTGTAACCGCATCTGCCGCCTTTGCCGCATAACCGTTACACTTGCGGCGCGGTTGCGGTAATCCCCATAGAAAGTATAGGGGGACTTGCGGCAGGTGCGGCGGCTCAGGCAGCGACTCGCAATGGCCTTGCGGCCATTACTCGCGCAACATGAGCGGTATATCGCTAACTGCAAAACCGCACTTGCCGCACCTGCCGCAAGTCCCCCTATACTTTCTATGGGGATTACCGCAACCGCGCCGCAAGTGTAACCGCATATGCCGCGTTTGCCGCATAACCGTTACACTTGCGGCGCGGTTGCGGTAATCCCCATAGAAAGTATAGGGGGACTTGCGGCAGGTGCGGCAAATGCAGTTTTGCACTTGCGGCAGGTGCGGCCGCGAAAAAAACCGCGGCTGACTGCGTTTTTTTTCGCGGCCGCACTTGCCGCAAGTGCAAAACCGCACTTGCCGCACCTGCCGCAAGTCCCCCTATACTTTCTATGGGATTACCGCAACCGCGCCGCAAGTGTAACCGCATCTGCCGCGTTTGCCGCATAACCGTTACACTTGCGGCGCGGTTGCGGTAATCCCCATAGAAAGTATAGGGGGACTTGCGGCAGGTGCGGCGGCTCAGGCAGCGACTCGCAATGGCCTCGCGGCCATTGCTCGCGCAACATGAGCGGTAAATCGCTAACTGCAAAACCGCACTTGCCGCACCTGCCGCAAGTCCCCCTATACTTTCTATGGGGATTACCGCAACCGCGCCACAAGTGTAACCGCATCTGCCGCGTTTGCCGCATAACCGTTACACTTGCGGCGCGGTTGCGGTAATCCCCATAGAAAGTATAGGGGGACTTGCGGCAGGTGCGGCGGCTCAGGCAGCGACTCGCAATGGCCTCGCGGCCATTGCTCGCGCTACATGAGCGGTAAATCTCTAACTTGGCCAGCGACTCGCAATGGCCTCGCAGCCATTGCTCGCGCTACATGAGCGGTAAATCGCTAACTTTGTGGCCGAGCCTCTGGTTCGATTTTCGCCCAGCGACTCGCAATGGCCGCTTTGCGGCCATTGCTCGCACGTGGCGACGTCACAGAGTGACAAAGCCACGGTCTTTTGCGGGGTCCGACACGGAAGTGCCTATGGCAATTATATAGTAGATATATATATATATATATATATATATATATACAGTACAGACCAAAAGTTCGGACACACCTTCTTATTAAAAGAGTTTTCTTTTTTTTCATGACAATGAAGGCATCAAAACTATGAATTAACACATGTGGAATTACAGTTAGGGCCAGAAATATTTGGACAGTGACACAATTTTCGCGAGTTGGGCTCTGCATGCCATCACATTGGATTTGAAATGAAACCTCTACAACAGAATTCAAGTGCAGATTGTAACGTTTAATTTCAAGGGTTGAACAAAAATATCTGATAGAAAATGTAGGAATTGTACACATTTCTTTACAAACACTCCACATTTTAGGAGGTCAAAAGTAATTGGACAAATAAACATAACCCAAACAAAATATTTTTATTTTCAATATTTTGTTGCGAATCCTTTGGAGGCAATCACTGCCTTAAGTCTGGAACCCATGGACATCACCAAACGCTGGGTTTCCTCCTTCTTAATGTTTTGCCAGGCCTTTACAGCCGCAGCCTTCAGGTCTTGCTTGTTTGTGGGTCTTTCCGTCTTAAGTCTGGATTTGAGCAAGTGAAATGCATGCTCAATTGGGTTAAGATCTGGTGATTGACTTGGCCATTGCAGAATGTTCCACTTTTTTGCACTCATGAACTCCTGGGTAGCTTTGGCTGTATGCTTGGGGTCATTGTCCATCTGTACTATGAAGCGCCGTCCAATCAACTTTGCAGCATTTGGCTGAATCTGGGCTGAAAGTATATCCCGGTACACTTCAGAATTCATCCGGCTACTCTTGTCTGCTGTTATGTCATCAATAAACACAAGTGACCCAGTGCCATTGAAAGCCATGCATGCCCATGCCATCACGTTGCCTCCACCATGTTTTACAGAGGATGTGGTGTGCCTTGGATCATGTGCTGTTCCCTTTCTTCTCCAAACTTTTTTCTTCCCATCATTCTGGTACAGGTTGATCTTTGTCTCATCTGTCCATAGAATACTTTTCCAGAACTGAGCTGGCTTCTTGAGGTGTTTTTCAGCAAATTTAACTCTGGCCTGTCTATTTTTGGAATTGATGAATGGTTTGCATCTAGATGTGAACCCTTTGTATTTACTGTCATGGAGTCTTCTCTTTACTGTTGACTTAGAGACAGATACACCCACTTCACTGAGAGTGTTCTGGACTTCAGTTGATGTTGTGAACGGGTTCTTCTTCACCAAATAAAGTATGCGGCGATCATCCACCACTGTTGTCATCCGTGGACGCCCAGGCCTTTTAGAGTTCCCAAGCTCACGGTCAATTCCTTTTTTCTCAGAATGTACCCAACTGTTGATTTTGCTACTCCAAGCATGTCTGCTATCTCTCTGATAGGATTTTTTCTTTTTTTTCAGCCTCAGGATGTTCTGCTTCACCTCAATTGAGAGTTCCTTTGACCGCATGTTGTCTGGTCACAGCAACAGCTTCCAAATGCAAAACCACACACCTGGAATCCACCCCTGACCTTTTAACTACTTCATTGATTACAGGTTAACGAGGGAGACGCCTTCAGAGTTAATTGCAGCCCTTAGAGTCCATTGTCCAATTACTTTTGGTCCCTTGAAAAAGAGGAGGCTATCCATTACAGAGCTATGATTCCTAAACCCTTTCTCCGATTTGGATGTGGAAACTCTCATATTGCAGCTGGAAGTGTGCACTTTCAGCCCATATTATATATATAATTGTATTTCTGAACATGTTTTTGTAAACAGCTAAAATAACAAAACTTGTGTCACTGTCCAAATATTTCTGGCCCTAACTGTATATACTTAATAAGAAAGTGCGAAACAACAGAAAATATGTTTTATATTCTAGGCTCTTCAAAGTAGCCACCTTTTGCTTTGATTGCTGTTTTGCACACTCTTGGCATTCTCTTGATGAGCTTCAAGAGGTAGTCACCGGAAATGGACTACCAACAGTCTTGAAGGAGTTCCCAGAGATGCTTAATACTTGTTGGCCCTTATTCCACAAGTGTTAAATCATAGTTTTGATGCCTTCAGTGTGAATCTACAATTTTCATAGTCATGAAAATAAAGAAAACTCTTAGAATGAGAAGGTGTATCCAAACTTTTGGTCTGTACTGTATATATATATCTATCTATCTATCTATATATATATATACTGTAGATAGATATATATATATCATCTACTGTATAATCGCCTAATGGCCACTTCCGTCTGAGGCCGAAATCACGTGCCGCAGACGGAAGTGGTCAGTATGCAAAAGAGCCGCGTGGCTCTTCTCACGGCCCCCCCGCTCCTCCTGTCCACGCTCCCTGTGGCCCCACCTTGCTCCCCGCAGCCCCCTGCTCCCTGCAGCCCCCCACTCCTCCTGGCCCTGGCTCCTCCATAGTAAAAGTAAGAATAAAAAAATCCTCAGTGAGGATACTCACCTGTCCGCCGGCTCGGTCCGTCCCCCGGCATCGGTACCCGCCACCTGCTCCCTCGCCTACCGCTGTTCTCACCTATCTTCTCCAGCTACAGAGTCGCACTCTGTAGTACAGAGGTCATGTGACAGGGTGGGCTGATGTGACGTCACACAGTACGCCCTGTCACATGACTGCTGCACAGTGCGACTCTGTAGCTGGAGAAGGCAGGTGAGAACAGAGGGGGCGAGGGTATCCTGCTCCATCCTTCCCCCGCCCTTCGGCTCCATCCTGCCCCCCCCGGCTCCATCCTGCCCCCCTTGGCTCCATCCTGTCCCCCCGTCACCATCCTGCCCCCTGCTCCATCCTGCTCCCCTGCCTCCATCCAGCCCCACCTCCATCCTGCCTCCCTGCCACCATCCTGCCCTGCCGGCGCCAACCTGCCCCCCCCACTATCCTGCCCCACTCGCTCCATCCTGCCCCCGCCTCCATCTTGCCTCCCCCGGCTCCATCCTGCCCTCCCGCATCTATCCTGCCCCCCACCTCCATCTGGCCCCCCAGGCTCCATCCTGCTCCCCTTGGCTCCATCCTGCCCCCCAGCTCCATCCTGACCCCGCCTCCATCGTGCCCCTGCCACCATCCTGCCCCACCAGCTCCATCCTGCCCCTGCCACCATCCTGCCAGCGCTGGCTCCATCCTGCCCCCCCAACTCCATCTTGTCCCCCCCTGCCACCATCCTGCCCCCTTCTCCATCCTTCCCCCCGGCTCATCTTGCCCCCCCCGCCTCCATCCTGATCCCCGCGTCCATCCTGCCCCCTGCCACCATTCTACCCCGCCTGTTCCATCCTGCCCCTCCCAGGTCCATCCTGCCCCCGCCCCCCGGCTCCATCCTGCTCCCCTGCCTCCATCCTGCCCCCTGCCTCCATCCTGGCCCCCCCGCAACTATCCTGCCCCCCGTTGCCACTATCCTGCCCCGATCGCTCCTTCCTGCCCCCCGCCACCATCCTGCCCCCCCTGCCACCATCCTGCCCCCATGCTCCATCCTGCCCCCTGCCACCATCCTGCCCCACCAGCTCCATCCTGCCCGCTCGCTCCATCCTGCCCCCTCGCATCCATCCTGCCCCCTCGCCACCATCCTGCCCCCTGCCTCCATCCTGCCCCCCGCCTCCATCCTGCTCCCCTGCCACCATCCTGCCCCCCCTGTCCATCCTGCCCTGCTCGCTCCATCCTGCCCCCCGCCTCCAATCTGACCACCCGCCTCCATCCTGCCCCCCACCTCCATCCTTCCCCCCCACCACCATCCTGCCCCACTGGCTCCATTCTGCTCCCCTGGTTCCATCCTGCCCCCCCGGCTCCATCCTGCCCTCTGCCTCCATCCTGCCCCCCCGCCTGCATCATGCCCCCTTCCTCCATCCTGCCCCCACCACCATCCTGCCCCGCCGGCTCCATCCTGCTCCCCCGACTCCATCCTGCTCCCCCTCCGCCTCCATCCTGACCCCCTGGGACTATCCTGCCCCCCTGGCTCCATCCTGCCCCCCCGACTCCATCCTGCCCTGCTCCATTCTGCCCACACTGATTAGTCATGCCCGGCCACTGAACACTGGCACCGCCGCACACAGACACGCCACACAATACTGACACCGCTGCACACCACAAGCACCGCTTCACTCCGACACCACTTCACATCGACACTGCTGGCTCCATCCTGCCCCGCTGGCTCCATCTTGCCCCGATCGCTCCATCCTGTCCCTCTCCTTTCTGCCCCTGCTGATTAGTCTCGCCTGGCGACTGAACACCGACACTGCCGCACACTGACACTGCCGCACATCAACACCGCTGCACACCAACACCACCGCACAACACTGACACCGCCACACACCGCAGACACCGCTTCACACCGACACCGCTTCACACCGACACTGCCGCACATCGGCACTGCTGTCTCCATCCTGCCACGCTTGCTCCATCCTGTCCCGCTCCATTCTGCCCCTGCTAATTAGTCTCACCCGGCGACTGAACACAGACACCGCCACACGCCGACACCGCCGAACAACACTGCTACTGCTGTACACCCATGCTGCTTTACACAGACACCGCCGAACACAGACACCGCCGAACACAAACACCACCGCACAACGACACCGCCACAAAACACTGATAGTGCTGTACACCGACTCCGCCGCACACCGACACTGCCGCACAACACTGATACTTCTGTACACCGCCACTGCTGTACACTAACACTGCTGTACACCGCCACTGCCACACACCGACACCACCGCACAACACAGATAGCGCCGCACACCGCCACCACCGCACACCGCCACCACCGCACACCGACACTGCTGCACACCGACACTGCTGCACACCGACACCGCTGCACACCGACACTGCTGCACACCGACACCGCTGTACACTGACACTGCTGTAGGTATCTACTATATAATTGCCTAATCATGTCTGTCTGTCCAGAAAATCGGACGCCAGTGCTTATTGGTTGCCGCCAGCCGCGGCAACCAATAAACGAAGCGTATGCAAAACAGCCGCGTGCATTCAAAACTCGCGCCAAACTGACCAATCAGTGGCGCGGGATTCAAAACCCCTGCCAAGCCATGCTCTACTTCGCTGATTGGTCCCGCGGCGACCAATCAGCAAAGTGTGTTTTAAAACACGCACCAAGTGCACTGCCGCGATGACCAATAAGCGGAGCACGGCTTGGTATATTGGCATGCAACTTCAACTGCCGCTCATAGTGTGACGCACTTCTCTGCTGTTTGCAAGGTTGTCAGTCATAGTGTCACGCAGTTCACTCCTGTTTACAAGGCTGTCAGTCATAGTGTGACACAGTTCCCTCCTGTTTACAAGGTATTCTAGAATACTCGATGCGTTAGAATCGGGCCACCATCTAGTATATATATACAGTATATGTGTGTGTATATACAAGATATATATATATATATATATGTATCATGCTTGTCACAATTTTACAATTTATATTTTTATCATATTTAGAACACATGTATTATTTATTTACACTTCACAAATGCTTGCTACTTACATTTGGTATATAAAATACCAAAAAAATATCTAGTTTGTGGGTAATATGAAAAAATATAAAGGAAAGGTTCACAGGATATGATTACCGTATATACTCGCGTATAAGCCGAGTTTTTCAGCCCAAAAATTGGGCTGAAAAGTCCCCCCCTCGGCTTATACGCGAGTCACTGGGTATTTGCTGTGGGGGAAGGGCTGTGACCGGGGGCTGGAGGAGGCAGGAGGGGGCCGCAGTGACCGCGGGTGGTCACGTGGGACCGCCTCATTAGTGTAATGAATATGCACGGCATCCCCCCGTCCATCAGCGGCGAGGGGAGCGGTGCATATTGCACTACACTGGCCCCCAGCAGTAATACACAGCCCCCCCTCCTTATTATGTGTCCCCCAGGCTGCGGCACCTGTCAAAATAACAAACATTTCATACATCACCTTTCCGGCGCCGCTCCTCCGATCCCGGCTTCTTCCTGCTTGTGCCACCTGATGACGTCATCTCATGCGACCGGTCACTGCACTAGAAGCCGGCACAAGCAGGAAGAAGCCGGGACCCTAGGAGCTGCGCCGAAAGGTGATGTATAGAATGTTTGTTATTTTGACAGGTGCTCACGCGTCACACAGGAGCGGTTTGGAGCTACACAGTCAGTGCGCTACCATACTATTTGGTTTGCTATGTGTGCGTCTGTAGCTAAAGGTGGGAATATAGCCAAAATGCAGCTAACATATGTGCCTACATTTGTCCATGGCATTGTCCAGCTGCCATGCCACCACTCGACTATGTGTGTGTGTGCACATGTCCACAAATTGTGTCAACCTACATGGCCCACAATATCATGGCCTGGATCAATGTGTTGTGTCCAGGTGTCCCTCTGCCCACACCACACCACAATGGATATGTACACACATTTGCCACATACACTGTAGGACAAATAGCTTAACCTGGCTCATGCATATCAACACAGAATGTGTCTGGTACCCAGCCATAGGTGACAATGGGTGACAAAGCACTGGGCACAAGAGAAAGCTTGGTTAACCTGCCCTCCATCCCCAAGTAATGAGTCTCACATGTTGTTATTTGGATCCAAAAAAAAAAGTGTATTTTTTTGTTAATGGCAAAAGGCTTGGAAGATCAAAAATATACAATGTACAGTAAAGCATCATGTTACATTGTAAACACGCAACAAACACATTGGCACACAAATACAGAATAAATGGGGGAAAATGTTAAAGTGTGCACCACCCAAAAAACAGGAAAACAACCAACTACCTAACTAACTAAAACATGTGCACACAATAACATAAAATGAAACAATACATGGTGCAGCCACCCTGCTGACTACACCATGGCCACCATGTGGAGCCCTAACAGCACCAGCCACACTACACCTGCTGGTGCTGCCAGGCCACTGCCCCAGGGCCATTAAAGTAGGAGTAGTATGCATCTCTACTGTTTCTGGCATCCTGCTGAGTCTGACCATGGGTCAGCGGCTGGAGTGGCACCACACCATAGTCGGTCTCACACCAAGCCCCTGGGCGGACCTTCTCTGTTGTGGGGTCCACTGGATCCACATAACTTGCCGGCGTGTATGATGAGCGATCCCTACGACGCAGGAAGTTATGCAGCACACAGCAGTCCAGCACTACCACATCAATAGATTCCAGTTTCATATGCATACGCGTATGAAAAACCCGGAATGTATTGGCCATGATCCCGAACGCATTTTCAACCATACGGCGGGCCTGGGATAGCTGGTAATTGAAAATGCGCTGCTCAGAAGTAACGATCCTCTGGGGATATGGCCGTAGTAGGTGAGCCTGAAGTGGGAACGCTTCATCGAGCCACAAACGCAAAGTTGAGATGATGGCTGGTCTCTTCATTTGAGAGCAAGTTCAGCCCACCTGTCCTTAATTCTTGTGCCAAGGAGCAGTGCGCGAACACACCCCCATCTGAGATTCGCCCGTTCATTCCAACATCCACGTAGAGGAACTCATAGTTCGTATCTACCAGGGCCATGAGGACTATACTAAAATAACCTTTGTAATTATAATACAAAGACCCCGAGTTGGGGGGTTTAGTAATCCTCACGTGCTTACCATCCAATGCCCCACCGCAGTTTGGAAAGTTCCACCGGCTATCAAAGCCTCGGGCTACTTCCATCCATTGAGCGGGTGTTTGTGGCAACTGCATATAGGATGGCAGCAGAGCACTCCAGATGGCCTCACACGTCTCAGGGATCAGGCAGCTCAGCAGGGACAGTGATACACGTGAACTGTATTGCAGGTCAGTTCCTTGACCGGCCTGTTGCCAGGAACCTCAAAGTAATTGCCAAACGCTCCTCAGCTGGTACAGATCGACGCATGACAGTGTCCTGATGGGCTATCAATGGCCCTACGCGATCCAAAAGGAAGGTGAAAGAGTCCTCGGACATACGGAGGTAGTTCCTGAAATCATGCGGATTATGATCCTCCAGTTCACGCAACAGCTGCATGTGGCTCCGGGTCTCCCGGAGGCGAAGCCAATCCCGACTCCACACATAGTGTTGCCTGCGAGTTCGCAACCTCTCATATCTATCCTCCAGCCACAATTGTTCTTCCACCAAGGCGAGAGCCACGATAACATCTCCATCAGGGTCAAACATCATCTCACGTATCAGCACCTGTATATGATAAACATAAGATATAAGTACAATGTATAATTTATTCACATGTTTGCATATAAACTAAGCCTCACGATACTTCTGCTGCCCAGTAGGCCAAAGCATATTCAAACAGTGGTGTGCGTTGCACACACAAATATTTACCCTTTGCAAGGCCATAAACCACAGTGCCCCGAAAACAAAGGAAACATGCTCACTGATCAAACCCTGTCCATCCTTGTTACTTTGTATACGACAAACTTAAAAAACTTCAGGCCATATCTGGGGCAACAATGTACATGTGTCAGCACAAGGCAGGTCCCTACATGTCTGTACAATATTGTAGTATAGCATATTTATACACATCAACACTATGCAATTAAACATGTACCACAGCCTTTGTGGGTGAAGATTAATACGTGAAGCCACGAAGAAGAGTATACATGACTCATCATGTAGTGGTCAATGTGTTTTCAAGGGTGGATGTCCACAGGTATACATTTGGTGCTACCACAAGGCTAAATCCATGCCTGATACTAGCCATGTACGTCCCAGTGTGTGTTGTTCCCAAACAGTACTATGTGTCCGCTAATATGTTCATCACCGCTAACAAAGATACAACCATCCTGCAAACATGATCCTGTATGGCAAATGGAAACAACATTACATTATAAACTAAATTTTCCAAAGTATAAAGCAAACATGCATTTGGCACAACACAATAGTGTATGTGAACCTCAATCTTTCACATTAATGCCACCACTTGGGCGTCACATACACTACACTATTGCGTTACCAAATGGTGATTTTTGGATTACACCTAAAACACACATCAAAATTCATGTTTGCACAGCACTACTTACTTAATGACTCTGGGCAGCAAGCGTGTCGGACATCCGGTGTAAGAACTTTTTATATGTGAATTAGCAAATCACAACGCTTTGTCGTCACCTAATCAGCAGGCGCATGGGTGTTCGCAGGTGTTGCAAAGTAATGTGTCTAATTGGTGTTTCATGATTGGTCAATGTCTGGATAAATAAGCCCTTTTGTTTGCCTAGCCCCTGGCCAGACTGGAATGTGCATCGAGCTAGTAGTGTGTTATCACCGCTTTTCTGTTGGACAGACGGTAGGTGTACTCACATGGGTCTATTATTGACGTTCGCATTGTTTATTTTTTAACATTAATGTTTTTCATGCTGCTTATGCGCATTCAAAGTAACTTCAGGTAGTGTCATGTAGAAGTGTACTTAGCGTTCTGAATTCAGCATTCTGACAAACTTTGTTCTGTACTACACATTGTAATGTAGTTATCTTGCCTTGTCAATGTGTAATGCAGAACCTGGTTGTCTTCAAATACATTTTTGTGTGAGCTGTATGTTTAGCCCATATTATGGACCATCATCACTATATTGTCAAATATTAACCTTTAACATAGTCTTAACTATATTAACATCACAGCATAAAGTAGCCTCCTTCAACAAGGGTTGGCCACATGCAAACTTACATGCTCCACACATGTTATTTTGGTGCCACCAGAGGTGAGGTAGACACAGACTAGTGTGTGATGTATGCTGCCCATGTGTTTGTGACCATGTATTTTGATATGTGAAAATTGCTTGCAGATGGCAACGTATCAGGAGTTTGTGACCCAACTCCTCACCTTGTACCAGGAGCACGAATGCTGCGGATGGCGCTGCCTACCTTTCACAATCTGGCAGCGCGGGCTGAGGCCTACAAACCTCTTGTGGTGCTGGCTAATTGCCTCCAGCCCCACAAGAGGTGGAACTCTGTGAAGGTTGCGGACAATATAAAAGGCCTGCGCACCGTGTTCCAGCGCGTCGACAAAAAATACACTGATGCACGGTCTGGGGCTGGAGCTGAGGAGGTCCAAAGGCCCACTTTGTGGTGCTATGACCTCCTCACCTTCACCCTGGGCCAAGAGGGGCTGCGTGGAATACGGTGCAGCATGCAGCGTCCGCAGCCTTCACTAGGCCCAACCCAAGACCCAGCCCTGCCGCAGGAGGTGGGTAATTGTGTTGGTCTGTGTGAGCTGTCCACCTTGTTTGCTACACAGGTGTGAATTGCTGCATGCATTTCCTCTTCACCCTTGGCCATCTGCTTCACCTTGGTCTTTCACTGTTGTTTAAAATGCCTGTTTTCTTGCTATTGTGTGTGAGAATGTTTCTCTTTGTTCTGATCTCTTTACCTAGATATGTTGGATCCGCAGGTGAGTATACGTCACTAGTGCAGTTGTTGTCCTTTTGTAGCTCTCAACTCTTCTCTTGGTTTCCTGGCTTTTCTCCATGGTGTGTTTTGGACTCTGTTTGATTGTGTATCTTTGTGGCCTATTGTGATCAATGATACTGCTTCATGTTTTTGATGTGTGTTTTCTTCTTTATGTTTCAGGCCCCTCTGGCACCTTGCTTCAGTGAACAGGAGTCAGCAGCTGGCGAGACTCTCCCATCGACATCTGCGGGAGAGCCAGTGCCCGGGATCAGTGGTGGGGGGCAGGGCCCAGGGTCCAGCTCTGAGATTCGTAGGAGACGACCACCTGCCCCACCAAATACGGAGCTGGGTACCTGGGCAAAACAGGTTCTCATCGACCGTGAGAGGATCCCCGACTCTGGTTTTTTGTACATCGCCAGCGAAATGCTGGCCCGGATGGAGCCAGAGCAGCGGAACATCACAGAGCGGGCCATGTTTTGTGTCCTGAAGGCAGGCGTAGATGGGTCGCTGCGATGGGGGGCCATGTTGCCGCTCCCCCCAGAAGACCACCCCATGGCCACTGCGCCCACCAGACGCATGGTGAGGAGGTCACAACCTCCTCATACTGCACCTCCCCCAAGAAGAAACACCCAGGAAAGATCAGCCTTCCATGGAACATGGGTGTACCTTGAGGAGGTGGGGGAGGCGCCATTGTCTGATCCAGCAGAGGATGAGGAAGAGAGCGGACACTACTAGCCAATGCACTACCTTGGCAGTTTGGACTGGCATGAGCCATTTTTTCCCCAGTCTTGGGCTTCAAATTTTGTTATGGCCTAATTATGGCTGATTTTGACTGTTTAATTTTTTTTTTTTTTTTTTTTATGTTACATAGCATTATGTCCATATCTGTGTTACCTACACAAGTGTGTGGAGGGTGGGGTGGATGTGGGTCACATATAGGGTACATTCAGGCCACATTGTGGGCCATGGCGGGAGTTATGGGACAGTATGATGACATGTTTACTATGTGACAACATAGAGCTGTGGTTTCAACCTGGGCCAGTGTGTTAACCAAATTTAAAATGTGTTCACAAAACATGTGGGTGTTGTCAGCAAGGACCACACAGGAGTTTGGCAACAACATTTTATTCACCAACACATTGGCAGCACACACTACAAGGCTGGGTTTGTTTAGGAGTAGCCATGACACACTACACACGGTCCCAATGTGGGACACCAGAAGAAAAAAGGCCAGCGTGGCCTGAAAACAAAAAAAGGTGCCAACAGGGCAAATGTGTTAAAGAACAAGGTCCAACATGGACAACATTTTTTTGTGTATGGCCCCATTATTGGGGTTGGGCCGAGGGGTCACGGCCCATGCAGCTCTGGGCTCACTGGAGGGCCAAAATCATGGCACCCAGGCAGTCAAGTTTTTGTTGGCCTTCCCGGTGTGCCCTCAGTAAGTGCTGCTGGGCCTCCTGGTGTGCCAGCAGCAGATTGGACACAGTTGGTACACCTGTAGGGAAAAAAAGGAGCTTAGTGATGTAGCAGGTTATGTGGATGTGTTAATTTGAGTGTAATGAAAGTGAAGATACGTACGGTCTGCATCACCATCCCCTGTACCATCAGGAGGAGATGGCGATGTGCTGATAGCCCAGCCAGCTGCACGTGCTCCATCTCCTTCTGCAAAACATTGAAAGGAATGATAAACAATACATAGCAAAACATACTCATGATTCCAACACACACCAGTTATGACATTGGTCATGGTGTATGGGTTGACACTTGCCAACATATAGCGAACCTTCTGCCGCCATCTGAGTGGGTGGTGAGTAGAGCCCACAATTCCAGCTGTCTTACCCAGGGAATATTGGTGTCTCGGGTGGTGCTGGGCTGGTTGCTCGCTCAGGCCCAGGGGATGCTGGTGTCCCGGGTGGTGCTGGGCTTGGTGCTGGCTCAGGCCCATGGGATGATGGTGTACCGGGTGGAGCTGGGCTGGGTGCTGGCTCTGGCCCAGGGAATGTTGGTGTCCCGGGTGGTGCTGGGCTGGGTGGGGCCTCAGGACCAGGTGGTGGCGAGATGACGGGGGCGAGTGTTGAGGCTCCCCAGACCCCGCCTCCTCATCATCTGGAACATAAAGGCGGAGGACACAGCTATTAGCCAAAAGGGACACAACATGGCTCCTCCACCTAGTGTATTTGGCAATGTCCTGACAGCGTGATTGTTAGGCAGCATTGTTATTGTTGGGCATATACTTTATTTCTGGACCACCAGTGGTTTGAAACGGAATGCAACAACAGTGGCCCAATATGTTGATTTCCAAAGTAAACTTGGTTTGGCATGATAGCTGGTTTCTTTCTAATATGTAGCTCAGCCATTAAAACACAGGTGTTTGCACCATGGCTGCCAACACATAACATACATATTGTATTCCGTGTGGGATATTGTGTTATTTATGTTTTAAAATTTTAAGTCGCAGAAGCTCACATATGTGTGCAAACGTGTTATACGTGTGTTGACCATGCCATTGATATGTAGTGGTCAAATTGATCCTCAACACACAACTGATTTAAAAATAAGGTACACTCAAGACATGCACATTTCTATGGCAAATGAGTTTGTCTGACACAAACATGTTGCAGTGTAGGCAACATGTAGAGGCACATTGTTGACAAATCACCATGGTGGTTTGTGCCACATTATGTGGCATATAACAATCCTACATGATGTGAGTGTATTATTTAGTATATGTAGGTTGGAATGTGTGTGTTTACCATTGTCACATACTCACCACGCAGCCTCGCTATCCTGGCCCGAAGATCTACAATGCGCCCTGGGCATGCTTCAGGTCAGCGATCTTCTTCTGGATCTGCTTGCAGGTCCTTTCCACCCCGAGTTTGTGCAGCAGGGCACACTGTATCCTTCTGAGGATGCTGCGTTTGTGCAGCCGTGGGTGCCGGTGATGGTGCTCACACCAATAGTCATGGCGGTCTGTTAGATCTATCAGGATCATTAGCTCCGCCAGACCCCATGTTGGTGTGCGCTGTGTCACGGCCATGACTCTGCTGGCATGTGCAGGGGAGGTCCAGGCATCTGGCATGTGGAGTGAAAGTGAAACTAATGTCATGACATCATGACGCACACTAGCGTCGCCAAACAACATTGTGTACACTAATAAGGCAGCCGGCCGCGGAGCGGGAGTCGCGTACTAAACACAACAGCGTCACCATATTCACGCCACATTGCAGTGCGTGCCCTATGACACTCATTTGCGATGAGTACATCAATTAATGAACTGCCATGTGGCCCAAGATAATGTACATAGTACTTCATCAGAACAACATGACATTATCTTGGCTATTGTATGGCCGTGTCATTGGACTTAGGTAGTGTATTGTTGTGTAGGTGCAGATGCGTGTGGTGCTGAAGTGACAGCTCATGAAAGATGGCGCCCTGTGCAAGGAAAGCCAATGGTAACACCGTAGCCCCCACCAATCATCGCTGATGGGGCGCGGTATCCATCACGTTGTGGCACGCCTCGGGAAATCACTAGGCGACGCAGATTCTATCCCTATCGCCCGTTCACACGCCAAAACCAGGGCAATTCACCTTCTGGGTTGCCTCTGGTTTTAGAACAATGCTCTTTGAAACCGCAACCGGGAGCAACTTAGAAAATCACCACCGGGTTCCACAATTACACGCCGCAACTTCATAGCAATTTCAAGGCAACCGTGATGGAAATCCAGATTGCCTTTCAGTTGCTACACCGCAGTTGCAGTGTGTAAAGGTACCTTATGAGATTCAGGTTCAGGTAAGGGGGAGGCAAATCCATTTGAGGTACCCCAGTCTTCAGCAGCTGTTCCCTAATGATACAGCGCCGATGATCCAGAGCATTGTCAGCCATGAAGAATAAATGAGGCCTGTCCTGTTCATAAACAGGCACAATGACTTGATGTTATTCAAGTAGTAGGGGATTGTCACTGTACTATTCACAAAGTTTAGGGCAGTTCTGTATTAACTGGGCACACCTGACCACACTGTAACACCACCATCACGAAAGACTCGTAGAGGGACAACAGTGGCTGATGTAAAGTGCTCTCTTTCATGTCTACAAAATATTGGTGGTCATCATTTCTTCTCAGCATGAATGAACTTTCATCAGTGAGTAGCACTGAGGCCCACTAGTCCCTCATCCAGTGTAGATGTTCCATGGCCGATGCAAGACGATGATGTCTGTGCCTGTACCTGGCGGATGCAGACCACGCGGATGTAAACAGTTCAATCTGACATGACACTTGGGTGCTTCTCAACTCCCTTAATTTTGTCTGGAGTTGTGTGGCATTCATCTGGTTACACTTGGCATAGTTTGGATATCCTGATAGGTACCCTACCTACCTCAAACTGGCTTTTCCTATTGCCACAGCAGACAATTGACAGGTCTATCCTTATGTACATGTGAAGATGAGACTCACAAATTACCTGCACAGATGCTTGGAAAAAAAGTCTGTGGGCGCACCTCCCAGTGCTGCTTCATCAACTTTCATATTAAAATAAGGGAAAATCACCAGGATGACGACCGTAACTGAACACTGTGCATGGCTTTGATACTGTCTCCATTAAAAAATACAAATCAATAATAAATGTGTATTCGTAAAGATCTACAAAGCTTGCAGCAGGTTGAACCTGAAAAAAAGTTCTCACCCTCTTAGAAAAGTTAATGACTTTTGTTGCCCAAGTCTCACTGTTACACTTTAGACTTTGAAGGACTCTGTTGTTGCCATTTGTTACCATTAATCCACATGTATTTCCCTGATGCTTATCTATAATCCTCGCAATATTGCTTCACTCTGTTGCACTGATTACAGTTCTTAGATACATACTTTACAATATCCTCAAGCTAAAGGACATTTAAGCAATGTTCCCAAGAGTCAGGACCAGTGGGAATGTGCACAACTGTCCATTTTTGGGTATCATTCTTTGGGGCAGACCAGGCAGAATTAGTACTGTTTCTATGCATGTATAGTAAAGCTTAATAATACCGTTCTTATTTGTCAATAAATTATAATGTGCTGTTGTATTGCTGTGACTGATTTGTCACATTTTATCTTCTATATACTTCTGCACAGTAGCTGCACAAATCAGAGAGGGGAGGAGGGTGTGTTCTTTTCTACCCTGCATGACGCTGGCTGCTTATAATTGGTAAACCTCATGAAGGGGAAGAAGTACACGCCCCCGGAGACTAATCTTTTGTAATATATCAATAGTAACATGAAAATAATCAACTTTCTAATGTATCTTAACAGAAAAATTGGCTTCTTTCTCTGCCAGAGCTGATCAGTCATTATCAAATTTCTCAATTCTGAGCTAAAATCTGTATTCAGGAAAGACTTTCTCATTATTGAGATAGGAGATTTCTGTTATTACTGATTAGATTCTTCGACGAAGAAAGAAGGAAAGAACTAAAGACAGAGGAAAGAGCTAGAGGCAGAGTTCGGCCACCTACTTCTTCTGCCTTTAGCTCCTCCCTCTTAAATCCACATAAAATCTCCTTAGTTAATATCTGCCATCTCCTATCTTAATAATGGGAAAGTCTTCACTGAATACAGACTGTACCTCAGAATTGACAATTTTGATAATGACTGAATAATTCTGGCATATAAAGAAGCAGATAAGGCATGTTGTAATTTTACTTTTTTTCATGTGAACTATTGTTATATGAAATAAAAATTAAAACAACAGTTACTCTTTAAATTATAAACAATAGTTTACAAGCCAATAATGGCAAACTAGAGAGGAGTAGGAAAAAAATAAAAACTATGTTTTACTCAGCTCTGCAGACACTATTCCATGATTTGGCCAGTTTAACATGCTCAAACTAGTGAAAGGACCTCTGTAAATGCTAAATGGAAAATAAGAACAAAACATTAAAGGGTTCTTCCTAAAATCTGTGTGTATATCTAGGCTGCAAAATGCTAACCGTTTATAAATTACGCCCTGATAGCATTTTGCATGGTTACCTAGATATCACAATTCAGCATGTGTGGATGAGCAGCTCAGCCCCCGTCTAGAGGCGTGTTTGTTTTGGAGCCTGGCTGTAATGTCACAACTGGTTGTTTACACCCTGACTCCATTCATGCCCTCCCCATATTCCAACAGGCCCACCCTGGTCCCAAGCAAGACCCCCCACTCTACAACATACCCTCCCCAGTTCCCAGCAGGCCCGCTCCAGTCTCCAATAGGACCACCTTGATTCTCCTATATATACGTTGATTTAAGACATTGCATTGAGCGGTCATCTCCTTCTCTCTGCATCACTGTGAAGAAGCCAAACCTCTGTGAAGGAGATGAAGGCTCTAGGCAGTGCTGGGATGTGTGTGACATTCATTCTTCTTCCCTGTGCCTGATGCAATCTTCCTCTCTGTATCATTGTCACAGCCATCCCCCCTGTGAAGGACATGAACCAGTTCTGTGGTGTGTGCACGCTCATCTCACAGGGAAGAAGTATGAATGGTGCACACACTGCAGTACTGCACAGAATGGTTATTTTCTTCACAGATTGAGACTTCGCCACAGTAATTTAGAGAGAAGATGACCATGTCGCGGTCGGAAGGACCAGGAGTTACTGAGCTGCCTGGAGGCCTGGTGCATCAGTCCACAGTGACGGTTCCCATGAGCTGTGGCCCTACTGGACATGCTAAGGGGGAATATTTAAAAGGGAGGTATTTCGTGATGCCAGCTGGAGTTATGACCGTAGGTGGCCAAGGGCTGCTGTGGTGGCTTCCAAGGGGAGATGACGAAGCAGCCAGATGGTATACCCTCTGCAGCCAGGGAAAGCTCTTGGAAAGTTTAGACTAGGTTGGTATTGTGGATGGTGTAAGAGGAGGAGGAAGATGAGGACAGCAGTGCAGGTGGGCACAAAAAGGAGCAGACGACACAACAGTCTTTGTGGTTCTTACGCTTTACTTGCAGATGTTGTCCTTTATAGCCGAGCCAGGGTACAGCATAGACCAGGAGCACAGCCTGGCCAACCCAGAGGTAGCTGGAGTCCACTTTGCTGAGACACAGGATATATGGTGTGCCAGCTGACTTCCCACTGTTCTGACACTATTCTACCACTTTCCTCTCCTCAGTGTCTGTAGATCCATTCCCTGCCAGGCAGGTAGTTCAGGTCCAATGAGTAACAACTTTGTTCTCTGACCTTTTGGTAGCCCCATAAGCCTAGGGGAAGGTCATCAAAGGTAGCCACTTGAAATATTGCCCAGTGACCACCTGCTTCATGTTCTGAAGATCCCTGGCCGAGTTGGGGGCTGTTTCCCCTCCTTGCAGCTAGTTCTTTTGCCCGGCTTCCACAGCTGGCCACAGAATCATCTTGCATGGCCCTGAGCCTAGCACTTTTTCCACTGTTCTATGTTTGTTCTGAATAGAGCTCTCCTAGTTGCCATCCACCCCTTGCCTAACTCCCCCTCCAACCAGAAATGGGGACTGCCCTATACATCTGGGTCTCTTCTGTCCATCACTCCCTGACCTGAAGTTTGGATGTGTTGGATGTGTTTTCGGAGTCTCAGCAGTGTGTCCTCCACTCACGTCCAGGCATGACACTACATATTGGATTATATGCAGTACCAGTTATAGCAGCCCGGCCTCAGGGCTGCCACAACCGCTCAGTGCAATCCGGCTCAATCAGAGTCTACATAGGTGAATGAGGGTGGTCCTATTGGAGACTGAGGCAGGTCTGCTGGGGTTGGAAAGGACATGTTGTAAACTGGGGAGGGCTTGTTGGTGACTGTGGTGGAACTGACCAGCAGCCAGACTCCAAAACAAACATGCCTCTAGACTGTGGCTGAGCTGCTCCTCCACACTTGCTGAATTGTAGTATTTAGGTAACAATGCAAAATGCTAACAGGGTGTAAATTACAAACTGTTAGCATTTTGCAGCCTAGATGCACACACAGGTTTTAGGAGAATCCTGGACAACCCCTTTAACATCAGAAGAAAATAGGACCGAATATAACTAATTTGCAAATGTGCAAATCATTTTATTTACCTAAAAGATTATTTTGTTTGTTAATTTGATCCAAATTGTTAACTGATTTGTATATAAGCACAAATTTCCTCAAAAGTCAGCAAACATTTAGGCATTTTCTATGGTAATAATTTAATTGTTGTTCCAGGCACACACCAGTGAATAGAAGTCAAACACCTCATTTCTTCATCGCTCACAAATAGAAGGAAATTATTTCCTGCGTGTTAAACCTGTAGACGTGGATGTGAAGCTACGTGTGACAAGATGAAGACGCCAGATGTCTCTGTATTCGGTCCTTTCTCTGTCTGTCTGAATTACATTAAACCCCATCTTGGCAAGTTCATTATTTATAATCCATGGAGGCACTATCATTTCGATAACCCTCTTCCCAACGCTGGATAACAAAGAGATGGACCCTATAACAGGCAGTTAAATACGGCTACCGATAAGAGCAGTCAGCAAGGCCTCTTTACAAGCTTTGTGAGAGACTAGTAATCCTCTAATCTACAGTGTGTGTCTCCCCGCTCTCCTTTCATGCTCTATTACTTCCGTGCCTGCCTGTCTTTCTTCCTTGAGCCTCTCTACAAAACCGTGTCTGTTTTTATTACCTGACGAAACACGTTTCAGTAGCCTGGCTGAACTTTGACATTTTTGTTTAAATATATAGGCCATACAATGAATGGGTAAAACTCTTCTTAGATGTTTTTTTTTACCTTTTTTTCTGTCAGACAAATTGAAAGCGTTAGGAAAAAAGGAATCGGCAGAGAGGTTCTATAACTACATTTTCTATCAAATATTATTTCATCCTCAACCACTTAAGAACAGAATCTGAGACAGTATTCAAAATCTAACACTGTATTATAGGGTGTATTTGGTGAATGCAATTCTAAGACGATGCATAGAGGGATATTAAAGGTCTTTAAAAATGACAATAGAAATACTTTTATTGTCATTGTGAGATTGTCCTTACATTTTATGATTATGATTTGAGTGAGCCAAGATCCCCAATAATTCATTAGTACAACAATAGTCTGGGTAGGCCATTGAAAAACCTCAAAAAATTGATAGAATGGAACATTTACTACAGGAAATAAAACTTTACACTAAAAGAGTTTTTTTGGAATTGGATAAAATTTCCGTAATGCTAAAGATGCAATAAAATAATAAAAGACTACGTACTCGCCTGTTAATTTCACTCAGATTCTCTCCTCTGCTAGCAACAATGAGGTGCAATCTACTACACATGACCGCCACAGCTATTTATTGGCCTCAGAGGTGGTTTTTAGCTGGATATATGGAAAAAATTAAATCCAACCAGAATCTTGGTGAAATGAGCCAATGATCTGGATGGGAAGATCTTATGAATTTCCACAGTTGCCAATGTTTGGGATATTCGTAAGATCTGTGTTTCTCTGTCATTCAGGTTTCTTGATGCTCTTTACTGTTCTAAGATCAGGGCATTATTTTTGAGCTGTGTAATGGAACATCATGTAATATTTTCTTTTTCTGTCCCTTTCACTTTACATTTAAGAAAGCTCTGACCACAGGAGATACATTTACCGTATTTTTTGGATTACAAGGCACACTTATGGGGGTGCGTCTTATAATCTTGTTATGCCTTATGGTGGTGGAGTGGGTGCACAGGAGATCTAGTGTGGACCCGAGGACAGGGTGTCCTGTTGGTTGCGGCATGGTGGGAAATACTGCGGAGGTGTTACGGCGGCGGCAAAGAAGGGCAATGCTGCTGAGGTGTCCTGGCGGCGCCCGGTTCAGCACCAATAATGTCCTGACAGTAGATGCAGCACACACACAGACAGAGATGCCATAGAGCCCTTATCTCTACCTGCACGTGTGCTGCTTTCGCAGCCATTTAACTGAAGTTCATTGCATTGGAAGCGGTGCCCATTGCATCTATTGTGGAATATAAATGGTGCAGACTGTGCTGCCACCAGGACACCCCCGTAAAATTGCCCCACTGTTCTGCCACTGAGACACCTTCATAGCATTGCCCTACTGTGCCCCTGCTGGGACAGCCCCACAGCAATGCCCCACTGTGCCAATGCCAGGACACCCCAAAGCATTGCCCCACTGTACAGCTGCCACCAGGACAATCCAACCTTAGGCCCGCAGCATCTCACCACTCATTCTGCCACCAACAACTCTGCCTCCTGTGACCCTGCCCCACCTCACCTCCCTCGGTAAGCTTTGTGTGGATTATAACATGCACTCTAGAATTATAAAATTGACTCCTATTTTTTTTACAATCAATTTTTTTTTTCATCTAAAATTGGGGTGTGTTCTTCAATTAGGTGACTTTTATAATCTCCAAAATGAAGTACCGTATATACTCGCGTATAAGCCGAGTTTTTCAGCCCAAAAATTGGGCTGAAAAGTACCCCCCTCGGCTTATACGCGAGTCAGTGCGGGGGCTGCTGTATACAGCGGTATAAAGCAGCCCCCGCATCCCCAGTAATGCAGGGCCCCCCCCTCATACTCCGGTCACCTGTAAAGCAAATTATACTTATCAGTGTCCCGCTGCCGTCCGCGCCCGCCGCTGCCGACATCGCGATCCTCCATCTTCATGCGACTTCTTCCTGTTTCTGTGCGCGTCGCAGGCAATGACGTCATTACCGGCGACGCGCACAGGAAACAGGAAGAAGTCGCATGAAGACGGAGGATCGGGATGTCGGCAGATGCGGCGCGGACGGCAGCAGGACACTGATAAGTATAATTTGCTTTACAGGTGACCGGAGCATGAGGGGGGGGCCCTGCATTACTGGGGCTGCCTGTATACTACCACTGGGGCTGCTGTATATAGGGGCTGCTGTATACACCACTGGGGCTGCAATACCACTGGGGCTGCTGTATATAGGGGCTGCAATACCACTGGGGCTGCAATACTACTGGGGCTGCTGTATATAGGGGCTGCTGTATACACCACTGGGGCTGCAATACCACTGGGGCTGCAATACCACTGGGGCTGCTGTATATAGGGGCTGCAATACCACTGGGGCTGCAATACCACTGGGGCTGCTGTATATAGGGGCTGCAATACCACTGGGGCTGCAATACCACTGGGGCTGCTGTATATAGGGGCTGCTGTATACACCACTGGGGCTGCAATACCACTGGGGCTGCTGTATATAGGGGCTGCAATACCACTGGGCTGCAATACCACTAGGGCTGCTGTATATAGGGGCTGCTGTATACACCACTGGGGCTGCAATACCACTGGGGCTGCTGTATATAGGGGCTGCAATACCATTGGGGCTGCTGTATATAGGGGCTGCTGTATACACCACTGGGGCTGCAATACCACTGGGGCTGCTGTATATAGGGGCTGCAATACCACTGGGGCTGCAATACCACTGGGGCTGCTGTATATAGGGGCTGCTGTATACACCACTGGGGCTGCAATACCACTGGGGCTGCTGTATATAGGGGCTGCAATACCACTGGGGCTGCTGTATATAGGGGCTGCTGTATACACCACTGGGGCTGCAATACCACTGGGGCTGCTGTATATAGGGGCTGCAATACCACTGGGGCTGCTGTATATACCACTGGGGCCTGCTGTATATCATACTGCTGGGGCCTGTATACCACTGCTGGGGGCTGTATACCTGTGCTGGGGTCCACCCTCGGCTTATACTCGAGTTAATAGATTTTCCCAGGTTTTGGGGGCAAAAGTAGGGGGGTCGGCTTATACACGGGTCGGCTTATACACGAGTATATATGGTAATTAATTGATTTCAGCATTTTTCACAATTACCTCTCTTGCACTAATAAGAGAATAAAACAGGAAGAACTCTGCAGTAAATGGAGTGCAGAACACTGTATTCAAATTCCCCTGTGACTCCCTCCAGGTGCACTTACTGTATCATTGTACAGTCCTGATGATTTTATTCATTGATTGACTTTCATGTCAATGTTTTTTCTACTATTTACCACTTACCTACTGTATTTTTTCCACTCCTTACACTACAAATTATTCACATATTGTTAAGTTATTGCATAAATATTTATCTATACTTTACCAAGAGGACATTTTATCTAAGATCTTATTGGACTGTATTAGGTGTGTGGCAAAAAAAGCCACTAATATACTGTGTTTCTCCCAGTTATTATAACAATAGAACTAGGCATAATAGCATCTGACTCCTGGTAAAGGGTTCAAATAAATGTGAGGGAAATAACACTTTGTTTTGAGAGTTACAGATATTGAACGGGTTCCTAAACCAAGAGAGGAGGAGATTGGTCCAAAGTTCTGTTCATGAGATATTTGGGCATGGCAGCTAAATACACATTTCCTCTTGTCTTAGTTATCTCTCAGATATAAAGTATATTTTCTAAGACATATATTTATGCATATTTATATCATCATCATATATAACAGTGAGCCATTGTAAAAATTGATATTCTCTTTCAGTAATATTATATTAGTTATTTAAATAAGGCATGTTTCTGTTCTTTTCCAGGGAGCCAAGTGTACATATAATGGGTGTTTTACTCCATTGTATCTCTAAGATGCCTATGCGTAAGGGAGGATCTGTCAGGTCAAAATCACGTAAGCTTTTTTTGTCAGGATCCCCCTATGTTTTTGTTTTTATATGCACTTTTTTTGTCTGTGGATTTTTAATGGATTTAAATAAAATACACTTTTAATATATTGTTGTCACTGGATAGTTCTACCTGTTTGCTCCATTTACTACTTAATTCTTGGATTTGACCCAGGAAATGTTGGACTTTATCTGCCTGACGTCTCTGCCTGACCTAGGCTTAAACTTAGCTATGTCCTGACTACACACCAACCTCCAATTTTGCCCTTATCCCTGTTTATTTGCTACAAATCTGTCTTGATGGCATTCTTTACAAACGCAATTGGCTAGCAGCTACTCTATGAGCACAATCCAGGGGCCCCTGCAGTGAAGACCACAAAAACAATCACATGACATCCATAACTCAAATCTAATATCTCTGCATCTGTTGCTAGATGAACTTGGCATTTCATTGTGGTATGACACAAAAGCAGTTAATGTCTCAGCTTGTACTGCTATCCGAGCAGGGAACTTGTGGTTTAATACCTAATATTGTTCATCTATATAGCTCCTTGCTGTAAGATCTGGCAGGGTCACACTCTATTTAATCCCCAAACAGCTGCTGTCAGTATTAGTTTGATACTGTCACCTGAACCCTGTATCTCCTGGTGTTTAGTTACTTATTTGGCAAGTTTCGTATGTATCCTACTGCCTCAAAATTCAGTCTCTGACTTTGAAATCCTGGTAAAAACTCAGCCTGACAAACCTTCATTGTACCAGCAGTTACTTTGCCATGACCAAGGGGGCCCTGTGTAGGTTCATATTCCTGAATACAGTTTAAAGAGTGAAGGTTAAAGTTCCCTCTTGAACCTACTAAATAGAGTGGCTTTGTGTAAATTCTGTTCATGAAAAACCTTTTCATAGCTACCAGGCTGCTACCAGAAGAGCTTTATTAAGAAGATTACTATTACAATTGTACGTCTCTCTGTGTCAATGCATGTCAGGGAAGGCCCCCTAGTGATTAAAGTTGCTTCTTACCCATGCTATACTCAGAGGTTATGTGTCTCTCTGTGTCAATATGTGTTAGGGAAAGACTCACAAACTCTGAGTATAGCATGGGTAAGCAGCAACTTTAATCACTAAATACCCCACTAACCCTTTACATAAGGATCAGGGAAACTCTCCTTTAAGATATAGGGCTGGTACATATAACATTCTATCCTTTTTACTTTGAGGGTGTCTTGCCTATCACTTTATGCTGTGGCCCCTCTGTCTATATCATACGTATACCTCCTCTTATTTGTCTGCGTGTCCTTTTCACCCCATCCTTACTCATTGGTTCATGGTCTGGGGAACTCGCTATCTACCTTATGGAGAGGAGTTTGCCTGCAACCATAAGGAGACAGTAAAGTAAATAAGGATGTTTAAAGCCTCTGGGAAATATGCAAATTGTCAATTCAGTGAGGAAGTGGATGAACTCTAGCGCCAACTTTAGGTAGCTCCTCAAAGTCATAGTCAACTTTCTGACAAGCCTTTTAATATGTCTAAGGATTTGTGCCAGTTCAGAACCCCAAACTACAAACACTGCATTTCAGGATAACTGCCTCTCATCAGTGTTGTCTGTGGAATATTCTGATCTGGCTGTATGAGAGGCTATAGACAAGGTCTGGGGAACTCGCTATCTACTTAATGGAGAGGAGTTTGCCTGCAACCATAGGGAGACAGTTAAGTAGATAAGGAGATTTAAAGCCGCAACCCTCCTCTGGGAAATATGCAAATTGTCGACTGTGACATTGAGGAGCTACCTAAAGGTGGCGCTAGAGTTTGTCCACTTCCTCACTGTAGTGACAATTTGCATCAATGGTTCATGGTCATTCTTCTGTTAATTTGATACCAAGTTGTAATATATTTTTGTCCGCAATGCAATCGTTTAAATAAATCCCTTTTGCATTTTGAACACTGGTGTTCACGCTTCTTCTTTGTGTCTAAATGTGTTTTTGTAATAGGTTGCCCATTTAAACTATGATGCTGTCCTAGTTGTGTCCTATTGTTTTTCTTAGCATTGCACAAGGTGTTGGAATCATCACCAATGAAATTAACTTCTCCCCAACTGTGCACAATATCGCATGCAGCTGTCAGCAATTTTCGCTGGCTGGAAGTGATACATCGGCCGCCGATGAGTATTGCACATGCAAGGGATCCGGGACTCTTCACCATGGCTCCCATGCCTGCGCGCTTAACATTTCTGGTGCTGATCACACCATCACTGTTAATGGCGGGGCCAGAAGAGTGCAAGTGTTGGTGGGGGCCATCTCAGACCGGGCTAAATCTATTAATATTAACACTAAACACCCTATGCAGTATTTAGAGAGGAAAGAGAAAGGCAACTTTTACAGTGCACATTAAAATAAATAAGCAGAATCGCCATAATGTCCCAAACAATTCATCGGCAACTCCAGCCCACACATATTACAATGCTATATCTCTCCTTCAGTCATATGAAGTTGATTTATCAAAAGACAATACAAATTCAGGCATGCTTTATTTCATGAAGTTTTTTCTTCTCTACAAGGATCCAATTCAGGCTGAAGTTGAAATTGCAGACAACAGACTAAGGAACAAAATGGTGGATTTCTGCAATGTACAAATTAAAAACCATTAAAATACTTTCTCCAAAAAAGGAAAAAGGGGTAGAAAATATACCGTATATACTCGCGTATAAGCCGAGTTTTTCAGCCCAAAAATTGGGCTGAAAAGTACCCCCCTCGGCTTATACGCGAGTCAGTGCTGTATACCGATGTATACATCGGTACATACCGATGTATACATCGGTACATACCGATGTATACATCGGTATACAGCAGCCCCCGCATCCCCAGTAATGCAGGGCCCCCCCAGCGTCTCTCCGGTCACCTGTAAAGGAAACTATACTTATCACAGTGCTCTGTCCGCGCCCGCTGTCCGCGCCCGCTCACAGCTGCCGACCGCGATCCTCCATCTTGCGTCTTCTTCCTGTTTCTGTGCTCGTCGCGGGCAATGACGTCATTCCCTGCGACGAGCACAGGAAACAGGAAGAAAGAAGACGCAAGATGGAGGATCGCGGTCGGCAGCTGCGAGCGGGCGCGGACAGCGGGCGCGGACAGAGCACTGTGATAAGTATAGTTTCCTTTACAGGTGACCGGAGAGACGCTGGGGGGGCCCTGCATTACTGGGGCTGCCTGTATACTACCGCTGGGGCTGCTATATACCTCTGGGGCCCTGTATACTACCACTGGGGCTGTATATACTACCACTGGGGCTGTATAAACCACTAGGGCTGTATATACTGCTGGGGCCCTGTATACTACCACTGGGGCTGTATATACTACCACTGGGGCTGTATATACCTCTGGGGCCCTGTATACTACCACTGGGGCTGTATATACTACCACTGGGGCTGTATAAACCACTAGGGCTGTATATACTGCTGGGGCCCTGTATACTACCACTGGGGCTGTATATACTACCACTGGGGCTGTATAAACCACTAGGGCTGTATATACTGCTGGGGCCCTGTATACTACCACTGGGGCTGTATATACTACCACTGGGGCTGTATATACTACTAGGGCTGCGTCTATACTACCACTGGGGCTGTATATACCACTGGGGCTGTATATACTACTGGGGCTGCGTGTATACTACCACTGGGGCTGCTGTATCTACCTCTGGGACTGGTGTATACCACATTGCTGGGGGCTGTATACTTGTGCTAGGGTCCACCTCGGCTTATACACGAGTCAATAGATTTTCCCAGGTTTTGGGGGCAAAAGTAGGGGGGTCGGCTTATACACGGGTCGGCTTATACACGTGTATATACGGTAATGATTACATGTGCAATTCAAAAAGGTGACAGCAGTTTATAAAAATGTTCTGAATGACACAGACTCATTGGAGGCCCAGCGGAGTCATTGTGTCAAGGGTGACAATCCACTTGGCCTCAAGTTGTGCCAAAATTTTATCCTCAGATTGCCTTTGCAGACACCAGCCCTTACCATGTCATTTCTCTTTACTTTAAGTTCTGTTGGATTACAGTTTAAATACGCCATTTTTTGCAGTTTTATAGTCTATAACAGTGACGTGTCCTTTACTGCGCTGGCTGCCTCAATGTCCCTCACATGCTCCCTCACCCTCCTCCTTAGCTCTCTCGAAGTTAGACACACGTATATCAGTCCATAATTGCATGTTGCGTAATAAACAACGTGCGTTGACCCACATGTTATACGTTGTCTGATGTCAAATTGTCTATTACCATTAGAGGAGGTGAAGGATTTACTACAAAGGACATCGGGGCAAGCCACACTGTGGCCACATGGGAAGCATCCATGGACAGGGTCGGATGAGCCGAAGTGACTATGAACGAGCCAATTTCTCAAACACTTTGCTCTTTTGGGGGCCATCAGTGGTCATTCAGGGATACACTGAGATAGAATAGAATAACTTCTTAGTACGGATCAATGTCGCCTAAAAATGGACTGCATGGTCCGCCACTCATGATTAAAGGTCCCAATAAATCTAATGTTTTGGTCCAAATGATCCTTTTGTGGGTTATATTTCAGTCATTTATCCCTGGAGGTTTTTTCAGCCCTCCGGTACCCAGCCTTTATCCCTCTGTTGCTGTATCCCCTATCGCTGAACCACTGCATTTTCACCTCATTCTCAAAAACTGGGCCATCAGGATGGCTCGCATTGTTGACGGATGGTGACCTGATGCAGCATGCAACAAGGCATTTACTGATGTATCTTTACGATAAACATCAGTTTGTACACCACCCCTCTCATCAATGGAGATATCAATATTAGTGATGAGCGAATCCTAAATTACTTGGAATTGCTTGACTCTAGCGAGTCCGAGCACAGGACTCGCTACTCGTTGCAAGTCTAGCGAGTCCAATGTTAATGAATGGGGAAGCGAGTAATAGCGAGTAGTGTGCGATTTACAAATCACAGATGTGTCTCGGAAGCTTCAGCCTGAAGCAATCCTAGTTTTGCCATTGATTTGCATTGGACTTGTTTACTTTGCAAGTAATCGCTGGGAAACTCGCACAGATAAGAGTCCTGTCTGCTTTGTGTGCTGGCTGCCGCAGCTCCAGGGTCCTAGAGCCCGCCTGCTGCCTGATGTAGCAGAGCTGAGATTGTTCTCAGTCTGCTCATTCCCTGTGCATAGACATCTATATCTATGCACAGGGATGAGCAGAGAGGACATCGCGTTTTGGACTGCGTCGGACGGAAGAGGATTTTTTTAATTAAAGATGGAGTCCCTAATGGCTTTTTTTTTATTTCTAATAAAAATTTTTCTCTGTGTTGTGTTTTTTTTAAAACAATTTAATTGAAATTCATGGCGGTCATGTCTAATATTGGCGTGACCGCCATAAATTTTGGGCTTAGGGCCAGCTGATAATACAAAGCTGGCCATAACCTCTTTATTACCCAGCGTGCCACCGCCACCAGGGCCGCTGGAAGAGCGGGGTTCAGCGCCAGAGGATGGCGCTTCAATGAACGCGCCATCTTCTGGGGCGGCTGCGGGCTGCAATTTGCAGCAGGGGGTGCCCAGAAAGCTTGGGAATCCCTGCGCTGCGGATTCCAGCCCCCAGCTGCTTAGCAGTACCTGGCTAGACATAGAAATTGCGCTGAGCCCCACGCATTTTTTTTTAATTATTTCATGAAATTCTGAGATTCTGACTCTGAGACTCTGACTCTGAGACTCTGACTCTGAGACTCTGACTCTGGCTCTGAGGGTGAGACTCTGAATCTGAGACTCTGAATCTGAGACTCTGAATCTGAGACTCTGACTCTGAGACTCTGAGACTCTGACTCTGACTCTGAGACTCTGACTCTGAGACTCTGACTCTGGCTCTGAGACTCTGACTCTGAGACTCTGAGACTCTGACTCTGAGACTCTGACTCTGAGACTCTGACTCTGAGACTCTGAGACTCTGACTCTGACTCTGAGACTCTGACTCTGAGACTCTGACTCTGAGACTCTGACTCTGAGACTCTGACTCTGGCTCTGAGACTCTGACTCTGAGACTCTGAGACTCTGACTCTGAGACTCTGACTCTGAGACTCTGACTCTGAGACTCTGGCTCTGAGGGTGAGACTCTGACTCTGAGACTCTGACTCTGAGACTCTGACTCTGAGACTCTGACTCTGAGACTCTGACTCTGACTCTGAGACTCTGACTCTGAGACTCTGAGACTCTGACTCTGAAATTCATGAAATAATAAAAAAAAGAAATGCGTGGGGCTCTGCGCAATTTCTATGTCTAGCCAGGTACAGCTAAGCAGCTGGGGGCTGGAATCCGCAGTGCAGGGATGCCCAAGCTTTCTGGGCACCCCCCGCTGCAAATTGCAGCCCGCAGCCGCCCCAGAAGATGGCGCGTTCATTGAAGCGCCATCCTCTGGCGCTGAACCCCGCTCTTCCAGCGGCCCTGGTGGCGGTGGCACGCTGGGTAATAAAGAGGTTAATACCAGCTTTCTTATACAAGCTGGTATTAAGCCCGAGATGCTTAATGTCAGGCCACGTTTGACCCAGCCACTAAGAATCTCCAATAAAGGGTTAAAAAAACACAACACAGAGAAAATTTTTTATTTGAAATAAAAAAAAAAGCCATTAGGGACGCCATCTTTAATTAAAAAAATCCTCTTCCGTCCGACGTAGTCCAAAACGCGATGTTCTCTCTGCTACATCCCTTGTGCATAGATATAGATGTCTATGCACAGGGAATGAGCAGACTGAGAACAATCTCAGCTCTGCTACATCATGTCTGTGAGCAGGCGGGCTCTAGGACCCTGCAGCTGCACAGAGAAGACAGCTGGACTCGGCTCGCAAAGTAACAGCAGTTACTTTGCGAGTTTCCCTGCTATCACTGGCACAGTAGCCGAGTCTAATGCAAGACAATAGCAATCCTAGTTTTGTCAGCGTTTGCCATTGATTTGCATTGGACTCGTGCGATTAAACGCTGGGAAACTCGCAGAGTACCGAGTCCTGCGAGTCCCTTACTACTCGCCGATTAACGAGTCCTAGCGAGTAGATTCGCCCATCCCTAATCAATATCTAGAAAATCAATTTTCATCTTACTCACTTTGGGTGTCAGCTTGATGTTATAAGAATTCTCATGACCTGCTATATGATAAGAACGTCATCGATGTAACGTAGCCAGCACTGCGCCCGGGCACAGACTGACATGCATGCATCACCTAAGATATTCCGTTCCCAGTATACTAGGAAAAGGTTGGCATATGTGGTCACGCAGGCGCCACCCATCACAGTGCACCGCCTCTGTAAGTAGAAGACATCCCTAAACACAAAGAAATTGCTTGTTAGGGGAAAGTGGAGCAGCTCGAGTATGAGATCACCCATTGCGCCACCCCGAACTCCAGCCTCCAAAAAGAAGCGAACTGCCTTTAGTCCGTCCTCGTGGCTGATGCAAGTATACAGCAATACAATGTCAATGGTGGCAATCAAGGTCCCTTCATCCACAAAAATGTCATCTATCCTATTCAGGATGCCCATGGTGTCCCTGACATAAGACGGAAGTAACTCAACTAATGGTTTCAAATAATAGTCTATAAATTTACAGACTGGGTCACACAATAACAGACAACGGTCAAATCTCTGATATGTGGTCTTATCTCAATTGGCGTAACACTTCTTTCTCGTACATCTCAACTGGCCAGACCACTATGTTCCCCCCCTTGTCTGCTGGTTTGAAAACTACTCCCTCTAAATGGTGTAACTCATTTAATGCATCTCTCTGTTTCTTAGTCAGATTATTGTATTTCCACCTACTTGAGATCCTCCTGAAGTCCTCAATGACTAACTTTAGGAAGATTTCAATCGCCGGATAGTGGGACAACGGGGGGAACTTTGTGAATCTGGGCAGTAGATGTTTGGGAAACCTACCTGCTATATCAGATGACTGCTCCTGTATTCATTCTTTCAGGGCCTCCAATACGTCCTTCTCCATTGTATAATCAATGGATATATATATATATATTTCTCGTGAACAGATGGAGATCTTTTAAGGCTAGAAAAAAGTTGAAAGAGTTGGTAGGGCAAAAGGCCAATCCTTTGATAAGAACGAAAGCTGCGAGTCTGTGAGGATGTGCGAGGAGAGATTTATTACCTGTAATTGATTCCGACTCTTTTTTGGTTTTGGTGGTGGGGATCTCCCTCCTGCCTGTACTCGAGGCCTTCCAGTCCTGATAAGTACTCCAGGTGTGGGTTCCCAATCGCTCGCCCCCACGGACTCTGCAGCAGAGCTCTCATCCCCGGAAGTCAGTGATTGTAATGATGGGGACTTAGGTATTGGGGTAGGAGGTTCAGGATTTACAGGGTTCTTCTGTGTTTTAAGTTTCCCTTTTGGTATTTTATTCTTCCACCTATATACCCAGTTATTGACTCCTGATAGTCGCGGGTCACTATTTTGGTCTAATATTCCCTGACCTTATTTTCCCATTTACTTGTTTGTCTCTGTATGTCCCCATTAAATTTATGCAAATGGAGTCCGTGGAGCCTCGATTAAGAGTCTCAAACACGGGACTAGCCAGATATCCCTTCAGAGAAGGACCTAGCCCTGGGGAGGAATCCTTGCAGAGACCACATAACCACCATATTAAATGGCCCTTTTAGTCAATATCCCACTCAGTTACGAGTTAAGGATATGGCAAGGGAATTAACAGAGCGAGGTATCCATCCACAGACAGCTGTTTCGGGTATTGCCCCTCATCAGTGTGGAGTAGGATTCTGGCTAGGTGGGAGCAATGCCTGGTAGACCAACATCACAAAGCACTCACTGATCTCAGGGAGACCAGTCAAGAAAAACACTGCGGGCAGCCGGCTAAAGCGCTCAAACACAGTGAAATCCATGATGCATTGCCCCCTGGAAATTTGAAAATTGTCCCACGTGTCCCTATTCTTATATCTACTTTCCTGGAATATAATAATTAAAGCAGAGGGACAATGTAAAAAATACAATACAATAATTACAGCAAAAATAAAGATGACCCTGCTCAAAAGAGTTTAGAATCTATAATGAGATGGGGATTACACAAAGTACAGGGGTTTATTACAATGATTTCCAGACATCTTGAGAAAGAGGGGGATAGAAATAAAATTACATGAATGGTCACCACAGCCAATCTGTGTAGAGCTTTTGTGTTTAGTGAGTTTAAAGGAGAGTTATGTCCAGAGAGATAGTGAATGGGCTGTATACAGTATAAAGGACTTCTATTAGGGAGCATGATAAGCCCCTTAAAAAGACGTGTTTTGGGGGAGCATGTGAAGCTATGTATGTTGTGGATAGCCCTAATTTCTTGGGGTAGAGCATTCCAGAGAATTGGTGCAGCTTGGGAGTAGTCTTGGAGCCGGGAGTGGTAGGTTCGGATTAATGCAGATGTTAGTCAAAAGTCACTTGTAGAACGTAAAGAACAGGTAGGGTGATAGACAGAGATGAAGGATTGCACTAAAGTGTGTTTTAGCTTTGTATTTAGCTAAAAACAAATAATTGATAAAAAATATTACATGGAGTACTCCCTAGTTTTTATGCCAGCTAGGGTTACAGTAAAACAGCTGCAACCTGCAGACCACAGCTGATGGATTAACCTTGGCTCTTAATCCAAAACCGGTCACCTCAAGATATTTTTTAAATAGTTTATTTATAAATTCTAAAACAATTTGAAAAAAAATGTCATAGGGTTCCCTGAATTTTGGATCACTATCCAAGGGAAAGCCGACAGCTAGGGTCTGGTATTCTAAGGGTGGAAAGCGCTATCTTTCATGGGTCCAAACCACCCTAAAAATAGCAGGCCGAAGCTGCCCCAAAACTGGCGCCTCCATAGGATGTTCCAATCCTAGCGCTTTACCCTTGCACCTCCATATTACCAATCCAGTGACTTAATAGTTAAAAAACACAGATGCAAAGAAAAATCCTTTATTACAAATAAAAAACAAGGAGGAAATTCCTTTATTGTAAATAAACACACAGACAACCCAATGTCACCCATTTATTATGCTCAAACTTACCCTCCGACCAGTGGCGTAACTTGAAGCTCATGAACCCCGATGCCAAAGCTCTAATTTGGCTGACAATTACGCAAATCTTTAATAGCATTAAACTTTTTCTATAGGCCAAAGGGATATTTGGGGCCCCCTAGGCTTCAAGGCCTGAGTGCAATTGCAACCCCTGCACCTATTGTAGATACAGCCCCTGCCTTAAACAATAATCCACAGTAAAGTCACTCGAAGCACGGCAGTGGTGCTACATCCTTGTGAGCAGATAAATGTCCATTCACCTGGAGCAGCAGGTGATCACAGTGCCATCACAGAGTCTCATATGAAGACTATTGGAATATGTTAAATGCAACAACTACAATCATGTATGTGTAAGTGTTGTATTGCTAGGTTTGTGCATTGTCAGTAAAGTTAGTTTAAAGAAAAAAGAGGAACACTCCAGAGGCTGACACACAGGAAATACCATGTGACTGTAACAGTTTCCTTGCGTCTGTCATGTGAAGAGAAGCACAGCAGCTTGCTGATGCTGCAAAGGGACATTTAAAATGTATATTCCTGTTTCCACAAAGCCCTTCATATCTGTACCTGTTTGTTGCTACTTAAAGATAAGTTCTGTTGTCAACACGCTTTTAGTGAATCCTGAATGATCTGCTGCCAACAAAGACTTTGCAGAGCCGAGCATGCTCTGTCCTCAGATGAACTGTCTGACATCGCTCAGCTCAGAAAACCGTCTGCCTTTTTCTGAGTGCTATACCCAGTGGGGGACACATATCCGGACTCTTCACTCATCGAGATGTAGCAGAGCTAAGATGGTTCATCACGGGACAATTGACACTGGCTGTGGATTACCATCTGAGGGTATGTTTCGTAAATAATAAAGAGCGTAAACAAGAATGTTTTATTCCAAATAAATTATTTTTCTATGTATTGTGTGTTTTTTACTTACTTATAGATGATAAGGTTAGGTCTCACATAGGCCTTACATTATCAATGTATGGCTTGGTGTCAACTGGCTAATCTTCAGATGACATTAACCTTTCATTACCCAGTCTGCCACGGGCATCAGGGCAACTGGAAGAGTGGGGTAACTATGTGGGGTCCTTGAGACATGCCATTTCTGGGGCGGCTGCTGTCCGCAATTTTTAGCGTGGGGGTTCCAGAGCGCTATTGCTTCACCTTGCTGAGAATTCCCGCCCCCATTGCTTGTGTTACCTTGTCTGGCAACCAAACATATGGCTAAGCGCACATCCATTTTTACAATTATTTATTTGTTTTTACAATTATTTATTTATTTTTACAGTAATCTGATATCAGTTTGGTTGCCAAACTGGCAACCTATCACAGATGCAAGCAGAGAGGGTGGGCAGTACTAAGTCTGACTTTATTGTTGGTCTGGCATGCCAGGGTATCGGGTAAATGCCCGGTGGGCCCCGTACCCTGCTGCTCCTGCTCCCCGCTGTCACTCAGCAAGTGTGCACTGGAGCCAATGGTACTGCGTCACCTGCAGTGCACCACACAAAACATGACCGTCAGCAAGCCCCAACCCACAGCTGATGACAGCACCACCAGCTCCCTGTTTCCCCTGCTCCAGCTCCCCGCTGTCACTCTACAAGTGTGCACTGCAGCCGGCAGTACTGCAGCCACGGGCAGTGCACACACAGAACACGGCCGCAGCACCCCAATTCCCAACCCCCAGGGGATGAGCAGTCTACTTACATGAGTCATGAGTCTTGACTGTACTGAAATGAACTGAACTCTACTCTCTGGGGTTGCTATCTGGGGTCATAATGAGTTCAGCAGCAGCTCAGGCATGCATGCTTGTGCTGCAAGATAAGCCCGCCCTCCAACACTCCACAGCGAGGCTTACTGAGCAAAAGTCAGGATAGGCTAGCTGGACACCATTATTGCCAGAGGAGAGGACCCCCAGCCCCAGGTGCTGGCTGTAACTAACTGGAGTGGAGTTAAATGGCTGGCTAAGGCTTTCTTGAACTTGAAACTGTGTGTAAGTGAGGGCTGGGGGTCATTTGTGCTTTATACTGAAGAAAAGAAGCTAGTCCTATCCCCTGCTCTATTATTTATCTTGCTCTCAGCATCCAGCTAATCCTATGCTCTGATATCACGGAATAGCTTGTTGCTGAAGGAAAGAGTGGGAAAAGTGGTGTGTCATGGATGTAATTATGCCATACCCCAAAGTATCAGCTCCCCTGCCCTGTACCCAGTATAAGAGCCCCTGTCCGTCCCAAGGGTCAGCTCCCCTGCCTTGTACACCAAAGCGTCAGCACTCCTGCCCTGACCTCAAGAGTCAGCGCCCCTGCCTTGTACACCAAAGTGTCAGTGCCCCTGCCCTGTATTCTGAGGGTCAGCGCCCCTGCCCTCTACCCCAAGGGTAAGCACCCCTGTCCTGAAACCCAAGGGTCAGCACCCCTGCCTTGTACCCCAAAGTATCAGCACTCCTGCCCTGTACCCCAAAGTATCAGTGCCCCTGCCCTCTACTCCCAGTGTCAGTGTCATTATCCTGTACCCCAGTGTCATTATCCTGTACTCCCAGTGTCAGTGTCATTATCCTGTACCCCAATGTCAGTGTCATTATCCTGTACCCCGAGTGTCGGCGTCAACCTGTACCCCCAGTGTCATTATCCTGTACCCCCAGTGTCAGTTTCATTATTCTATACCCCAAGGGTCAGCGCTCCTGTCTTGTACCCCATAATATCAGCTCCCCTGCCCTGTACCCCAATTGTCAGCATCCCATCCATGTACCCAAAGCTGTCAGCGCTTCTGCCCTGTACCCCGAGGGTCAGCGCCCATGCCTTGTACCCCAAAGTGTCAGTGCCCCTGCTCTGTACCCCGAGGGTCAGTGACCCACCCCAAGGCCTTAGGTACTCGGGCGTTGAATAAAGGTGCTGTCAATGGTGGCCGGTGCCCAGGCCTGTGAGCCTGGTGGTTGCTAAAAATGTGTAACAATGAAAAGGGGAAAAACTAAATAAATGTTTGTGACGCCACCTACGGTTTCTGGTGAATGCACCAGCACTGCTTTAGACCTCCGGGATGATGACAGGCAGCTAGATTACGATGCTCCCCGCAGGTGGAGCAGGATGCCTGGGGCAGTGATGAAAAGGGAGAACTTGCACAGAAAGGCTACTCCGCAGGTGGAGGCTGGAATGCAGCTTTCTCCAGCACGAAGGAATAAGACACCACACGTTAATTAGACTCTGAACAGGTTTTACTGGTAACCTTCAGGCAGCTTTTCAGGTATACAGTCACTGGTAACTCGCCTGGGTAGTCACCAGAGGATGGAATGTCTCTTTGAGGCCCTCAGTGGTGTTCCTTCAGGATTCTCCCTCTGTCCCTACTTTCTCTGTCCTTTCACTCCTTCTCTTCCTGTACTGCCCTGCACAGAGCCCGGCGTCCGCTCACGGGATTTATGGGACAGAAGATTCCTTACCCTCTGCAGGCCTTATGGGAATATGCAGGACTAGGCTGCGGCTTCTTGAAGGAGGCCAAGTCCCAACCGGTTTTGCGGCTCGGGGGTAAACAAACGGACCGCCTAGGAGCCGGTCCTCCGGTGTTGAACTGGATCCTTCCAGCCGGGTGCCATTCCAGTCCGGATTAGCGTGTTAACTAACACCCAAAGATCCCCCTCTGTCCGTGTCACTGTCCTTTTTGGTGCCCTCCCTCTGCACCACTCGCAGGGTCCCAGTTTTTCTCCTGCTCCCAGCATTCTGACTAAGCTTTCTTTCCTGCTCTTCACTACCCACCTAAGCTCCTCCCACTGTGTCTCCTAGCCAAGGTTTAACCCTTTAGTCCCCTGATCTAGGTGTGTGAATGCGTGTTATGAGGGCATCAGATTAACATCCCCATCCCTGGTCACAGGGATACTTCACATGCTGGTCTGGGTGCAGTAGACCTCTGTGGTGCACTGACCAGTGGGGCACCACATTAGTGCCCCTGCCCTGTACCCCAAGGTAAGCACCCCAGCCCTGTACCCCTAGGGTCAGCACACCTGCCTTGTTACCCCAAAGTATCAGCGCCCCTGCCCTGTACCCTCAGTGTCAGTGTCATTATCCTGTACCCCAGTGTCATTATCCTGTACCCCCAGTGTCAGTGTCATTATCCTGTACCCCCAGTGTCAGTGTAATTATCCTGTACCCGAGTGTCATTGTCATTATCCTGTACCCCAGTGTCAGTGTCATTATTCTGTACCCCGAGTGTTGGCATCCACCTGTACCCTCAGTGTCATTATCCTGTACCCCCAGTTTCAGTGTCATTATCCTATACCCCAAGGGTCAGCGCCCCTGGGGACCGGTCACCACGAGATGGAGCAGCAGCCGGGATTGGTAAATCGGTCTCCCCACACAAACACTTAACACACTCCCGATCCCAAGTCTAGATACTCTATGTCCAGCAATGGGATGGTGGGAGGAGCCAGGTGGAGGGTGGAAAGTTAGAGAAGGACCCGGTAAGGGAGGTACCAACTCAACAAAAAGGACACTCAACACCAAGTTCAAGAGAGAGAAAGAGTTTAGTCAGTAGGAGAAGATTAGTAGCAGACCAACCCAGACAAAGGCGGACCAGTCAGAAAGAGAGGCGAGACCACCAGAAAGGACTAAGAGAACACGGACCCGGCGGCCTGTGCCACTATGGGGCTTGCCCGGGTCCAAGGCTGTAGACCGTGGTGAAAGACAGAAGGAGTCTAGGTGTGCTCGAGTCAGTGGAGACACTGATGGACTGGGCTGGAACCCAGCCAGCTCTGCTAAAGAGGCAGGGAAGCTTTATGCCCCAACCACAAACTCCAGTGGGGTACGGGGTCTTTATATCCAGAGACCCAACCTCCAGTCCAGTGAATGGAAGGACGTCGTATAAGGGCTAGGGGATCCGAAAAGCCACCCAATGAAAGCCCGTGACCTCTGGACTGTAGCTAGCATGCGGAACAGACTGAAAAGGCCCAAAAGAGACACAAAAGGGGGAGTTACAGATAAACCATCCTGGCTGCTGAAACCACACCGGAGCCACTGCAGACCCACCTCAAGGCTGTGGGGATTCGGTACCAGGGCGGTTGCTGTAAGGGGATGTCACTGGTGGCCTGTCCGGGCCCATGGCCCTAGTGGACGCTAAATAGATGGGGAATAAAAATAAAAGAAAAAAGTAAAGTCTCGTGATGGCACCAGCACTGTCGGCAGACCTCCGGGGATGGTGGGTAGCCAGATGTTGTCACTCCCTGGAGGCAGGAAATGGTAACACTTGCTGTCACAGTGCTTTACGTGATCAGTAGCTCCCGCAACTTAATGAGAATGAAACACTGGATACTTGCTTGCTCTGTACGGGTGTTTACTGGTAACGTGTCACAGCTGTTCTCAGGTATACAGTCACACAGATGCGGACAGCTGGCCGAGTAGTCACCTAACGATGCAATGCCTCCACAAAGCTCTCTTGGATGTTCCTTCCACTTTACTTTCAGTCCCTCTGTGTCTTTCCTTGCACTCTCCTTTCTATCCGTGTGCTACCCTGCACAAACCCTCTTCCTTCCAGGCCCATTGGGTGTAATGAGGATACCCTTCTATCTAAAGGGCTCAATGCGGTTTGGAGCTGCTGGTGGGGCTGTGCTTCGTGGACAAGGTCGGGGGCTTCTTGACAGACCTGTGATCCACCGGTGTTGGCGGCTCAGGGTTGCACTCGCCTGTACCGTGGTTGGAGCCGGTTCCTCGGTTCGAGACTAGGATTCCCCCCAGACTGGATAATAGTATGAACTGGCCTGGGTGTCCACCAACACCCTTGGGCTCCTTCCTTCTGTCTGGACCGCCATTCCTTTTAGGCGCCCTCTTTGCGACTTCCCTCTAGGACTCGCTCTTCGCTTCTCCTCTTTTAGACTCAACTGCTTTTCCCGCTTTTCACTACCTTATATTCATCCCACGGGGACCGGTTAACCTGGTGATGGGTTGGCCAATTGGTCCCTAGCTGTAGGTGTAAGGATGCTGGGATGAGAACCTCAGTTTAACATTACATCCTCCAATAACTGGGATACCACACACACACTGATTTGGGTGCAGTACCCATACTGTGGCACACTAAGCAATGGGGCGCCACACTGCTGAACTGATATAAGCTGTACCATCTATCGAGAAAGGAAAGTAAAACCCGATTAAAGCTTGATACTGTTTGAGACTGTGTTTTCTTGCGCCTGAGAGGAGACAGACTGATTTGGTGGCTGCCTTTGACACTGTACACTGCACCCCGCCATACCCACTGACTTCACGGTTGCCCTGGGGACCAGCCCTACCCGTGGATGGCTCACATCCTCGCTGCTACCCCCACCATCCCCAGAGGTCCCGACTCAATGGCGGCTACCCATAGCCACGCACCATGGGTGACGTCACATAATATCCATAAAACTGTTTCCCCATTTTTATTCACCGCAGGGTACCACAGGGACGGGTCATGACACCGTGACATCATGCAGCCCCCAGACGACGAGAGGGCCCAGTTCCAAGTACCCCACAGCCCGGTGGGTGGATAAAAAGCTCTCCTAAAATTCAAACGTACATAAAGGGGACTTTATTCAGCCCATATGGCATGGCGACCTTTATCAAGTCATATGGGCTAAATAAAGTCCCCTTTATATACTTTTGAATATTTTGGAGTGCTGCCTCTACTTTTTGGTAACTATGTTATTTGGATTGGTGGGTAATGATAGATCGATAGATAGATAGATAGATAGATAGATAGATAGATAGATAGATAGATAGATAGATAGATAGATAGATAGAGATAGGTGGATAGATAGATAGATAGATATAGATAGATAGATAGATAGATAGATAGATAGATGATACATAAATAGATATACACCAATTATGTTGAATACTATAATTTTAGCTCAAAATAATTCTAAACAGCTTTGATGCATGCATTTCTATGAACTTGCATCATGTATTCATAATATTTCTGTATTTAATCATGTCACTCAAATAAAACAAAATATATTACAAAAAGTGACTAGATCCCAATGTTATGGGAACCACACCTCACTTTGATGATAATATTAGAACAATTTCTGAATAAAATGTCCCTGCAGGAATTTTTATCTGCATATTTTCTTCCCAATCTTTCAGCAAATCCCATTACCCAGCAGCACCCTTGGGTGCAAGCCTTGTCAAAATTTATCAAGCAGAGAGGCGGCTGCTATGCTTCTGACCCTGTGCTCTGACACTGCAGATCCTAATCTGTGACTACAGCTTTCACTTAGAATCCAGACTTCAAGCAGCAAGTGTAATGCATAATTCAGCAGGTACAATATGTCCTAACTCTGCATCCAGGGAACGAAATAAAAAATCTCTGTGCAGACGTCCCTTTATTTCAAAGAGTCAAAAAGTGCTCCAGATGTCAGGATCCTCCTCGGAGCGCATCCTCTCCATTTTCCCCTGGGCCGCATGAACTGATTTCCCTCCCAAAGATGTTTCTTTTTCAGTTTTTCGCGTAGGTTTTTTCTTTGTTTTGCTATTCCGTCAAGGGCGGGGGTTGCCATGGAGATGGAATGAGATGTCCTGCCGTTTTCACCTTTGCTGTCTTGTTTGGTACAGATCGCTGTCCTCAGACCAAACGTGGTGGATGAGATGCACATACAGATGTCTGATTTCCTGGCAGCTGGTCTCCAGGGCCTCCTATAACACAGCACTTCACAATCTGGCATTCATCCTCTCTCTCACTCTCTAATGGCCCCATCACATGTCTCTCTGCCTTTCTGATCTTTCTTTTAAGTGGGACAAAGCATCGCATGAAAGTATATTTCGGAAAGCTTTCATGTCCGACCCCTTTACCTAAACTGTTAAAATAACAGAGCTTCTATCTGCTCATTTAAAATTTCTTAGCAAGGAGGTCAAATTCTATAGGATCAGATTAATCACTTGTAATATCTTACATCTCTATATGCAACACATTATTATTCAGGTACATCATTATTTGTCTAAGACTATGAAAGGAAGAGGACGGTGCAATAGGATACACAGCAGTATGGCATTGAATCCTAGTTCTCACATATTATACTAGTTATAATTTTTGTGAATACATAACTAGAAAGATAAGAGATAGATAGATAGATAGATAGATAGATAGATAGATAGATAGATAGATAGATAGATAGATAGATAGATAGATAGAGTGGGGAAATAAGTATTTGATCCCTTGCTGATTTTGTAAGTTTGCCCAATGACAAAGACATAACAATCTATAATTTTAATGGAAGGTTAATTTTCACAGTGAGAAATAGAATATCAAAAATAAAATCCAGAAAATCATACTGTCTAAATTATATAAATTATTTGCATTTTACATTTGATCCCCTGCCAACCATTAAGAGTTCTGGCTTCTACAGACAAGTTAGACACTCATAATCAACTCACTACCTGCATTATAGACAGCTGTCTTAAATTGTTACCTGTATAAAAGACTCCTGTCCACACACTCAATTAATCAGTCATACTCTAACCTCTACAACATGGGCAAAACCAAACAGCTTTCTAAGGATGTCAGGGAAAAGATCCTAGACCTGCACAAGGCTGGAATGGGCTACAAAACCCCATAAGTAAGGCGTTGGGTGAAAAGGAGACAACTGTTGTTTCAATATTAAGAAAATGGAAGAAATACAAAATGAGTGTCAATCGACATCGATGTGGGGCTCCATGCAAAATTTCACCTCGTGGTAAATCCAGGACTATGAGGAAGGTGAAAGATCAACCTAAAATTCCACCTGGGGAACTTGTTAATGATCTTAAGGCAGTTGGGACTACTGTCATCAAGAAAATCATTAGTAACACATTACACCGTAATGGATTAGAATCCTGCAATGCCTGCAAAGTCCCACTTCTCAAGAAGGCACATGTGCAGACCCGTCTAAAGTTTGTCACTGAACACCTTTGTGATTCTGAGAGTGATTGGGAGAAGGTGCTATGGTCAGATGAGACAAAAATTGAGCTCTGTGGCATTAACTCAAATCGCCGTGTTTGGAGGAAGAGAAATGCTACCTATTACCTAAAGAACACCTTCCCCACAGTCAAGCATGGTGGTGGAAACATTATGTTTTGGGGGTGTTTCTCGGCTAAGGGGTACAGGATGTCTTCACCACATCAATGGGACAATGGATGGAGCCTTTAGCGTAAAATCCTAAGTGGCAACCTCTTTCCCTCAACCAGGACATTAAAAATGGGTCATGGCTGGGTCTTCCTGCATGACAATGACACAAAACATACAGCCAAGGCAACAAAGGAATGGCTCAAAAAGAAGCACATTACGGTTACTGAGTGGCCTAGCCAGTCTCCAGACCTTAATCCAATAGAAAATGTATGGAGGGAGCTGAAGATCTTAGTTGCCAAGTAACAGCCTCAAAATCTTAATGATTTAAAGGGAACCAACCACCTCAGATCACCCTAATACACAGTTAGTACATGTCCCTGCACCCTAAGGATATGTTTCCAGCACTGTTTTTGTGTAAAATCTTGTATTAGTATAACTGATATAAAGAGTTTATAAACTTACTAGTCTGGAGACATCTGGGTGTATCCCTCCTTCTGTTATACTTCAGGGCTGTGCATTCATTGCATGGCTGTGCTCCCCCTCCCTCTGTGCAGAGGAGATAACGATCACGCCCATCAGGGCAGGGCAGCAGGCACGTAGGGAGGGGGAGCACAGACATGCAATGCACAGCCCTGAAGTATAACAGAAGGAGGGATACGCCCAGATGTCTCCAGGCTAGTAAGTTTATAAATTCTTTATATCAGTTATACTAATGCAAGATTTTACACAAAAACAGTGCTGGAAAGGTATCCTTAGGGTGCAGGGACATGTACTAACTGTGTATTAGGGTGATCTGAGGTGGTTGGTTCCCTTTAAGAGATGAGCTGCAAGGAAGAGTGGACCAAAGTTCCTCCTGATATGTGTGCAAACCGCACCATCAACTGCAAGAAACCTCTGATCGCTATGCTTGCCAACAAGGGTTTTGCCACCAAGTATTAAGTCTTGTTTGAAAATTTAAGAAAAGGATTAGCTCCACCACCTAATGTTCCCTGGACTCTCAGGCACAATGTCTTCGCTTTTCCTCTCTTTCTCCTTTTTTTTTCCCTTCCTCTTTTACTTTCAGGTATCAGATCTTTGCTTTTCCTCTCTTTCTCCTTTTTTTTTTCTCTTTTTTACTCTTTTAAATCTGGGGGTATACGATTGGATAGAAATAAATTATGTATATTTGTCACACCTGCGAGAAGGGGGTTTTTGCTTTTTAAATAGTATATATTCCTGTTGTTTGTATTGCCATTGTACTGACGATTAAGTGGGCTAGACCCACGAAACGTGTCCAGAGCTCCTCTGGAGGTTGTGTGATTTTTAATTTTTAATCATGAAATAAAAAGAATTTTTGTGGCACCGGATTCTACACCATTATTCTATTAAGTTTTGTTTGCCAAAGGGATCAAATACTAATTTTCTATGCAAAATGTAAATAAATTTATATAATTAAGACAACCTGAGGTGTTTTGGTCCAAAAGATCTACTAATACCTCACATTTTATTAATGTTTTGCATTTTTTTTTGTACTTTTTCTTGTGCAGGGAGCAATTGGGCCATATAGGGCATCTGTCTTGTTGCAATTCATTGATATAATGCCTAACAGCCAACTTCGATCTAATTGTAAGCATGTAAGCAATAGGCTGGGCACACTTTGCACCACATGGGTGTGACTGGCGCCCCATAGGAACCTTATTCTGTGTGCATAAAAAATTCCAGAAATCACACCCTCCAAGGGAAGGAGGTTAAGAGTGATTTGAGTGCTGATATTTTGTGTGATGCCTTTTTCCTATATTACTGAGGCTTACTCATCCTGCTTGATACATTTTGGTTGAAGACCATACTGCTGCTCTTGGTGAGTTTTTTTAATATATGTTCATTCTTTTGTTAATAACTATTATTTATGTATGTATTTCATATTTGGTACCATCATATTTCTCAGATTATTTTCACTGTCCCCACTGGGGCTCAAAATCTAGATTGGCTTTCAGTATGTCTTTGGAGTGTGGGAGAAAACCCACAGAAAAAATACAAGGAGAATATACAAATTACTTGCAGATATTGTTCTTGATGGGATTTGAACTCAGGACCACAGCGCTGACCAATGCAACAATGCTGAACCCCCGTGCTGCCCTACAAACCTGTTAAATAAAGGGCTGCTGTGGCCACATTATCCAACTTGAAGTGTTGGAGTCTTATTTCTGGGGGGGGGATGGATGGTATTATATGGGTAGAAGCTCGGTTATACCACCTAGATTTTGAAATACCAGGGACATGTGAAACTTTTTTGCTCCCACACTAATAGCACAATAGCTCTAGCATTTACTCTGCTCTTGTCACTACAAGACAACATGTGAAACCTAGTTTTAGGCCTAATGTGTCACATGACAATGTCATGATATCTCAGGGATCTTGTCTTTGGTGTCTCTATGTCTCTATATACGCTAATGATCCTGTAATCTTATATCACTGCACCCAACAAACAAACCAACGTGGTTTCCTCTCTGGCCATCAACTTTTCCTTGCAGTCGTGCACATGTTGCGTGGTCCTCTGCTCTTACATACAAGCCATCCACGTGTTTCTTGGTCCCATGTATGTCTGCATGGTAATCCTTGTGCTTCATGGACTTCTGCTATAATAATAATAGCTTCCCATGTACCGCCTGGCCACCCAAGAGTCACATGGTCCTCTGCTCTCCTACGGTGCAACCCACATGTAGTGCAAACCCTGTTCTCCCTCGTGGCTGCCCATGTGCGTTTTAGCTAATTGATCCTGCTGAGGTCCCTAGGCCTCAGGCCTTGCACATGTCGTGCCTTTTGCTGGAAGGCACAAGCTATTTATTACTCACCGTGCCCCAGTACCTGTGCATGTTGTATGTGGTTTCCTGACCTCCAGCCTTAATCCCTGCCTCCTAAAGAGGCAGTGCGCGCACCTTGAAAAGGTATCCCCAGCCTATCGCTGGGAGGCACCAGGTATTTAAAGCTCTCTCCCCTGTTGGGAATCACCTGAGCAACTCATTAGGTTTCTAACCTATTTCTGCTGTGTTGGTGCAGTCTGTGCCATTGGTTTGCCTTTAACCAGAACCAATCCTGTTTGTAGTCATCTCTGTGTTTGCTGTGTTTTTGAACCCGTACAGCTTACTATTAAGTGTTTACCCGCTCTGACTTTTTGGTCATCCTGCTTGTGTTCCTGGTTGTTTTCCTGGAAGTGTCCAACCTTATATTCCAATACCGGCCTTCCCTGAGCTTCCTGGATATGACTGGCCTGTATTAAATGCAAACTAATACTTTTTATGGGGTTTTAAACTACTGTGAGGGCTACTCTGGAATCTTCCAGAACGTCTTCTGAAACTAGACTTTGGTGGAATTTCAGATATGCTTGAGATCATTATCCTTTTGGAAGTTCGAGTAATGAACAAGATTCACAGAAGGTACGACACTTTCTCCTAACCAATGATTTTTTTGTAAATGAATATTTGCCAGAACTGAGGTGAGGAGCAGGGGGGGGGGGGTTCTCTATCTATCAGGCACAGGTAACTTGAGTACCGGGGGGGGGGTGCTGTCAGGCGCTGGAAGCTTGAGGAGCGGGGGGGGCTGCTATAAGGCTTCGGCTACTTGAGGAACGAGGGGAGGGGTTTCAGCATAGCTCCGCCCCCCTCAGGATATTTTCCACTACATACCCCCCCCTCTGTGTATTTTCCGGTACGCCGCACCACCACGTACCCCCACAAAAAAAGCACTGCTCCTAACATTTCCTCATATTTCATTTAATTCCTCCTGTCCTCCAAGTGCTGCAAGATTTTAGTGTCAGAGGAAGCAAAGTATCCCAAGACAATCACAGTCACTGCCATGCTTCACTGTAGATAGGGTGTTCTTTCCAGTATGCTACATTCTTCCTCTTCCAGAAATATTGCTAATTAACAGGCCTGTAAAGCTCTAATTTTGTTTGATCACTTCACAAAACAGTTTTAAAAAATGTATATGACTTATTTATAAATGGTTTTCAGTATATTCCTCACTTTTTTGGCTTTTGGCTAAGCATAAATGTATATCTTGGTGTTTAGGAATGGAGACCTTCTGCATTTAGCGTGCATCTTACTATGCAAACTGAAACCTCTGTCCTTGCTGCCAACAAATCCTCTTTCAGATCTTGCAGTCACAGGTTGTCAACCACCTGCTTCCTTGGGAATTTCTTGGCAAATGATTAGTTGTTTCAGAAGTGTGCTGGAGGCAACACCGATCAGCAAATATGTCCCATTTAAAATGTATGTTAAACAGCTTTTACTTTTCTAGAAAAGCTTTCTACAACATTTTGCAATGTGTCTCTGTGCTATTGAGGTTAGGGTTTTTGGGCAAGTCGGCAAGTCAACATCAAGCATTATATGATTCTTGCTTTCTATACCATGGCACAGTCATACTTCAGTAAAGTTCTACCAATTACAGAGGTGTTCAAGGGTAAATTTGGTTGTAAAGAAAGAGGTGATTTTTGTATGTACTTTCACTGAACTCAGTAAATGTATTAAACAAATCCAACATGTAGAGTTTTTTCACAAACACACCATAGGCTTTTTCTTGCACCATACTTTGACCCCTTTCTGTGACTTTGGTGGATTATTAAAGTCAAGTGTCATTAGATTTAACACTAGACAAAAGGAAAAGAACCTGCTATCTCCTGGTACCTGTTTTTCATGGCATAGAAGCAGAGAAAAGGAATTCCTTTCATACTTTTCTCAAGAAGGTGCTCTAGAGTGTTACTGTGATATTACTGGGTTGATAGAAAAATTTACCATTGAGTACAGTTAGCGAATGGAGATTCTCAACCCCTTCACGACCTAGGATGTAGTGGTACGTCCTTGGTCATGTTTCCTCCCTTTGATTTGAGCTCACACTGTGAGCTCACATAATTCCTGGCACCTACCAGCTGATCTAATTGACTCACCGTTGCCCGGATGCTCACGTCTCAGGTGATGCAGCACTTGTCACGGTTCCGCACCTGAGGCTGTGGGGTCCGGTGGTCAGATCAAAGGGATAAAGGATTGGGATGATTCTTATTTGTCGTGACGCCACCTGTGGGAGTCCGGCGATGGCACCGGCGCTGCTTGGGCCTCCGGGGGATGTGCGCAGCATGATGGGATGCTCCCCACAGGATGAGCAGAAGTCCCCGGGGCCAGGAGCTGCAACAGATGGAATACGGCAGCTCAGTAGTTGCTGCGTGTTAGCCCAGGAATGATGCACAGACACATAGAGTCTTTTGGTACCTTTACTGGTGACAACAGGTACACTCGACTGGGTGAGGAAGTAGACACTCCTGGAGGTTCCACAGCAAGCAGTGGTGTAGGCTTCCTTGTTTGCACAGTTCTAGTGAGATCTGGTGGATATGGAATCCTGCTGAACCGGGTTGCACGTTCTGGTGGGACGTGTTTCACCTGAGTTTGCTGCACTGAGGGCAGTATAAAGGGGGTTTGGCGTAGCTACTCGTCCTTTCCCCAGGCTCTCGTCTGTTGGTGCTTCAGGTGTACAGGGAGCTAGACTCCCTTGTTGGGGTGCTGGTTTTTCTGCAGCCTGCGATGTGGCTCCTGCAGCTCGGACCCAGTGACCGGATTGTTAGGGTGAGTTGAACAACTCTTCTGTCCCTGTCAGGGCTTTGTCTCCTGTTCCTAAGACTCTTATTGCGAGAGTTCCTCACTTTCCGGGTGAGCTGGTATGGGCCTAGTGTGGCTCCAGTACCAGTTCAGCTCTCTTAGCTGTTCACAGTTCTAAAGCGACTGCACACTCCACTGTTTCTCCTTCCAGGACCCGTATTTATAGGGGAAACTGGCTTAAGGTAACCAGTGGGGCTCCCCCTAGAGGCCAGGGGTGAAAAGGGGTGTTTAAGGTGTGTTAGTTGAGTTCTGCTTGCTGTGTACATTCCATTTGTGTACCAAGAATTCTGTGGTGCCCCAACTAGGGTGCCAGGGTGCCACATAGACGTGGGCTTCTGTTGTGAATTCTGCTTGTGGGCTCCCTCCTGTGGTTGGGGCTGGTAATGCAGTTGATCCTGTTCTGCAGTCTTGGTCAGGTGAATTGGATAATTGGAATTCAGACTGGGGTATTTAGGTTTGCAGGATTTCCTCAGTCCTTGCCAGTTGTCATTTGTTCCTGGAGGTGTTTCACCTCTGCCTGGTCTCTTCCTGCCCTGCTGCAAATTTCCAAGCTAAGTGAATGGTTTTCTTTTCTTGTGGCACACATGCTTTGTGCTTGTTTTGGAATTGTCTATTTCTGCTCAGAGTTGTGGGTTGATCTTTAATCTGCATGTCTGTCTTAACCTGCTCTCTGTTAGAAGTTTTCTTCCTAGGATTTAAGTGCTATTCATTTGTTGTTGGCTTGTTCAGCTTTTGATTGTGTCAGCATATATTTAGCCTAGTTGGATTCATAGGAGTTCCACAGATATAGAGAGCGCCGAGTCTTGAGTAGACTCAGGGGTATTTTTGTATTATCTGCTGTGGATATTTTTGAAAGGATTTTTATACTGTCTGCAATAGTATTTTGTCCTATCTTTACCTATTTAGCTAGAGTGGCCTCATTTGCTAAATTCTGTTTTCTGCCTGAGTGTGTCTTTTCCTCTCTTACTCTCAGTCAATATTTGTAGGGGGCTTTCTATCCTTTTGGGGTTCTGCTCTGAAGCAAGATAGAATTCCCGTTTCCATCTTTAGGGGTAGCTAGTTCTCCGGCCGTGTTGAAGTGACTAGTGTGTGGTTAGTCATATCCCACGGCTACTTCTAGTTGCGGTGTTAGGTCAGGAACTACGGTCAGTATAGCTACCACTTACTCCTGTGAAAGATATTCATGCGGCTCCAAGGTCACTGGATCATAACAGGCTTCGACGTATTTTTGTGTCCAGCTGGGTACAGCAGGCAGGTATGGGCTGCTGCCAACCCCCAGGTGCCCATTTGTACCTGCCTGGAAACAGAAATAGAAGGAAGCCCTTTTTTTATTTATTTAATGAATTTCATGAAATAATAAAAAAAAAAAATGCGTGGGGATTCGCGCTATTTCTATGTCCAGCCAGGTATAGCTAGGCAGCTGGGGGCTGGAATCCGCAGCACAGGGAGGCCCAAGCTTTGCGGCCACCCCCCGCTGTGAATTGCAGCCCACAGCCAACCAAAAAGATGGCGCGTTCATTGAAGCGCCATCCTCTGGCGCTGTATCCAAGTCATCCAGGGCCCTAGTGCGGTGGCTTACTGGGTAATAAAGGAGTTAGGGCCAGATTTGTGTTATCTGCTGGCCCTAAGCCCAAAATTCATGGGGTCACGCCAATATTAGACATGACCGCCATGAAATTATAGTGAATTTTGTAACAAAAACACAACACACAGAAAAAATATTTTATTAGAAATAAAACAAAAAATACACTTAGACTCCATCTTTATTAAAAAATCCTCTTCCGTCTGACGTAGTCCAATCAGGTTTTCTTCTTTAACTCAGCTACATCTCTGGTAGAGAACCTCTACCAGAGATGTAGCTGAGCTGTGCAGCCCTGGGAAAGTTCATGTAAGTTCATGCTGCATGAACTCACATGTACTTTGCTAGACAGCACCGCGGCTTCTTCAAATGAACAGCTGATCTGCATCAGCTGATCATTTGAAATAACCGGCAGGAAAGCCACCAGTGAAGACACCGCCGGCTTTCCTGCTGTGTTCAGCACTCCAGCTCCATGGTGCCCCCTCCCTGCTCCCTGGAGCTGCTCCCCCCACCTGATCCTAACTTAGGCTCACGTGTGGAGGCGGCGGGGGGGCGATGAGGGGGCATCAGGGAGCACAGAACACAGCAGGAAAGGTGGCGGGGCATTCATCTTACCGCTGCCGACTTCCCCGTCCTGCTCCTTTGCTCCCTGCTCCCTGCTCCCTGGTGCTGCGCTCCAGCCTGGTCCTGACTCAGGATCAGGATGGGAGGCAGCGGGAGGAGTGGAGGAGTGGAGGATGGGAGGCTGCGGGGGGCAGAGGATAGGGCTGAATTATTGTTTAAAAATCGGCTGCTTTTTACCGCCGGCTTTTAAACAATCATGCCCCCATTTCAGCCTTTTCCTCTGCCCCAGACCACTTCATAGGGTCCTTTTGGTGATCGATGCGTTATCGAACATAACCTCGAACTGCCGAATTTAAAGCTAATTGTTCGCATTCATCGAATGACTGGAACGCCGCCCAAAACAGGTCGAATTTGATGCCAAAAGCTGACCCACCACAGGGCCGTGGGGTACCCGGTTCCAGGCGTTGTTCTGCTTGGGATATCACAGGACTGTTGCCCAGTTCTGTGGCCCTGGTTTTCACTGAAAAGGGGAACAGTTATGGTACCTTTACACGCCGCTACGGAAGGTTGAAAACAACCGGGTTTCGGAGACAAATGTATCTTGCACCGTCAAATCAACCCGAGGTAGCGGCGTGTAAACTAGCTTGTTGCTACCCGTCACTTTCGGCACCTGTTTCAGAGCAGTGCTCTAAAACAGGTTGATTTCAACCCGATGGTAGCGGCGTCTAAATAAGGTATGATAAGGTTGTTTCGCCACCTAGTTAACTCCCTGGGGCGTGACACAGCCTCCGGGAAACCGCCCCCCTTCATTGGTGGAAGCTCCTGCGTTATGATTGGTTGTTGCTGCATAGGGCGACATATTTAAGGGGCTGACCAGTCACACTATACAATTGCAATAGCATCATGTATTAGCCAGCCTTCCTGCGCTGGCCGGCCAATCATGATGCTATTGCATTGTCCAATCATCGTACGAGCATCTCGTAATCCTCAATTCTGGCACGCCTATGTGTTGTCCCTGCTGCCCCAGGTCCTCCCATATTACCTTCTGTAGCGGCGTGTAAATGAGGGATGGTGCTCTACAGAGGGTAACTTGAGCACCCGGCGGTGCCTCCAGGGATAGATTAAACCTTCTGTAGAGCACCTTGTAGCGGCGTGTAAAGGCGGTATTGGGTACCGTTTGCAACCATTGCTACGTGCTCGTGAGACACCCGGTTGTTTCTAACCTTCTGTAGTGGCGTGTAAAGGTACCTTTAATGAGAAGAGTGTTTTGTGACACCACCTACGGCTCCAGTAATGGTACCAATGCTGCAGGACAGTCCTCCGGGACAATGGTGAAGCAGCAAGTTGGTTTTGCTCCCCGTAGGTGGAGTGGGATCCAAGGGCAGTAGAGGATGATGGGAGTTGTGAAACAGCTCGGCTACTCCTCAGGTGCAGGTGAATGAAATACACCACACAGTTTGTTCCTTGCAATGGATTTACTGGCAGTTCTTCTTTACACGCAGTCTTTACTGGTCTGCCTGGCCTGGATAGTCACTGGGAGTTAGGATGCCATACTTGGGTCCCTCGATGGAATGTCTACTGTTCCTCTCTGGTCCCTTCCTGCGCTCTCTCCTTCCTTCCTCAGTGCCTCTGCGCACAGAGCCTGAATCCAGCTCCCTCGGATCCTCTTTTACTGAGCGACTCCTCTCTGAGCCTCTCTCGGGATACTATATGGGCTATTTACTGGATGTTTTGGGTGTCGGCCTCGACTTCCTCAAGAAGCTCAGGCCTCCGGTTTGGTGGCTCGGGGGTGAACACCTGCACAGCTCCTCCATTTCAGGACTGTACCCCTCCGGTCGGTAGATGTACCGCATCCAGATTTGGGCGCAATGCAACACCTGGTGCCCCTAGGGTCCCCTTCAGTCCTGATGGCACCATCGCTGTCTACTCCTCACTCCCCACTGGAGCTCTTCCTGACTGGCCTGCTTTTTCTCCAATCCACACACTTTTCTACCCTGCCTGAGCTCATCCCAGGGATTGGGTCCTCCCTACAGCAAGTCCACCCATGGTCCCTGCTCTAGGGTGTGTATATGTGAATTAGTGTGATGAGGGTCCCTTATGCAGCATCCCAATTCCTCAGCCACAGGAATACTATACACATTTTTATGGGTGCAGTACCCCTCCATGGCGTCCCGACCACCTGGGCGCCACATATATAGCAGACTTCGGTGTGTAAAGCACAGGAGGCTCCACTCCACTCACTCTGGTGCTTCTGTAGCCTTTTACACAGATCCATCTCTAAAAAAAAATAGTCCTTTTCTGGATTAATCCAGCTGTAATAAGGCAGTGAATAAAGGCAGGGTATATAGCACACTTCGGTGCGTATTTCACAGGAGACTCCATTCCACTCATTCTGGTGCTTCTATAGCCTTTTACACAGATCCATCTTTAAAAAAACAGTCCTATAAGTCTGCTATATACCCTGCCAATATACACTGCCTGTATATACCTGGGCCTCATTAAATAATGTATGCTCCCATTATTAGGAAGTAAGTGGGTCTACCATAGTGTTGCCCAATGCAGGGCTGCCAAAAATTGGGAGGCACTCCAATGCCCCTTGGAAGAGACATGGAGGAGGACCTCATTAAATAATGTATGTTCCCATTATTAGGAAGGAAGTGGGTCTCCCTTATGCAGGGCTGCCAAAAATTGGGATGCACTCCAATGCCCCTTGGAAGAGACGTGGAGGAGGGCCTCAATAAATAATGTTCCCATTATTAGGAAGGAATGTGGGGTCTCCCATAGTGTTGCCTTATGCAAGGCTGCCAAAAATTGGGAGGCACTCCAATGCCCCTTGGAAGAGACGTGGAGGAGGGCCTCATTAATTAATGTTCCCATTATTAGGAAGGAAGTGGGACTCCCATAGTGTTGCCTTATGCAGGGCTGCCAAAAGTTGGGAGGCACTCCAATGTACCTTGGAAGAGACGTGGGGTAGGGCCTCATAAAAACAACATTCCCATTACAAAGGAGCGGGTCTCCTATACTTGTAATGCCCATGCACTAAGTATGGACTGACAACCATTTACCCCTGGGGAGTATGCATGAATATACTGTATAACTTTTTTTTCTTAAGGGCATCATAAACACCCTTTAAAAATATTATGTGGGTGTTGCATCATGGACCATGGTCGCCCTGGTATTATGGTAGTGGAGGATGAGAAGAAGGAGGAGAACTAGAGCATATACTCATGTGTGGGGGTGAAGAGGAGCATGGGAATATACCTCCCCAAAAAAGACACTGGATTTGAGTTTATATTATGATGCTATCATTTGGTGGTGTTGAAAAGTCTGGCCGAATTCAGCCCTTGTTCCTTTTGATAAAGTCAGCCTGTCAGCATTTTCAGTTGACAGGTGGGTGTGCTTATCAGTAATGATTCCCCCTGCGGCACCTAAAACCAGCTCTGACAAAACACCTGCAGCAGGGCAGGCCAGGACTTCCAAGGCGTAGAGAGCCAGTCATGCCACGTGTCCAGCTTGGATACCCAATAATTACAAGGCACAGAGGAATCACGGAAGACATTGGTATGGTCGGCAAGGTAGTCCTTCAGCATGTTCCCAAACTTTGCAGTCCTTGTGAGAGCACCCCGCACCTCAGGGCCTGTGCCATGGGAGGGGCTGAGAAAACTCTCCCAGAACTTTGACAGTGTTCTACTGCCTCTGCTGGATTGGATTTGTGTCTCTCTTACCTGTACTCCTTGGTTGTCCACCGAACTGTGACCTCTACAGCCAGCGTTTTCAGATGGGAATTTTTTTAATAACTCCGCAACAAGGGCCTTCTGGTACTGCACCATTTTTGTAGACCTCTCCGCCTTGGTAATAAGAAACATAAGTTCCTTGTAGCGTGGGTCTAAAAGTGTCACCAACCAATAATGACTGTCACCCAAAATTTTGAGAACGCTAGGGTCACATGAAAGGCAGTGTAACATAAACTCAGGCATGCGCGCCAGACTGGTAACAGGCAAGACTTTTGTGTCCTCACCAAGATATCGACTGACCATGATCTCCTTCTCCTCTTCCTACCCCTCTTTCCTGTCCTCTTGCCATCCATGCTGAACAGACGGTATGACAGTTGAGCAGGTAGTACAGTCTATAGCGCATGAAACTACCTCCTGTTCTTCTTCCTCCTCCTCCTCTTCATTTTCCCCCAATCCACGTTGGAATGAGATGAGGCTGGGTAGTGTGTAATCACCCTGTAAGGTTCCTTGCTCCATCTCATCGTGCTCTGCCTGCAATGCATCCTCTTTTATTTTGAACAAAGGGTGTTTCAGAAGACAGAGAAGCGGGATGATTATGCTAATGATGGTGTCATCGAAGCTCAGCATCTTGGTGCACTCCTCAAAGTTTTGGAGGATGGTACATATGTTGGACATCGATGACCACTCCTGAAGTCTTATGTGTTGAGTCTGAACCGAATACTGATGGCCTTGTTGATGCTGGTAGTCAACAACTGCCCTCTTCTGCTCACAAATCCTGACCAACCTTTGCAGTGTTGAATTGTTATGCGTGGGGACATCACACACCAGTCAGTGAGCCGGAAGCTGCAAACGCTGCTGAAACCCTGCAAGGGCAGCCGAAGCAGTAGGTGACTTTCTAAAATGGGCACACAGGCGGCGTTCTTTGACGAGCAGATCCAACAGCTCCAGTTAGGATTTTAGAAACCGCTGAACCACAAAGTTGAGCACATGGGCCAGGCAAGTTACATGTGTGAGCTTGTCTCAGAGCCGCCACTAGGTTCCGACCATTTTCACACACAACCTTGCCTGGCTGTAGGTTCAGTGGGGTGAGCCTCAGATCTAATTAATTTACAAGTTATGGGCTAAGCGCTAACTATTTAATTATGGCTCCAGGTAAAAAGTCTACACAGAAATTTATGGTTGACCCTTCTTTGGAATGTTTATTAAAGCATTTTACTGTTTGACATATATCATAACATCGTGTTGCTTAATAGTCAATAAACAGGCTAAAAAATCTAATGGTTAAAAATAAAATAAAAATACATATAATCTCTAGAATGAACTAAAAAGGTAAAATAAGGCCACTTCTATATATAAGTGGTGCTCTAGTGGTAATCCAAATTCAAAAAAGATCTTCTATAGTAGTTATGTTGAATTTGGTCCCTTGTGAGGGTTCTTTATGACTACTGAAAGTCAGTACATGGGCAAAATAAAGTCCTTCTTATAGTGCTCTGTAGATCTTGTATAGGACACTTCTTCACTGACTGCCTATTAGCGGTGCTGCTGAGCTTGTTTCTGACTTCTTATAAAAGACCCATACAGATTTGTTGTCCAGTGTTCTTTCAGTTTGAGGTATGGGTTTATGGTGGACCTATAATAGGAAATAGTATTAGTGGCTAGTTTGTTTTCCTGTAGTATATACTGATCTTTGGTTGGGTTCTCTATTCTTACTTCCAAATTCAACCAAATTCAACATAACTACTATAGAAGATCTATTTTTGAATTTGGATTACCACAAGAGTACCACTTATATAGAAGTGGCCTTATTTTACCTTTTTAGTTAATTCTAGATTTTATATATATTTTTATTGTATATTTTTAACCATTAGATTTTTGTAGTCTGTTTATTGACTATTTACTGTAGCAACACGATGTTATGATAAAGGTCAAACAGTAAAATGTTTTAATAAACGTCCCAAAGAAGGGTCAACCATAAATTTTTATGTGATGAGCCATAATCAAAGAGTTGGCACTTAGCCCATGAATGATAGAGGGAAAAGGGAGGGGGAATTTCTGCTCACCAGGATGTAATCAGTAGAACCTCAGCTCCTGCAGACGGTGCATGGAACAGTCCTCACTTCGGACAGAGGTGTCAGTCCAATAGTTCACATATAAGATTCTAGCACTCGAGTCTTTATGCTTCTAAATATTTATTTATAAATTCAATGCCATCACATCATAGGACAACCAATGTGTTCACTGATGCGTTTCGAAATAAATGTCTTAGTCGTGGCTCAGGGGTGCCACCCTACATGAGTTTAAATACACTCCTCATTCTTACACACATGTACCCAATTTAAATATCCAGAACGATTCCAGTTGAGCAACTTACGTTTAATATCTGTTCCCCTAAAAGAATTCAATACTTTCTCTATTCCTTTGAATCATAGTGTACTAGTATTACCACCATGAATCTTTGAAAAATAGCATGATACTGCAGACATATTAATCGCACCTGGGTTGTTTGAGTCTGAAATGTGCCTACAGATGTGTGTCTTGAGTTCCCCTGTTGTGCACCGACATATTCAGTCATACATTGTGTGCATTCTATAAGGTAAACTACCTAACTGCTGGTACAGTTAATGTAGTTTTTGATTGTATATCATCTGACATTACTGTATACTCAAATGTCTCTGATCTTTGCATATGATTACACGCTTTGCAAATATTATGACCGCACCTATAGAAACCCTTCACTCCAACTATGTACTGCCTGGATCATTACGAGAGGGTTGGAACAGACTTGGACAAAGAACAGTGCCCAAAGTTGGTGCTTTTTTTTGCCACAAACGGCACCGGATTTTTTTCTAAAATTTGTGTCAGTTTTTAATCCCAATTAAGGATGAGTAAATATTTTCTGATGATCCCCATGATCTCTTTATACTGTGGGCTAAATGCAGTTGAAAATGTAATGAAGTTGTCTCTCGGACTTTTATGCCTGTATTCCAAAATTTCTTTCCTGTCAATTTTATTGACTATTGAACTAGCCCTCCTCAGAATGCCTTTATATATCCCCTTCTTCTCAGGCGGTTCTCAACTGTTTTAGACTCATGTATATAAACACTTGTGTCAGTACAATTACGTTTTGTTCTTATGAGTTCTCCAATGGGGATGGTCTTTATGACATGACCCGGGTGACATGAGTTTGCATTACAGAAGCACCAGAGTGAGTGGAGTGGAGCCTCCTGTGCTATATGCACCGAAGTCTGCTATATACCCTGCCTATATACACTGTCTGTATACAGCTGGATTAATTAAATAATACACGTCTCTTCCAAGGGGTATTGGAGTGCCTCCAATTTATATAAAAACTTCTAATTAATAATGAAAAATTAAAAACACCCACTGTCTCCCAAGGTGAGTTGAGTCCCTTCCCCATTTGGGTCACCCAGGAGAAATTCAATTGGTAAGTCTTGTATTTATGATTCAGTCTGTAAAAGGGCTTTGATCCTCGCAATTTTTCACATGCATAGGAACACTATGGGAGACCCACTTCCCAATAATGGCAACATTATTTAATAAGGCCCTCCTCCTCGTCTCTTCCAAGGGCATTTGAGTGCCTTCCCATATCTGGCAGACCTGCATAGGGCAACACTATGGGAGACCCACTTCCTAATAATGGGAACATACATTATTTAATGAGGCCCTCCTCCATGTCTCTTGAAAGGGGCATTGGAGTGCCTCCCAATTTTTGGCAGCCTTGCATAGGGCAACACTATGGGAGACCCACTTCCTAATAATGAGAACATTATTTAATGAGGCCCTCCTCCACATCTCTTCCAAAGGGCATTGGAGTGCCTCCCAATTTAAAAAAAAAAATCTCTAATGTAATAAAAAAATTATACACCAAACACTGTCTCGCAAGTGAGTATGAGCCCTTAACATTTTCCCAGGAAAATCAATTTTGGTTTAGTTTTTGTATGTTATATTTTGAGTCCGTAAAAGTGGCGTAATACTCAGACAACATTGTTCACAGCAGTGACCTGGGAGTCAGAAATGCTTACAGGGGTCTTCTTCATGCTGTTCCATGTCATTTCAACACTGTACTTATACATTTGTGACATTTTTAGGCTTTCTGCTGACTGCTGAGGGTGCCGCCGAAAAATGCTCGAGTTTCCAACAGGTTAATATTGAGCTCGATGCTTGGGTTAAGCATCCGAGCATTTCGATATGCTCGACCGAGCATCGAGCACCTGAGCATTTTCGTGCTCACCCATCACTAATGATGACACCAAGGTAGATGGAATGTAAATATGAATTGGGGACTACTACTGAATGCTTCATAGAGAAGATCCCTAGACTTCTATAAGAGAAAAAGTATCAAGAGAAGCTTTGAAGAGAAAAGGAATAGGCACAAGAATTATTTTTCAGTACAGTAGTGCGATGAATGTTCAATAGATTTTGTATATATAATATTGTGGTCGTACTTTGTATGTGGCCTAAGCGTGGTCCCAGGAGATCTTTGTAGCATGTGTAAGCCCTGGGGACAAAAACCAACAGATGGAAGCCAGTTAGATGTTGCAGGAACATCGAAGGGGTAAGCATGCTGCGGACGCCGAACTCTCTGCTGAGAAGGGGCCAATGCTATGGCAGGTGTTACAGTATCCCCCTTATGCCCCCTCCTATTCAGGCCCAAAAGGAATCTCTTCATGAGATGAGAAGGCATTAATGTTCTTCTTAGGCTCCCAAGACCTTTCTTAAGGGCCAATAATCCCTCCAATCAACCAAAAAGAGGATCCTACCTCCTTTTTCCTTTATGGCTAGGATGTTCTTAAACTCAAAGGTGCTATCTGCATTGATCAGTGAAAGGGAGGGTACCTGAATTTAAGGGCACCTGAGTTCCTAAAGTAGCAGTCAGGACAACAGGCTTTAGAAGAGACACATGGAAGGAGTTGGGGATGCGCAAGGAGGCTTGGAGCTTCAGTTTATTGGACACAGCATTAATCCTTTTGAGTACCTGAAAGGTCAAAGACGCAAGGCTCCAACTTGTAGGAAGGCATCTTGAAATGGGTATATCTGAAAGAGAGCTATACCTTGTCTCCATGCCAGAATGAAGAAGGATCCAGGCTTCTCATAGGCATGTCTTCTCATCCGAACTAAGGATCGTTCCAGAGAAGCCTTAGTCTTCGTCCAGATATTAGAGAAATATCCAGAAAAAAATCGGTCCCTGTGGGAGGAGAAGCTAGGGTATATAGTGAGTGGGAAAAGAGCGGGAAATAGTCAGACAAGTCAGTAAGCAGAGTTGAGAAGAAGAAGAAGAAGTAATGGGGAGGGCACATTAACCTGGTGACCCAGACAGAAAGGGGCAGACAGAGGGTGACTGAACACCCTGTCCCAGTCCGCAGCGGGGTACCGACTCCGCAGCAGTGCAGAAGTCCATCCCAGAGCCGCAAATACTGGTATGATCGAAAGCTTCATAGGAGCACGATCCGCCCGACATACTAAGGGGCCCCACCAGAAGCACCAAACTGGGTTTAGCACCCCTTAGAGAGAAGGGTATCTCATATCACCCAACAGGCCTGGTAGTAAGTGGGATTCGTGCAGGACAGTGCGAGGAAGAAGGAGTGCGCAGAGGTAGGACACCGTAAGCGAAAAAAGGGATCATAGCTGGAGTTTCAGACGGACATTGCCTTTTGCCAGGACCACTCGGTCCACTACCCTGGCTTTAACAACCGCATACCCTGTAAACTGCAGATAACTGGAGTAAAGACCCATGCAGAGCAAGAAAGTGTCTGTGTTTCCTTCCTGAGTGAACTGTGACATTCCAGTCTCACAGCAAAGACTGCGCTACCCTACTCCACCATCACACTACACTGCCCCGGGGACCCTGCTCTACCTGTAGAGAGCTACAACACCTGGCTGCCATCCATCACCCCCCCGGAAGTCTGCAGCAGCGCCAGTGCCATCACCGGATCTACAGGTGGCATCACGACTCTCATCTATTAACCTTTATCCCTGTAAATATTCCCCCTTTTATTGTCACCCCAAGGGCATGGACTCGGGTACCGACCACCCGTGACATCCACCGTACCCAAACACCTGAGGTCTGAGTACCCCATACCCTTGTGGTCCCGACAAGAGCAACAGCCACAGGGTTGCTGGTTTTAATAGCAACAGGAGACAAGACTTTGGGCTGCTGTCCATAGACTATGAAAAATAGAGAATTAGCAGAGGACTCACTTATATGATTATTATAGGAAAACTCCACCCAGGATAGCACCTTTACTCAGTCGCCGTGGTGCTTGTTGACAAAATGCCCCCGGAAATTCATCAAGATTTGATTGACCCACTCCACTCAGTCATTTGACTGAGGATGGTATGCCAATAAAAAATCAAAGGAGATGTCCAGTAGCGACAGGTGGCTCCCAAGAAACGGGAGATGAACTGGAAACCTCTATTAGGCATGATGTGGAGTGGCAAATTGTGCAAGCAGAAAATATGATGGACAGATATACTGTGCACAAATGAAATACAGGACAGTGGAGTGAAGTAAGTTATTTTGAAGAATCTGTCCATGACTACCCATATCACAGAGCAAGCTGAAACAATACTGGCAGGTCTGTGATAAAATCTTTTGAGATATGTTGCCACGGAGCAGACGGCACTGGGAAGAAGACGACCAGCAGGAATCTTCTTAGGGGTTTTTGTTGTGGGCACATGAAGGACAGGCTGAAATGAAATTCACCACATCTTTGTGCATAGTAGTATACCATCAGAAAAAGATGAGGAGAGTGGTCTTCATTTGTGCGATCTGACCAGTCATCCTAGAAGAGTGATTCCACTGCAACACAAGCCTCTTGTCTTACACTGCAACTTAAGGCTTACCTAGTGGCATCTGGAACAACTCGATCAGAGCTACAGTGAGAATCTTAGAAGGTTCAATAATGTGCTGAGGGTCCTCTTCCTGGTCATCCGACTGAATGGACAGTGCATCCGCCTTAACACTCTTTTTGGTCAGCTGGAAATTAAGAATTAAGTCAAATAAGGTAAAGAAAAACAACCATCGGCTTGGCACAGATTCAGCCTATGGGCTGACTGTAAGAAGGCCAGGCTTTTGTGGTCAGTGTAGATGATAATGGGATGCACTGCACCCTCTTGGAGGTATCATCACTCCTCCAGTGCCATCTTGATTGCCAACAATTCTCAGTCATCAATTGAGTAGTTACATTCACATGCAGAGAAGGCTTTGGAAAATTAGCCCCAGGTTACCATCTGACTGGTAGAAGATTTCTGAGTAAGGATCACACCGGCCCCAGAAGAAGAAGTATCCACTTCCAAGAACTGCTTGTTGCTCTCCAGCTAATGCAGCACCAGAGCTGAAGACAAGGCCTTCTTGACTGCAACAATACAAAGTATTCACTGATCTCAGGGAGACCAGTTCAAGAAAACACTGCGGGCAGCCGGCTAAAGCGCTCACTGTGAATTCCTAGGCCCATTGCCCCCTGGGAATTTTGAATATGCAAATAGAGTTTGTGGAGCCTCGTTTAGGAGTCTCAACACAGGACTAGCCAGATCTTCCTCTAGTGAAGGACCTAGCCATGATAACCACCATATTAAGTGGCCCTTTGAGTCAATATCCAGCTTTTACAAGCTTAAAGATATGACAAGGGAATACCAAGGCCAGGTATCCATTCACAGACAGCTGTTTCGGGGTGTTGCCCCTCATCAGTGTGGAGTAGGATTCTGGCTAGGTGGGAGCAATGCCTAGTAGACCAACAAAACAAAGTATTCCTGACCTCAGGGAGACTAGTTCAAGAAAACACTGCGGGCAGCTGGCTAAAGCACTCAGTGTGGCGCCCCGCAACGAGTGCGTCACAAGAGGGTATTGCAGCCATAAATGCAGCCGCAATATTCTCTGACACAGCAGTGATTTAGTTAACTTTGAGATCCAACCCTGCATGCATCACCTAGAACAGAGTACCAATCCAGGGTCCTGGTGGGCGGAGTGCTAGGGAAGTGTGTAGGGAGAACAGACACTTAGTCTGCAGATAGAGTCTAGAACAGAGAACTTGGAGTAGGAGCGGGGGCTCCGCACCCCGTGCAGCCCCCGGGCAGTCACCGGTCGGGTGTCAGCACCTGAGGCCTCAACAACCGGGATCGGGCATCATTAACCACGGGTTCCAAAAGACTCCCGTGCCCAAAACTCACAGCCGGTTCACTGGTACCAAAGCTGGCAGCAGTTCACCTCTGCTACGCGAACCAGAAGAGTGGAGGAGCCGCTTCACAGGAGCACCCCACCACCAGCCAACTTCCAGTCGTCTAACCAGCGATGTACCCACTGAGGGATCCAAGGCTCCCCAAAACATCCACAACGTACATCTTGGATAGGGCATTGAAGCAGCCTCCCCGTACCCGATCTGGTATTCCTGGGCGACAATGGCGAAACACTTAGCTAGAATGGAGGAACACTTGCGAATCTCTGAGGGACACCATCACTGCTGAGTCCACCCGGTCGACTACCCGTAAACTGTATACCATGTACTGCCTGCTGGTTACAGTAAAGACCCGTTGCAGAGACTTTCTGTGTCCGTGCTTCCTTATGAACTGTCATCCGCATTACAAGGTAACTGCAGCTGCTGCACAACATCTTAAGCAGCTCCAGCCTCCGGGGATCACTGCTCAGCCTGTGGGGAGCGTTCCATCTTGCTGCTGTCCATCCCCCGGAGGTTCCGCAGCGTCGGTAACAATTACCGAAACTACTCATAGGTGGCGTCACTAATAAATTAAACCCCTTTAATCTGTTCCTAAAAGACGTCTTCAACTTTTGATCTGCACTCCACCGGGCCCCACTACCGGCAGGCGCGGCCCACAAGGAGGAAGGAGCTACAGCCTGTCTAAACCGGAGTCCCGGCCACGGTGAGTCACTCAACAGAGTGAATTACTAGGCCCATTGCCCCCTGGGAATTTTGAATATGCAAATAGAGTCTGTGGAGCCTCTCCAGCTAATGCAGCACCAGAGCTGAAGACAAGGCCTTCTTGACTGCAACAATAGCACTCTCTGCTTCTGGTGCCCACAACTTTGGGTTTGCTTCATTGGAGGTTAAAAGGAATCTGTCACTTTCTTTATGCCCCCAAACTTATCACTACCTGTCCCTGCAGCTTCCTAGTACTATTCTAATCATCTCTGTCTGACCTATTACTGTAGCTGTACTGTAGCTGAGAGAAATGATTTATTAACTTACTATTTCTAATCTCTGTCTAGACTGCCATGTCCCCCCTGCATTCCCTGGTTATAATTACTGTGCAGTGCGGTCTCTGTCTGAATGAAAGCAAGCACGACACAAGAGTCACGTGATTTCCGGTCCTGCACATTAATGTTAAGTAATGAGTGTACTTGCCAGCTTCAGAATGCGCACTGTGCATGCTCTGGAGCTGTACAAGTACACCCAATGCTTACCATTAATGCGCAGGACCGGAAATTATGCGACTGTCACATCATGCTTGCATTCATTCAAACTGCATTCATTCATTAAGGCCATGATGGAAAAAACCTGGGATGAGAAGTACGGAACGAACTGGAGGTAGTAGCTGGCAAAGGTAAGGAACCAATAAATCGTCCTCACACCATCAGGACAAGGACACTTAAGGACCATGACACCTTCTCCAGATCCATTTTCAGACCAGAGTTGGAGATGATGTATCACAGGAAAGAAAGGTAAGTTTGTTCAAAAAGGTACTTCTCAAACTTCCCTCAATCCCTGCAGAACTTGACAGACATTTCTCCTGGGTGCAGGCAGATCAGGAGAATACACCAGAATGTCATCAAGGTATACAACCACACATGAGTAAAGAATGTCCCAGAAGATGTCATTTACATATTCCTGGAACACTGCTGCTGCATTGCTTAGCCTGAATATCATTACCCGGTGACCATTACGGGTGTTAAAGGCAGTATTCCATCTGTCACCTGAGTGAATATAGACCTGATTGTATGAACCTCGAAGGTTGAATTTGGAGAAGATTCTGGAGACTCGGAGATGGTCAAATAACTCTGGTAAAAGCAGCAGCGGTTATTTATTCTCCAGCATGGTTTGATTGATTCCCTTATAATCAATACATGGCCACAAAAAACTTTTTTTTTCTTTACAAACAAGAATCTGACTTAGGTCACAATTACAATTTCTGTATAGATCACCTTGCCAGATTCTATTTAATGTATTTGGACATGGCTTGAGTTTCTGCCCAGGTCAGAGAGTAGATTCAATTACGGGGAGGTGAAAAATCAGGAAGTAGGCTTATAGAACAATCATATCGCCTATGTGGTGGCAGAGTCTCAGCCTACGTCTTGTCAGAGACATCTATGAAGGATCTTTAAGCAGGTGGTAGACCCAGAAGGTTGGATGGACACATTAGGACAGTAATGAGACACTTTTCATGACAGGACTGTCTCCAGTCAAAGACAGGCTCGTGCATCTGAAGCCACGGTAAACTCAGCATCAGGGGATGAGACAGACCAGGAAGCACATGGAAGGATATCTGCTCCAAGTGCAGTATTCCCACCCACTTGCTCAATGATGAACTGGATGGGTTCAGGCAGAGGTTTTTCATCCAAGGATGAGAGAGTGACTTGCACTTGAAGGTGCTGGATGGGAATCTGGTATTGTTCCACTATGACCAAGTTGCTGGTAGAACCAGAGTCCAGAAAGGCTAACTGAGAGAGTAAAGGGCCTGTCACACGCGTCAATATCGCCTGCACGATATCGGCTGCACGTGACGTTGCAGCGATATTGACGCGTGTGACATACTGCATCAACCAGCGATAAATCGCTGGTTGATGATCGCCAGGTTTTAGAATCAGTCCTAAAACCTGGCGATTGTCGCCCGGTGGACACGCAGCATCGCTGCGTGTGACACCGGGAGCGAGCGATATTCCAGCTCCCAGCGCCTGTCACAAGCGCTGGGAGCTGGTATCCAAGGTACACTGCGGGTAACTAGGCAGCGCGCGCTGCCTAGATACCCGACGTGTACCTTAGTTACCAGCCTCCTCCGCTCACCTGGTGAGCGGAGGAGGCTGGTAACTAAGGTACACGTCGGGTATCTAGGCAGCACGCGCTGCCTAGTTACCCGCAGTGTACCTTGGAGACCAGGCTGCTCCCGCTTCCAGCAGGCTGGCAGCGGGAGCAGGACATCGTGGAAACGATATTTAAATCGTTTCCATGATGTCACTGGTCAATTGATCGCTGGTGAGTCTGCCTGTGTGACAGCTCACCAGCGATCAGCCGTCAATGTCGTCAGCGATCAGATCGCTGACGACATTGACGCGTGTGACAGGACCTTTAGGAATGGAGAGGACTTGCTCTCACCTAGGGTGGTCTCTCCTACAGATTATCGGCTGGGAGGTTTCCTGGTTTCACTGACTCAGATCTTTTTTTTAGGAGTCTGCAGTAGAAGCATCCTCCTTCGGTTCACCTGACTTTTAGATGATGTTTAGCCATATCCACACAGTCCACCTCCATGTGTTCAGGAGTAGCAGCTGCAGTAGCGCACTGTGTCATGCTAGTTCTCTGGAAGGATCGAGCCAGCCTCATAGACCTCATTTCACACAATTCTCTAAAACCAGAGATCAAGGCAAATAGCCAGGGAAACCAGATCATCCAGGGAGGAAGAAACATCTCACCCAACAAACTTTAATTCCAACAGATAGGCTCTAACAGAATGCAGCCATTTGCGTTTCATTATTCCAACTTAGTTTAAAGGATAGAGTATGGAAACGGACAGCATACTGGCTCTTCCCTGACTGAGACTTCCCTGGCAAAGCCTCATGAGAGATGATACTGCAGAGGTGACTCGATCTGGTTCATCAAACACTTTGTGGAAGGCCTCTTGGAAGACTGGCATGTTGGAGATCACCTGATCGCTTTTTTCCCAGAGCAGATTAATTGCGGCCAGTGCCTCGCTGGACAGATGGGACATCAGAAACGCCACCTTGGAGTGATCAGAGGCGAAGTGATGAGGCAAAACTCTAAAGTGTAATGAGCACTATTTAAGGGAGCCTCTGCTCTGCTTTGGGTCACTACAGAACTGTGGAGGGTTAATGTGGCACCCTGGCACCTGTTGGGCACCACAGAAATCCTTAGAGCACAAATGGAGTAAGTAACAGCAAAGCAAACCCACAAACACCAAACAACACTTAGAACACCTGGTTTCGCCCCGAGCCTCTAGGGGGAGCTCCACTGGTGACTTTGAGCCAGTTCCCCCAATAAAAAGAGTCTTGGAGGGAGAAACTTCAGAGTGTGGTAGACGCTACAAGAGCTGCCAGCCTGTGTGAAACCTCCATCCTATGAGTAACATACTAGGCCCAACCAGCCTGTTAGCAAGTGGAAATCCCTGCAATTGGGATAATACGAAGAAGGAGAACACCTCTCAGGAACACAGAGTTATTCCGACTCTTTCCAAATCAACCGGTTACTGGAACCGAAGCTGTGAGAGCTACCCAGCCACCACAGAGAACCAGCACCATCAACAGGAGGTTTAAACACCTGTTCCACCTGATGCACCCATCCACGAGAACCCAGGGAAGAGTACTGATCCTGCTCAGACCCTTTTACAGTGCCCTCCGTGCTGATAACCAGGTGAAGCAAGTTCCATCGAACACACTGCCCGGTCCGGCTGGATTCCACGTCCACCCAACCTTAGAGAGAGAACTAGAGAAAGGAAGCCTAACACTGCTTGCTGTGAAACTCCAGACGTGCCAACTTCACTATCCCGGTCCGAGTGTACCTGATTACCATCCAGTAAAGGTACCTAAAAGAGACTTTGTGTGGTTGTACGTTACTCCTGGATTCAGCGCGCAGCACCCCGCAGCTGCCTCACAACATCTTGCGCAGCTCCCGGCTCCGGGGACTCCCGCTCGTCCTGTGGGGAGCGTTCCATCTCGCTGTATAACATCCCCCGGAGACCCGAACAGCGCTGGTAAAGTTACCAGAACACCCGCAGGTGGCGTCACGAAGACAAATCACCCCTACTGTTCCGCCATTCCCCTATTGATCTGGACCACCGGGCCTACACCACCGCAGGCGCGGTTCCATGACTGGAGGAGAAACAACGCCCGCTACGTGTACCCCCGGCTACGGTGAGTCATTAGCCAGATGATGACCGAAATGTGGAGTAGGTATCACAACTGGAGCGGTAGGGACGGTAATTTGGAAAGTATACACGCGAGTATTCACTGACTGCATGAAAACCAGTATTCGGGTTTGAGTCTCCCTTTAGCTTGTGGGTTCCTGCTGCAGACCTACCGGCTGGGCAGCATGGAGCCAGCCAGATCCATGGCCTGAGCAAACTGTACTGCTCGCAGGGCAAGTATTTAGGAGGACCCACTGGGCTGAGGCACCGATTTCAAACTGAATGAGTGAACTTAAGGAGCTACTGAGTCATCTCTAGAGCCTCAGACAGAGTGGTTAGGCTTATGCTGGTGGGTAGCAGCCAGGTGCAACTCCAGGGGATCTTAGTGCCATGACAGTGTAAGAGAGTAAACTAATAAGCTGCTAAAACCAAGCAGACTGCCATTTTGTAGTGGCCCAGGAAAGTCAAAAAGTCTCTGGTTGCCATGGTGACTGCTCTGTGTCTAGGAAAGTGAAAGCACAATCTCTGGTTGCCTTGGTGACGGCTCTGTCAGTTGCTCCTGTTGTTGATCGCTCTCTGCGGTGGCCATTACTAGTGTAAGGATTACAGCAGAGCCAGTGCAAGCTATATGGGCCTTTAAAGTTGTTTGCAAGCCCTGTTGTGTGGACTAAAGACTTTATCTTGAACTGAGAAAGTGTCCAGCATCCGAGGAGGCTGAGGAGATGTTCCCCCTGATGGAGTGAGTGATTGGCGTCCAGGAAGGCCGTGAGTGACTGCGAAAGGAGAGCCGGTGTCCGGTGCCATCCACATTGGAGGATCCTGACAAGGAGGCTGAGGAGATGTTCCCCCTGATGGAGCGAGTGATTGGCGTCCAAGAAGGCCGTGAGTGACTGCGAAAGGAGAGCCGGCGTCCGGTGCCACCCACATTGGGAGGATCCTGACAAGGTCCTGACAAGCCCTGGAAAAGAGTGCTCCACAGATTGCACCCCAAGCTAACAGAACTAAAGTACTGGACATGTGAATCTGGCATTGGCTGGTAAGCTGCCAAATTTTGCTGTTTTTTTTTTACAATACGTTTTTTTTTTGGCGCCAAAGGTTTTTCTTTTCTTTTTCTTTTTCTGAACTTGCTGCAGCCCACGTGGAATATACACCGGTGTAAAGCTACATTTGAGGTTGATGGTACCATAGTTTTGAGATACCCGGGTATCCCTGTGCTAAGTGTATAGCCAGCATTGATAGAGTGTATTGTATTGTTATTAGCTGTGATAAGTTATACTCAGTGCGCCATCTCAGAGGTCCAATCAGACCGCCCACAGTTGATGTACATAGCCTTTAGTTAAGTTAAATCCTTGATAAGTCTAACGTGTAGGTAAATTTGTTCCTGGTTCTGAGTGTGATTTACATACCCTGGGAACTCTGAGATCGGTGCATTGATGTCGGCTAACGCTGAGTGTGTGAAACTGTTATTGGTAATATTTTAAGGGGATTTTGAGACTTTTACATTCCTTACTGAACCATACCTTGATCCCCATATCAGTAAAAATACTCTTGTTTATTTCTGCCTCTGTCTCAGTCTGTGACTCACTGGATCTTAATAGGACCTCCGGTCATTACAACAGCTGATTAGAAGGGTCAAACTCCTATAGACAGACACAGCCTCTGAATAGTTGCAGCCTGGATGGTTGGATGTTGGTAGGTTCAGGCTCTGGGTATGACAGCAGGACTGGTACAGATGATGCGACAGTCCAATGACAGAGTGCTTTACAACACTTCATCAGATGTTTGGCATTGTGCTTGGTGATAGAAAAATTACATGCAGTTGCTTAAATATGGAAAGTAGACATGAGAGAATATATTTGAGTAGAATTGAATTCTTCTTAAATTTGACATGCAATTTTTATGCAATCCGCTTCTAATGAACCTCCAAGGACCATTAGAAGGTAACAAAATAAAAATAATACTTCTACTAACCTTGCCACTCACCTCTCCAAGCCTTCAACTTCTTATTCTTTTCGCATCTTCTGATCGCCACCATAAGCATTAACAGATCCCAACATCATGACTTCACAATGTGTGACATCACCTGGCATGCTAAATATGCAAAACCCTGACATGTGATGGCTTAAGCAGGGGGACACATGCCACTGCAGGATCTGAGGCTCTGGCAGTGTAGTGTGTTACTGATGGTAGCCTGTGTAATATTGGTCCCAGATCTCTGCAGGTCATTCGCTAGGTCCCTCCGTGTAGTTCTGGGATTTTTGCTTGCCATGGGATGAGGATCCACCAAAACAATGGGATAATACATTTCTTAGATATTATGGTTATATAGCAAAAGCCCGAAACCTCTCAAATTGCTGGATATGCTCACATGCACCTGTTGCAGCCAAACTATGCCTTACTCTGTAACCCCTATTGCAGAGGAGGAACTAATGGGTGTACTTTGTTGGAAAATGTATGTTTTAAATTTAGATGATAAGCAAAGTAAAACCTCTGCACCCTTGCCCATAGCAGGGTGGACGAAACAACCTTGGCTCCAATTTAATTTAATCCTTTACATTTCTTTAAGGCTGTAGGTGGATGGATAACTGGGATAATTCATTTTGTAATCCAAGAAGCATTTATATTACTGGTTATTGCTGTGCTGGTAAAGTTGTTTGTAATGCTTGTCGAGAAAACTCTAGGAGCTAACTGCAAATGTTTTTCAGGTAAATACAACATGAAAAAGACTAAAGATATTGAATCACTGCGTACTCCAGTACTCCTGAGTTTGGTCACTACCCAGGGATGCAAGTGTGTACTGTGCAACAAAAAGACTCTGGCGGAACTTTCCGCCTGCACTCATTGTGGAAGTCCTCTGGTATCGCTTCCCCTGCCGAAGATGCAAGGAAGAATTATAATACTGTGTGAAACATACAATATAATGGACTTATGATAACCTACAGTCTTAAAATTATGTATTCATAAACCCCTCAATATACTCAACATTTTAATCTTTAGGTTAAGGGGGGTGGGTTAAGGGATAGAATAGACTGGCTAACAGGGTTCATCTGAATGATCATGTTGCATAATATGTGTAGGACGTAGCCTTGCGTATTGTGAAGGAGGACGGCTCTTTGGACCTAGGGGTAGGTAGGGATAGGTAAAGAATAGAAATTATAAAAAGAGGGAGTTGTTAAAGACATTTTCATATGTACTATATATCTTCCTCCATTTTGTAACTCCAGAAGCCATTTTATAGTTATCATGTGTATTCTAACTAAAAACCTCTGTTGCATGAGGAACAGATAAGGGTGGATGGGAGTCGGATAAAAGTTAGATTCCTGGAGAAAAGCAAAAGTCAGCATCTTCTCTATGTCTTTGCTGTTAGATAATGGTCCCAAGGCCAGTTGTCCATATGTGAGCATCAACCGTTGTTATCTTCTATAGTCTGTTAAAGTTCACCAATTATTTCAAACTGTCTATAATGCATATTCATAAAAAGCCCCCACCATGGTATGTTGTAAGCTATTCTAAATCCAAGCTGACATCCAAGATCTCAATATATTCACATACTGCCTCCAACATGATGGATTTCAGGAAAATGGCTGCAGAGGCGGCACATGTGCAGACGAGATCTCCGCAGCCATTTTTCTGAAGTCCGTTGCATAACTATTGAGAAATCACTGCCTCCTCTACCGCTCCGTAATGACACCTTATCCTCCTATTCTTTAACCCTCAGCATAAGCTCTCAGTTGCAGCCTCCTGTGATCCCCCACTGCACTACAGCCGCTGCTGGACACATAGCAGAATGCGGAACATATATTAGAGTAGGGGGCCATGTTACAGGATTAGGGGTCATATGTACCATTCTGGGGGCCATATGTAACAGGCTGGGGGACATGTGACACGTTGTGGGCCATGTAACAATATAATAATAAATAATAATAATAATAATATATAAATCTTTGTTTATATAGTGCCAACATATTCCACAGCGCTTTACAATACAGTGGTAAATAAACGAAAATACTAAGAATTTATAATACAGTAAGTATATAACAGGATGAGGGGCCATGTTACAGGATGAGAGGGGCCATATAATAACAAGGCTGGGGGCCATGTAACAGGATGGGGGGCCATATATACTAGGCTGGGGGACATATAACAGCTTGAGGCCATGTAACAGTCTGGGGGCCATGTAACCAGATCAGGAGGGATCATATATATACTAGGCTTGTGGCCATGTACCAGGATAAGGGGCTATATACCAGCGTAGGGACAATATACCTGGATGGGGGCCATATGTACTGTACTAGGATGGGGACCATATGTACCTGGAAGTAGCCATGTTCCTATATGGGGGAAAATATATACAGTATCAGTATGGGAGCCATATACCAATTTGGGGGATCATATGTACAGTACTACCACCACCGCTGGGAAGTCAATGGTGCCTGAACCGCTTAACATGACACACCCTCCTCCTGTGCCTGCAGCATCACTGGCCCTGCCTCCTGTGACCCCGCTCCACCACACCCACCTGGTGAGTTTATACACAGATTGTAAGACAGACACTGGCATTATAAGATGGACCCCATTTAACATTGAAAATATGTTTTTTCATCTTTTCCTTCTCTAGATTTGGGGGGCACTTTATAATCCAGTGCGTTTTATAAAGCAAAAAATATGGTAGTTAAAAAACACAGAAACAAAAAATATTTTATTTGAAATAAATACACAGAAACCCTGTTTTACCATTTATTAACCCCCTCCAAAAAATCAGGTCCCAAATAGTGCAACATACGACGTCGCTTGATAATCCTGGCTCTGCCAAATCCAAAGACTGCAGTGATGGACCAAGCATCCTTTCACACAGAGGTTGTAGAGACTGCTTCGGATCTGTTTTTTTTGGGGGGGTTAATAAAGTGGTAAAACAGGGATTGTGTGTTTTTATTTCAAATTAAGGGATTTTTCTGTGTCTGCGTTTTTTTTACTTTTTACTCACCGGTTTGGTAATGTGGGGTGTCAAAAACATTGTCACAAGTGATAATAATAGACAAAGGAGGTAGGTAAGAGGATGGCATTGTCAGGAAAAAGGTGATCAGGGGAATTAGTCTGACCCTAAGACTGGGGGTCATTAGCTGACCCAGTTCCAAAAAGTACCTCTAAAGGTGAAGATGTCTGGATGCCACACTTGCCCTGCTCCTTACCATCCCTAGATTATAATCCCCTCAACTCCACCCAGGGACCTGGATTAGCACAGCAACTCCAGACAGATAGCAATCTCCACAAAGCTACAAAGAAAGGCTTCAGCAGAACAGCACACAGCATCTACATAGCACACAGTCTTTGCAGAGAATTATTTTTTTCACCAACACCAGCTCACGGGTAATGGATTATTTAAAGGTTGGGGGAGTGGATTTCACTTGACACACAAAGTATCAGCAGCAGCTCACCTGGAGAGCCACAGAAGTTAACCCTTATTAGGCTAAAGGAATTAACTCCATGTAACTACTGCAGAGCAATTTACAGAGACTGCAAAGCAGTCTACATTTGACATTAACTACTGCAGAGCAACTCAGAGACTGCAGAGTAGTCTAAATGTGACAAACACCTGATATTAACAATCTAATGCTTGATCACAGCTGTCAATTCACAGCTGTCATTAACCCTACTATCATACTGACATCACTGCACCAGGGCATCGTGAAGAGCATGGTAGAGCACCAGAAACTGGTGCTTCTAATGCATGCACCAACTTTTCAGGTGGCTGTGGGCTGCTATTCTGTAGTGTGGGGGGTCCAAAAAATTATGGGTCTAAACACGATGAGAATAGTAGCCCCCAGCTGCCTGGTTTTACCTTGGCTGACAATGAAAATTAGGGCGACAACCCTGCATTTTTTAACAGTTATTTATTTAACAAATCAACAAAAAATTAATGGACTCCCTTGTATTTTTGATTGTCAACCAAGGTAAAATCAGGCAACGGGAGGTGGAAGCCCACAGCTGTCCACTTTATCTGCTCTGAGAATGAAAAATATGGAGGACTCCTACACATTTCTTTTTTAAATTATCTATTTTTACACCCTTATGACCGCAGGTTTTTTTCCAAGGGCAACCAATCACAGAGGCTGGCAAAATAATTTTGGGGCCGCAAAGATCAAATCAATAATGTCTTTGATTGGCTGTTGGAGCCAGTGCAGTGAATAAAGCTGGAGTTAATGAGAGGGACATAGATGTGCTGTGCGTGCAACCACTGAAACCCGGTAAGTATAATGCTCCTGTTTAATCATCAGTTTGCTCTTTTTTTTTACAGCTTCCCAGTACTAACGACCACCATTTTATAACCGTAAAGTCCAGGTTGGGGTTCAGGCTTAAGTTCCGATCATGTCCTGTCCCAAACCTGGACTTTAGAAAAAGTCTGGCCAGATCTGCTGAACCCAAATGTTTGTGGGTTTGCCCATCTCTGGTACTAGATAGCACTGGAGTAAGTTACTTAGTAATTAGTAGTGATAATCAAAGACTAAAATGGTTGACAGCTCGGTATTTGAATCAAGAAGGTTGGACACTTACATGGACTCAACCTGAGTACCGAGTTAATGGAAGTCAATGAGAGACTGTGGAAAAATTCTGCAGAAAGATTGGACAAAATACGGTCTTATCTGATAAGAATAAATGAATTCATTCACCTTAGTAGGTTGTCTTCCGCACAAAATAGATTGCCCTTAGGCTGGCTTCACACTTGCAGATGCATCTGCAGCGTTTTGCAGATGCATCTGCAAGTATCAGCATGCAGACCGCGGCCGTGGTGTGAATGCTCTCATTCATTCCTATATGTGAGCCGTAAGCAGGCGTATGCCTGCTTACAGATCACACTCTCCCGCCCGCACTATGGACGCGAGATGTTGCGTCCAAGGTGCGGGGCGGGAGTGTGTGATCTGTCAGCAGGCATACGCCTGCTTACGGCTCACATATAGGAATGAATGAGAGCATTCAGACCGCGGTGCGCCCTATTATAAACATAGGGGCCGCGGTCTGCATGCTGATACTTGCAGATGCATCTACAAAACGCTGCAGATGCATCTGCAAGTGTGAAGGCAGCCTTAAACATGAATGGCTGCTTCAAATTCGCAGTGTACAGCAAGGTACAGTGTGATTCCAGGAAAGTATGAAAAGTGTTCCTTCTGTGCTGCCATGGATGATGCCAGGAACATCCAGGAAACATCAAAGGGTGTGATGCTGTTTTGTTCAACATGTTTCAAAGCTAACCTCGCTTCTTCATCAGGAAAGAATAACCAAGATGTGGTAATACAGTGAAATACAGCCAATAAAGGTTCAACATTTGAATTGAGGTGCAAAACAAATTATGTTAGTGTTTATTTCCATAAAATATTATTGTGTGTGTGTTTTTCATTTTACCTGGTTAGTAATGGGGTGGCCAATAGACACCACTGCATTACTAACATCATGGCTTGATGCCAGCTGATACTGCACAGCTGACATCAAACCCAAATACCATGTACCCCCATTTTCAATTCTTTAGGGCATTCAGGAAGAGTCGAGGTGAAGTGCCAGAATTGGTGCATCTCATGGGAAGCACCACTTCTGGGGTGGCTGCAGGCTGCTATTTTTAGGCTAGGAAGTGCCCAATAACCATAGACCAGCCCAGCCTGATAATATCAGCTCTCTGCTGTCTGCTTTACATTTGCCGATTATCAAAAATAAGGGGGACCCAATGTTATTTATTTCATTTACTTAGGCTGCTTTCACATCAGCGGTTTGCGCTGATCGCAACAGTTGTGGTGAAAAAAACGCAACTGCCTTGATTACCGCATAACGGCCGCGATCGCGGCACACTTGCAGCAAGCCCCATACAATGTCTATGGGGCTTGCGGTAAGTGTGCGGCAGGTGCGGCAAGTGCAGTTTCAGCACTTGCAGCAGGTGCGGCCGCGAAAAAAACACGGCATGCCGCATTTTTTTTGCGGACGCACCTGCCGCAAGTGCCGAAACCGCACCTGCCGCAAGCCTCATAGAGATTGTATGGGACTTGCCGCAAGTGTGCTGCGATCGCGGCTGTTATGCCGTAATCAGGACAGTGGCGTTTTTTTCACCGCAACTGCCGCGATCAACGCAAACCGCTCATGTGAAAGCAGCCTTATTTATTTAATCATAAAAGCTGTCCAATAAGCTCCACAGAGTGCAATTTTATTGTGTCTGTTGATCTGTCTGTTCACTCTATCACTTTGTTTTGCTCTTTGACACTCTTTGTCACTCGCTCTGTAACTTTCTGTCACTCTCTCTGTTACTCTGTCATTTTGTTACTCTGTCACTTTGTTACTCTGTTGCTCACACTATGGCTGTCCCTGTCACTCTCTGTCGTTTTGTCTCTCTCGGTTGTTCTGTCTTTTGCTCTGTGTTCTCTCTGTCGCTTTCAGATGCTCTCTCTGTTGTCTGTTTCTTTATCCCTCTCGCTTTCAATCTCTCTCTGTTTCACTATGTGGATGTTATGCTATGCTATGGGGAAACAGGCTTCTCCCTCTGGCCACCCTACTACCTCCTCATGCCTGTTGCAGTGCAGAACATCCCCCTCCCCTATGCACTGCTGTCCTCGTTTGAACGTCACCTTCCCAGGTTGTGTCAGTGACTTCATCTTCCCTCCGACAGCTCCTGGAAACTACAGGTTGGGAGACAAATGTAAAGGTACCTTTACACGCGGCAACTTTTCTAGGAATTTCACTGGCAACTTACTGGTTGCAGTGAAATCATGGAGATATTGCTCCATTTGTACACAGCAACAAAATAGAACAATGTGTCCATGATTTCACTGCAACCATTAAGTTGCCAGTGAAAGTCCTAGAAAAGTTGTCGCATGTAAAGGTACCCTTAAAGGTGATTTGGTTGTAGGTGAAGGTAACTAGGTGGATAGCAGGGGCCGATTTAACAGCCCAACTATGTGTAGTGGCTAAGCTTCCCAGTCTAGTTATGGTGGGTTTACACGTCCCAACGTCGGTCCGATATTGTATCCAACGCCTTCTGGGCAGAATTCCAAGATCGCATAGGAGATGTTACACAGCGCGATATCGGCATACAACGTCTCTACGATGTCTACGCCCCCCTTGTACGGCCGACCCAGGAATGACTATTTAACATGGAGAGGATAGGGGACGTTGTACTGCACATCGTAGTTGGGCGTTTACACAGCACGATCCGGCTCCAACCTCCATCCAATATCGGGCCGTTGAATAGCACGCTCATTCGATCCCCGATATCGGTTTGACATCATTCGTGCATCGTATTGGACATTTATACCATACAACGCAAGAACGATATCGGGTCCAACGCACGAACCACGTGACTTTTGGTCGGAGTTGGACGCCGATATCGGGACGTGTAAACACACCATTGCACTTTTAATTTGTTTCTGGGATGCGCAGACACTCACACCATGTAGCATGGTGTATTAGCAGAGGTGATTTCTGTTTAAGTGTATTTATTACATCAGATAATACAAGCAAATAGAATAACATATATAAAGATACATTTTTCAATCTTTAAAACAATACGAGAATACATTTTGATATCCAAATATATATCAAATGGGAAGGTAGGGAAGACAAAAACAAGGGAAAGAAAATAAATTATATACAATTATATACAATGACATGGCAATTAAGAACCACAAATTAAATCAACTTAATATTACAGTAAGTAAAAGAATGAAACTATCCAGAACAAAATCAATATCTTGAAAATACTACAAATGAATATCTAAGTCTAAAGCCAGTGAAGAAGCATATCTTTCATACCATGCTGACCACTTTTCCACATATTTTTCCCGGTTAGAACTTCTGAGAGCAAACACATACTTGAATGTATTATTTACAGAAAGTTTAACCATTAGAACCTCCACACAAGGAGGATCTATCTTCTTCAAAGATTTTGCTAATAGCAAAATATGTCAAATTAAAAGCCTCTCAGGTCTTGGAAAGTCCTGCAAACTCAACAGAAGTAAGGCTAGATTCATATCTAAAATTACATTAGTATTCAAAACAAAATGAATCAAAGATTGGACTTCTAATTAGAATGGTTTCAATCTGGGACAAAACTAAAAAATATGTTTGATTGTGCCAACCTCTCCACATGCTCTCCAACAGAGACCATCACGCAGAGGTGATTTCAGTCGCATAGGAAACACAGACAACATAGGTTACATGAACAAAGATTATGAACTTTTACTCCATATAAACTGTAGACTTGACAAGGCACACTTTAAGTCTGTCCACACGTCAGTTTCTGCAAACTGCAAATGACTCACCATTGCCGGGTTCTCAAGTCTCAGGCACTGCTTCACTGTCACAGTTCCGTGCCTGAGGCTGTGGGGCCCGGTGGTCAAATGGACGGGTTGGGGAATTGGAATAAATAAAGTCTTATTTGTCTCGTAACGCCACCTGTGGGTGTCCGGTAATTGCACTGACGCTGCTTGGGCCTCCGGGGATGTGCGGCAGCTAGATGGAATGCTCCCCACAGAATGAGCAGTAGTCCCCGGAGCCAGGAGCTGCACTGAGTGGAATACGGCAGCTCAGCTAGTTTAGCATTAATGCATGGGTTAATAGCAATTCTGAGAGAAAAGGCACAGACACGATGCTCCTCTGTAATGGGTCTTTACTGAAGTTGTACACGGTACACGGTAACACAGTTCTTGGGTAACGGACCGGGTGATCCCAGTGATGAACAGTCTCTGTTCAAAGCTCCACAATGTTCCTCTTTACTAACGGTCCCTTTTTATTGCTAATCGCGCATTAATTCACCAGGTTAGGATACTGGGGTCTCTCTAATGGATTGCCTGCTCCATATTTTTCAATCAGCTACAAAGGGTCCTAGACTCCCGTGGTGGGTACCCCCTGTGATGGCGACAGGTTCGGTAGCTGTAGTGGTATAGTGCTCCTATAAAGCTCTTCTACCACTCCGGTTTGTAGTACAGTGCTGAACAACTGTATACCTCGGAACTGGCATCCGGTGGGACTGGGCGTGGGTGTCTTGGGACCCGTTGCTATGCTGCTTGCCCACTTTCTCGTCTGGGTCGCCATTGTTTGGTGCCGTCCCAGTTAGATCTCTGTTATGACTTCTGTCCTTGACCTTGTCTCTCCCACGTTCTAACTTCTCTTTTCTGCTCTTTCCCCACTCTATACCTCACACTCCTCCCACCAGGACCTGATTGGTCCTCTACCTCTGGATGGTGCATGTGGTACATGGAGCTCTGGATTTAACTTGTTCACCCCTGAGACTGATGATATTGCATCTTCAGTCAGGGATGCAATACCTTCCTGTGACGCACTCGTTGAGGGACGCCACACAAAGTTATCTTCTCCCTCATCCAAGCTCCGATGGTATCTTAGCAGGAGGGATTCATAACTATCTACTTTGGTTAGTTTTTAGATTTCCAAATTTTGCTATGTTCGGGGCCTACCTTCATTTGGGAAGCTCACTGCAGCATGGACTTTGCCTTTCCAAAGAAAGTTTCTGGATTAAGCACCGCCTTCCTACTCTTTACCGGATGCAGTCACTAGAGGACAGGAGTGATCCAGAGCAACCTTTCCTAAAAATGCAGTGCATGCGTCATCATGCCTGCATCTCCACTCCTTTGTCTGCAGCAACATGTGATCACTGCTTCCAATTGCCAGAAAATCTCCAACTATTGCTTGGCTTACTTTGGCCATGTTAGGTAATGGTCATTTTGAGAAAGGGCAGCAGAGGGATGTGTAGGATTAGAAATACTACAACTCTCAGAGCTAAGGTGTAGGAGTTACAAGTAATACACAACATAGAATAACACAAAGGCAGATCAGGGAACATTTTAGTGCAAACTTTCCGGTATTAGTAGGAAAAAGAAGTTAGGCCAGAAAAAGACTTTTGTTTTTAGGTTGCAGCAGTAGAATGCTAAAAGAAGGACTGTAAGAAAATAGACCCTGCCTATATGCCTCTAATCCAAAACTATCCATATTCCATCAGCTATCCCTACACCGAATGGGGTGAGCAGCAGTTTTAAAAGAGAAAGGGGACTACGTATCTCTGAAAAGGACTTTTGCTTTAATGGTGTAGCCCTCAGTCCACTCTACTACTGCATGACCAACTCTACTCTCACTTACATTATCCTCACCCTTCCCTTGTAGGCTGTGTGTCCCTCTCCTTCTGTACCAGGCTCTGCCTTGTATTGTTCATGACTATATTACATATTTTTTATTATGTATACCCCTTTTCACATGTAAAGCACCATGAATAAATGGTGCTATAACAATAAATAATAATAATGATGTAGCAGTGGTATACAATTACTGCAATTACAATAAAACAATGCCTAGATGCCTGCTCTCATTTAAGCTCTCCCTCCTAGATCAACTCTCCACGAAATGACTCCAAAGGAGAGTGCGCCGATCACAGTAATGCCAGTAGCTAACATGGCTATGGCATAACTATGTATGGCAGGCAATCCCACATGTTGATTGGCTGTGTAACAGCCACAAAGCATGCAGGGCACAGACTCAAGCATGGTGATCGAGCATCCGCGATACTTGATCTAATAATGAACGTACCCAAACAACCCAAGTATCGAGCAGTGATGGCATGTTTGCAGATCTCAAGTAATTAGGTTGTCACAACAAAATGAGTGTCTTATACAGATGAAAAAAAGCAGGTTGACAAGTACTCCTGGAGACAGACAACGAATTCATATAATCAAATATAATAGTGGCAAAATTATATAATTAGTAATGTAAAATAATCTCCAAGTTATGATGACACAGTGACGTGGTTCCATGCCTCAGGTATATATTTTGATGATATGGCACAGTGGGTCTTTCTACCTTCATTGTAATAGTACATTGCATATGCGGACGCGTCTGACATTATGTGCATGCACTCTGACTGATGCAATCTTCTGCAATGTATAAAATGGTGGCAAACATTTTTTTAGTGATCCACACATATCGAAAGACACATTGTTTGTGTTTGCCGGTAGAAGTTAAGTTGATGACATTAGACTATAAATTGATTGGCAGTAGATCATTTCAAGAATCTCATTATTTATTAAAAATAAGTTTCTGTAGCTTCTCTTCTTAAATAGAAAGGACAATAACTAATACTCTTCATAACAATATGTTCAATACTCAAGTAGTTAATTGATACAATAAGATGATAAGCCACTAAATGTTAGTATATCGTGGCTAAAAAAATAAGTGAATATAGATTCCAAAAGTAAAAAATTAAACCAAACGCCCAAAATCCTAATAGCTCAAGGGGACAATGGATCTCCAATTTCCTCAGAGCCACCTCCTCTATGCTATTATGAATGGGTTACTGTCTGTATGCACTCATAGTGGCTACCAATATGCCCAAACCACGAACCACATTTGACATATAAATGGTGGGGCACAATCCAGTGCCCCATAGAGTCGAGACCAAGATCAACAACCAAGCTCAGATTGGTATAAAATATTGCGATCATTAAATGCTAATTAAAAAACAATACAATTTACATAAATGTAAATGTCCAATATATTACTCTCTGGAAAACCACAACTCTTTAACCGTTTGATGTAGAAAAATATGAGGTATAAAATAATAAGATTATTAATGGAAAAAGGTAAAAAAATCCTTATAGAACTAAAAATATGAAAAATGCTAAGACATTGCTTGCTATGGAATCTTTTGTGAATCTTCCACTACAGAGTTTCATTACTGCTCTTTTCTTATTCCTTAACCCTTGGGCTATTTATGGACTATTTATTGTATTGCAGTTCAGATAGGGAGGGATGAGCTGCAATGATAAACATGGCCCATTAATAGAGGTGAAGCTTTTTTTCGAATAAAACACATCCCTTTTTCTAGTCCTTTAGTATATAGAGGAAATAAAGCATTGATGCAAAGGGGTGAATGATTATTAAACATGAGCCTCTTAGTATTTAGTACAGGTGGATTTAGAACTTTTATTCATGTGCACATGGCAATTTTTCTTCATTCTTCTGCGCAAAATAGTTTTAATCTCTCCCAATAAATTGCACAGGAGGAAAAATAGCTTTTTTCAAGTCTAGGCATAATTACATTGTAATCTGTACCATTGAAATGGCTTTGGCATTATATTGGTTGTCTTTTAGACTTTTTGTAACTTTTCCTTTTTTTGTTTTCTGCCAGCTCTTTGTTTTATGGAAAGATGGTACCACACACATACTGAGGAAAGCAAAGTTTTCGTTTTGATTATATCAGACGAATAACCCCATTGTTAGGGTGAGCGAACCCAAATGGTAAAGGTTGGGGTTCATATCGGACAACTAGCGTCTGTTGCCTTACCCCAAATTTGGACTTCTAACTGCATGTCCATGTTACTGTTTGGGTTCAGCACCCAAATAAAGCTTGTTGAAAGGTTGTTTGTCCTCCGTGCTTGTTGAAAGCTAAGACTGTAAGGCTAGGTGGCTGCAAAGTAAGAGAAATGAGGATAAAATCAGCACAGTTATATATACTCAGAAGATAACATGCTGCCATACTGTTTCCTGGCCGGCTCATTAAACTATGAAATTATGAATATTCACAGCTTTCCCTTCCCCTCCTGTCCACATTCTGTGACTGTGTCTGTGATTGGTTGCAGTCAGTCTGCTGTTTCCTGCAAACCTTACACTGGCTATTTGGCTTCTAACCCACTTGTGGCATAAAAGTAAATGACTAATTAAAAAAATGATATGGGGACCCCAGAATTTGCTAAACGGCCTAGGTAAAATCGTCAGCTGGGGTCTGATATCATGCTGGGAAGGAGACACAATCCATTGCCCTTCCCACCCTGAAAATAGCAGCCCACTACTGTCTGGTTATCAAAAATAGAGGATACCCTACATCTTAAATAAATAAATAAATAATTGAAAAAAATGTCATGGGGTCCCCCCCATTTTTGGTAACCTGTGCAGATAAAGCTGACTGAAGCAGGCTGATGCTATCAGGGTGGCCGAATCCATGCTTACTGGCCCATCCTAGCCAAAAAGTGGAAGTCTGCAACTATCCCAGAATTGGCATATCACATTAGAAGCACCAAATCTGTCCCTACCTTGCTCTTCTCAAATGATCTGATGTGGTTGTAATCAAGGTAATATGTGGGGATAATATAATTTCTGCCATCAATCCCTGGATTAGTAATGAAGGGGTGTTTATGAGACACACCCCTTACCAATCCTGTAAATCAAAAGAATAAACACATATCTTTTATTTGAAAACCGCACACATCTTCTTTCACCAATTTGTTAACCCCCAAACCACAACCGAAGTTTCCGCATAATTGACACAATGATGATCCTTGACTCTAAACGGTGAGCAGTGACATTAGAAAACATGATGGCTCACTGTGGTTTCCAGGACACCCAGATGGGACTGTTGGAGTTGCCACTGCCGGACTCACTGCCGAACTGTTGGAGTGTTTGGCAGAGAAGTCTGGTCTTCCGGTAGTGAGTTCATCCTTGGTCACAGAAGGTACCATGAGAACCCCAGCTATGAATTCCAGTGACTTCACTTATGTCACCTCTCCCTCAGCCACGGCTCCCATGGTGCTGTCAGTGTGTTCCAGAGGCTGCAGTGAGTAGTCATATTTTCTAATGTGCTCACCACATCCTTGGAATGTAGCAGAGCCGAAGATTGTTGTGGGACATCATGTGTATCATGTCAAAATGGCAGCGGTGTTTTGGGGGCTAATAAATGGGTGAAGGAGGATAACTGTGTTTTTTATTTCAACTAAAGGATTTTTCTGTGTCTGTGTTTATTGTTTTGGTTTACAGGATTAGTAATGTGTGGTCTCATAGACACCTTTTCATTACTAACCCAAGGATTGATGGCAGCTGTGGCTTCTGTACAAATCACAGCTATCATCAGCCACATATATTACACTGATTGCCACCAGGAAGAGCTGAGTAAAGTGTCAGTTTTGCACATCTGATATGATGTGCCATACTCTGGTGCGGCTGCTGGCTGAAACATTTTGGCTGCGATCGCTTAATAGCCATTGACCATCCCATCATCATAACACCAGCCCGCTGCACTCTGCTTTGTGTGCGCTGTTTATCAAAAAATAGGCAGGAGTCCACATTTTTTTTCAACTATTTACTTATTTATTTATTGTATTTTTTTCAAGTATTTTTTGTCATACCTACATTTTTTTTAAATGGTGTGAGCCCCCACCTATTTTTGAAATTTGTGTAAGTTTTGGAGAGTTTCTGTTAAAAAAAATTCCTGAAAAAACTTTATAAGCATACCCTTGAAGTTATTTGAAGTGTTTTTAAGGCCCCGTCACACACGTCAATGTCGCCAGCGATCTGATCGCTGGCGACATTGACGGCTGTTCACTGGTGAGCTGTCACACAGGCAGACTCACCAGCGATCAGTACCAGCAAGTGCGCTGGTATCCATGTAAACAATCGGGTAACTAAGCGCCACGCGGCACTTAGTTACCCTCTATTTACCATGGGTACCAGCTCCCAGTGAGAACGCTGGTATCCATGTAAGTGTGGCACCCCAAGGGTTACTGTGCCACAGAAACATCAACACAGGTTTACTCCCCACACAACACTACACTAGAAAGTGGGAGGAGTTTAGGTGGCACCTGCACTAGTGGGAGGAGCTAAAGTTGTTTACCACAGAGCAGAGTGACAGTTAGTTCAGTTTTGAGTCTGGAGCAGGAGCAGAGTCAAGTAGAAGTGGAGGTCCTGAGAGGTCTGAGGAAAGGAGACAGAGTAACAGAGGAACATCCCCGGGATAAAGTTACCCCAAACTTAACCCCGGAGAGGCGCTTAAGACGGATACCGGATCCGAGGCTGTGCCTGAGACAGACAGGACAGTAAACACCGGCATAGTAAAGGTCCATCATCTTCACAGCACCATAGCAAAGCAACACGGAGGGGTCAGTGACACAGAGGACTCAAGTTGCCCAGCAGATAGGTACCCGTGAGCAGAGACAGGGCCAGCAGTACAGCTGCAAGCAGCAGCAGGGCCACACACAGCGCTTAAGTAGGAAGCCAAGGACCCGGTCAGGGTGGGAGCAACCTGGTACAGACTCCGTGGACAATATTGTGATATACCATCTGCAAGTAAAGACTTTGAAAACAACAGAAACCGTGAGTGTGTGTGATCCTTATACTGAAGCCCCACTTGCCCTCATATACTGCGATTACCTCTACTCTCATCATCTCTACTGCCACCCCTACTCTCCTGCAGCATCAATAACTATCCTCACAGACTTTAACTACTACTACCACTGCCCCGGGGAACCCAGCTCTGCCCACAGGAGCTATTCTATCCAAGCTGCTATCCCATCATCCCCGGAGGTTCTGCAGCAGCAGGCAGCCCCATTACTGGCCGCATATAGTGGGTGGCGTCACGAGTGACAAATCCCCTGTAAATAACCCCCATTTTATTGTGCGGGCTCGGGACACGGTCCAGACCAGGACCGCCGTGACATCCCCCAGCAGTACCCCGGTCCGGCACCGAGTACCCCGTCCCAGTGGGCTCCACATAAGCAGGCGGGTAACTAAGCGCTGTGCGGCACTTAGTTACCCACTGTTTACCATGGATACCAGCTCCCAGCGCTTGCTGAGACGCTGGGAGCTGGCTGATTGCGCGTCTCCCGGTGTCACACGTGATGCTGCGTGTTCACCGGGCGACCATCGCCAGGTTTTTGGACCTGACCGAAAACTTGGCGACCATCAACTAGCGATTTATCGGTGGTTGATTCACCATGTCACACGCGTCAATATCACTGCAATGTCATGTGCAGCAACGACATTGACAGCGATATTGACGCGTGTGACGGCCCCTTTGAAGAGCATTGAAATATTTCTTTTTTTCCCCTGAAGTGTTTGTTCAATCTTTCGGCTTGACAATTATTACTCTGGAGGGGATTCCTTTGGTAACTGCTATAAAAGAACTGATATCCCTTTTTTTTCACATCATTCATTTTTTTACACTTAAAAAAAAGATCAAAAGACTCCTTGTATGAAGAGCAAAGTGGTTTTCCTATAGAAATAGGAAGAGTTTTCACCATTCTTTTTTAGAAGGATTTTGTATCAATAAAAAAAATCTCCAAAAAACTCTGTGTGAGCATAGTCTTACAGCTGTGCCATAATGTATGACCATTTTTACAGGTGGCTTAAATATTGTGAAAACAATAATTAGTGATCTGCCCAGTTTAATACCTATTCCGTACTAGTATTGTTAACTCTATATGTCGTGAAATTTTTTGTAGCCTTTTTTTTATGTCTTCCTAGTATGCGTCACAAAACTCATCATTATTCAGACCTTTCAGACAGAGATATGAATATAATATTGGTGCGACAGTAAGGGGGATCATATGCGAGGGGCGCTATGTGTCCCCCAGAATGTGCACTGTCACGTATTGAACCCAGTATGGAATATAGGATAGAGGGACGCTCCACTCCAGGCCGGGTCTTGTAGGTTTTCCCCGGAGGGAGACACGGGGTTAAATGCTAGGTTAGGAGACAGGGCAGGGTTCTCTGTGGAGAGCTTCAGCCTGAGCTGAGGCCGAAGAGGCTGCTGAGCGGTCAGTCAGGTCAGGGCTGTGAGAGGCTGTGTGCTGTTATAAGACGGCCTAACCCAGGAGCCTAGTATGACCTCGACCGGAGAGAACTCCTAACCTGAAGGGACCGTGTTACTGAACAGTGGATGTATGCATTGTACCCAGCTGCGTCCCGGAACCTGGCGGCTTGTGCCACTGCTGTGCCTCATGAATAAATCCGGTTACTGTATGAACTGATACCGGGCTCACTGCCGTTTGTCTTGCAATCCCGGCACTACCTCACACATTGATGATTTAGGTGAGCGGTGGGGAACTCCAGGCCTCAAGGGCCACCAACAGGTTATGTATTCAGGATTTCCTTATTGCACATGGGTTGGAATCATCACCAGTGCAGGTGATTATATTATCACATACGCAATACTAATGAAATCCCGGAAACCTGCACTGCTCTCTAGGCCTGGAGTTCACCACTCTGATTTAGGTGTTGCACAGTGGGAAGAATAATTCGGCATGGCGTTATCTTTGTATTCAATAAACCTTATTACGAGTGGGGTAAGGGGTAAGCAGAGTAGTTGGCCAAGCAAGACAAGGGAAAGGCTGGCTTCACACCACGATTGTTCCCTGTCAGGTTGTGTCCGGTATTTTGCAGGATACACCGAACACAACCTGACAGCCCTGGACAAACAGAACCGGAGGGGAAATTTGCCCTCCTATCCTGTTTTGTGCTGGAATCGTCTGTGCCGCTGTCCAGTGCTGAAATATCAGCACAGCGGGTTTCAGGGGAGCTGGCCACGGTGCTGATATTTTAGCCGTGGAGCTCTCCAGGTGCTGAAATTCAGCGGTGGTTGCTTTAAATAGCCACCGCAATTTCAGCACCCGGCGTCCAGGAACCGGTCTGATTTGATATCAGATCCGGCATGATCCGGCGCCCATAGACGCCCATGCTACGGGCGCCAGACCTGGGAGGATCCAATTTTGTCCGAATTTTGCATCGGACACAAAAAATGTTTCAGACTCCAGTTTTATGTCTGATGCAAAAATCAGACAAAACCGGATCCTCCTGGAAAACCAGCAAAACGGACACCAGAAAGGCACAATCCGGCACCATAGGGATACATGAGAAACAAAATCGGAACCAGGGCTGATCGGTTCACACCGGACAGCACCTGATCCAAAAAACGTGGTGTGAAGCTGGCCAAAGGGTGTCCACAATATATGAATTAAAACAAAATACTAGGCTGTTCCATTACTGTGTGCAAACACTGCTAAAAATTAGATAATCAGGTACTGTAGAAGAGAAAGAATGGGGAAAGATGTGGGGGTGGGAAAAGATAAGGGAAGTGGAGGCAAGTAGTGTAATGATTTCCTGCCTGCCAGCAATCGTACCGGACTTTGATACCTGGGGCAATTTATTTCTTTTTTTTAGCACATGGAATGTTTTTGCATTAGCAGTAGAATTATTTTTGTTGCATGAAAAGGCAGGTGAATAATAAAAATTTGATGGCAATTTCTGATAAAAAGATAGATATACAGACAGACAGACTGCTTTCTCCTATATTATTGTGGTTTTACGGCAGCCCTCTATAAGAAGCCTCTAACCAGCTGTGACATTCTAATTCTGTGATCTCCGGTTGCATCGCTCTCTTTCGGAGGGGTGGAGAATGTTTACAAAACACCTTGTTATTTTCAGGTCAGGGGTCAGAAACAAAACTACAAATGAAGATTCATCTTCAGAAGGAAATTCTTCCATGGCTTGAAAGGATATTTAAATTGAGCGAGTCTGCCTGCCAGAGGACTTATTTGTGAATTCAGAAGGAGGTTCCCCTAGGACATTTCAGAGTGAGAGATAGCTGCCTTCGTTCCTGGCAGGTCATTACGGTGGATCATGCTGGGACACTGCGCAGTGTGACACCGTCTCTCTCCATTTAGATGCTAGAATCCCAAAAAAAATGAGATAAAAAAGAAATTTCAAAAACACCTGACAGAGCAAAGGAAATCAGGTTTGAAGTATGAAGAGATGTGGATTACGCAGACATTTAGGCTGCGGTTTGTTAACAATCTTTGGAGGTTGAATCTTGAGTCCTTTCCCTACCATTGTCTTCCCTGTGCTATTACTAATGTGATTTCCGTCCAACAGAACAGTGGCAGCAACACAAAGGAATATCAGAAATATCTGCCAGATGGAACAGATATGAGACAAGAAGCAAAGGTTCATACAAAAGCTTCCTAGAAGAAATCTTAGTGATATAGTGACTGACTACTCACCTTTCCTGAGAACTCAAGTTCCTATATGGAATGTTCACTTCTGCTCCACTTGAATTAGATATTCTATATCACACTATTTTCATGCAGTGCCATATTGGTGTTGGGGTTAATTGCACGTTGACAGATAATACAACTTGGAGAGACAATGACTCCCCCCTGATGGATGTGTTAGCCTCTCCTAATATTGTGACATATTAACTAAAGCCAATAATAGCACTTGGTCAAAAAATTAGGTAAAAATAGCTAATCAATAAAGACATGTGGCATATCATACAACTGCCCATCCTTGGGTTTCACCTTATCTGCTTCTTCTGGGGCATGACAGTGGGTTTCATAAATGTTAGATATATGTGATAGATTAGAATGAAATAAACCTGAAAACATAATAACAAAATATACATTTGCATGGTGCCATCTTATTGAACATTTATGAATATTAAAATCTTAATTCAGTAACTAATAGCTCATCAATAAAAACATGTGGCGTATTTTACAACTGCCAATCCTTGGGTTTTACCCTGTGTGCTTCTCCTGTGGCATGACAGTGTGTTTAATAAATTCTAGATATATGTGATAGATTAAAATGATATAAAGCTGAAACAACTCATAATAAAAATATTAAGTTCCATGGTACCATCTTATTGTACACTTATACATAGCAAAATCTTAATTCAGTAAATTAACTCATCAATACAAACATGTGGCATATCAAACAACTTAACATTCTTGGGTTTCACCCTGTCTGCTTCTTCTGGGGCATGACAGTTTGTATAACAAATCTGTGCTATAAATTAAAATGAATTGAAGCTAAAAACATAATTAAAAAAATATATTTGCATGGTACCATCTGATTGAATACATAAATAACAAACTTGTAATTTAGTAAAACAATATCTCATCAATAAATACATGTGGCATATCTTATAATTGACAATCGTTGGGTTTCACTTTGCTTCTATTGGGGCATGAAAGTGTGGTTAACTAATATGATAGATTTACATGATTTAAAGCAGAAAACCTCTCATAATAAAAAAATACATTTTCGTTGTACCATCTTATAGTATAAAAAAGCCAAGAAGCCAGCTGTGCCTGTGGTTAGCACTCAGTACAAAAGGTGCATATGCACATATTAATTTCTAACTGCACTTTAAAACTGAGACATTTAGCAAACAATTGATCCATTCTTAGAGCCACCGCACCACTTCATGGCATACTCGAATGAGGCAGTCCTACGCTACATTTTTTATATACGCTGTGCAATTACAGCATTCTAAATGCATTAAAAGCAAGACCACATTAAATGCAACACATACCTGAAGTGTGGGGGTCAGATTTGATAATGTCCGGATGTTTGTAGCATTCCATGTGTCCAGACCTAGTCGACCTTCATCTGCACTTGCCCTTCTGGCACCGTGGAAGTGGTTCAGAAATGTTCAGGAACGTGTTGCATTTAATGTGGTCTTGCTTTTAATGCATTTAGGAGGCCGTAATGGCACAGCGTATACAAAAAATGTAGAGTAGGACTGCCCAATCTGAGCATGCTGTGAAGTGGTGGGGTGGCTCAAAGAATTGATCAATTACACAGGTCAACAAAAAAAAAAATTTTTTCTGGTGTCCAAAATATTTTAATGAATTTGGGGTATTTTTGGGGTGCTGATTCTGAATATGCTATCAGTTTTGCCAGATTGGCTCAAGTTTTTGAGATTTTTGGTATCTTATTTATAGCACTTGTTGGTAAATGCGACGCATCATCTCATTAATTTCTTTGGATTAGTACTTGAACTGAGCAGTTCTCAATATAGTTTTGTGTTAATTAGTGTTCTAAAAGTTTGTTCATAGCTTGATTTTTGCACTAACTTTATGTTGTTGTCTGTTTTCCAGTGAAAAGCATGAACTCATCAAGAAGAAGTTGTCTTAACGATCCAGACTCATTCTGTTACATTTGTGGTGAATATACACTGCCAAAACATAGAAGAAACATAACAGACTTCGTTAAAAAAGTGTATTTTGCCTATTTTGGGGTTATGCTTGGGGACCAAGACAAGTTTTGGGCACCACACATAGTGTGCAAAGCATGTATCGAATTATTACGAAAATGGAGCAAAGGACAAAGAACAAGCTTCAAATTTGGTGTTCCAATGGTGTGGAGAGAGCAAAAAAATTATCATGATGACTGTTATTTCTGTGCAGTGCAAGTACAAGGATTCAATAAGTATAAGAAACGAAAATGGGAGTATCCTAACATGGAATCTGCAAGAAGGCCTGTCCCTCATTGTGAAGATGTGCCTGTACCTGTGTTTACCATGTTACCTGACCTTCCCCCACCTGATGATGATGATGAAATGCAGGGTATGGAGCTAAGCATTAGTTCTGGAAGTGAACTAGAATATGAAGGAAGTTTCAGAACACCTACGCAATTTACCCAAGGAGAGCTCAACGATCTAATAAGAGACCTCAACCTCTCAAAAAGTGCATCCGAACTTTTAGCTTTAAGGCTAAGTGAAAAAAATTGTCTGACGCCTGGAACTAAAATTACATCTTACAAGACCAGAGAAGAAGCACTTCTTCCATTTTTCTGTGAAGATGACCTACTTGTATATTGTAAGGATATTCCTGGCCTGATGCTGCAAATGGGTTTACAAGTATATCGTCCTGTAGACTGGAGGCTTTTCATAGATAGTTCTAAAAGGAGTTTGAAATGTGTTTTGTTGAACAATGGCAATCAGTGTGCATCTCTTCCAGTAGCTCACTCAACTAAACTTGCAGAACAATACCAAAATGTCAAAATGGTCTTGGAGAAACTGTGCTACCATGAACATTCGTGGCTGATATGTGTTGATTTAAAAATGGTCAACTTTTTACTTGGACAGCAAAGTGGATACACAAAGTATCCTTGCTTCATCTGCATGTGGGATAGTAGAGCAAAACATCAGCACTGGGAGAAACTGAATTGGCCTCCAAGGGACACCTTGACAGTAGGAGCATCAAACATAGTGAACGAACCTTTGGTGGACAGGGAAAAAATCATTCTACCACCACTTCACATAAAGTTAGGATTAATGAAGCAGTTCGTCAAGGCATTAGACAAAGATGGTAATTGCTTCATGTACAGCTGCAGATCTTTCCCTGGTCTTAGTAGCGAAAAACTGAAGGCAGGAATCTTTGATGGTCCTCAAATTCGGAAACTCATTAAAGATTCAAATTTTCCTAAGGAAATGAATGACATTGAAGCTGCTGCATGGTGTAGTTTTGTGTTGGTAGTGAAGAACTTCTTGGGAAATCAAAAGGCAGACAATTATGAAGAACTGGTACAAAACATGCTATTGAGATTTAGAAATCTGGGTGTACACATGAGCATTAAATTGCATTATCTTCACAGTCACTTGGACAGATTTCCAGAAAACCTTGGAGATTTTAGCGAAGAACAAGGGGAGAGATTTCATCAGGATATTATGGTGATGGAGGAAAGGTACCAAGGCAGATGGGACAGACATATGATGGCTGATTACTGCTGGAATCTACAGCGTGACTGCCCCAATAGCTCACATAGAAGAATGTCTCAGTTTTAAAGTACAGTTAGAAATGAATATGTACATATGCACGTTTTGTACTGTGTGCTAACAATAGGCAGCGCTGGCTTCTTGGCTTTTTTATCTCATAGTATACTTATAAAAACCAACAATTTAAAAAAAGAACTGCTTTTTTCTATCCTGTGTATATACCTGTTATGCATACCTATTAGCCCCTCTATAGTGTTTTTTAAAAGAAATATATAAATTAAGCATTTATTACTTACTCATTGAAATGATTTAAATGCAATCTATTCTTGTCTTCTACTTGATGAGCTTGTCTTAGCTGTGATTTTGTGTGGACGTATTAAGAACTCTTGTTAATATTTCGTGTATTTTACTTTTTGTCTCGTAATAAGTTTCGAAGCCATTGCGGTTCCTCAACAAAAGAGTGTGGTATCAGGGCTTCTACTTCATGTGGAGGAGAGGTTCACTTAGCACAGGAGATCATTTTTTTTTTATTTGACTTTTCGGTGAACGTTGAGACTGTTTATCGCTTTAATGAGATTTTTGGCTTAGCTTTGCCCTATATGATCATATGAACCCAAACACATACACCGAAGAAAAAAACACCCAAAGGCATCATCTTTAACATTTCCCTGCACTGCACTAAGGGGATTTTTATTTTTACTAATTTGGAAAAGTTTCTCTTTCAAGTAGGATTTGATTCTGGAGAATCAGGGCTGTATCTCAGAGTATTGATCCCTGCAGCAATGTATGTGCATATGTATATTTAGCTTTTAAAACCCGGGGTATAGTCCGGGCCTGGAGGAATATACCAAGCTTTGTTGGTTTTAATGACAAACTCCTGAGTGTTACTTCTAAAAATGATGATATCATTTAGACAGTGTTCTCCTTGTCAAGATGTGCAAGGCCAAGGCTCCTGTCTCTCTGTGGAGCTGTGGTTTACAGGGGACTAAAGTGTTATTAATAAGTAATCTCACTTGCTGGCAGGAGGATTTAACACATTTTAGTAAGTGAAGGCAGATTTACCCACTAATCCACATGCTGTATTTCCTTCTGAGTTTCCGCAGTAGTAAATTATTATATTTCTATCTTGTCCTGACCAAATGACAGGGTGTCTATCTATTTCCCAAAAAAAAAAAAAATAAAGTTCATAATTAAAAATTTAATTTTTGAAAGCAAAAACTGACCTAAAAAGTTAATATTTAACATAATTATTTGTAAATATTGATATAAATTATCAATATTAATTGTTAAGTAATTTTGTAGACACAGTGCATTACTTATCGTATGCTAATCTTAAATCCTGCCTTTTAGCTTCTTCCTATTGAATACCCAACTTACAGCTATGCAAGCTGCTGAGTTCATGAATTCTAGCAACCCCTGCCGCTTCAGGGTCTAAAGGGGGCACGCTCTGTTAAATTGCATATTTACCAACAGACGTCTTAATTTGAAATATTTTCCTGCTAAGAATAGAAAGGCAAAACACATACATTAGGCTGAAGACCATTTTCATCTTAGAAAAAAAGCCTTCCCAAATTCTAAATACCGGTAAGGGTGGCTTCACACCAATACACAGCAACATGTGGCGTTCATGGTACGGACGAGAATGTATGATTTGTACGCAAGCATCCGCATGCGTACAGATCACACATGGTGGGCAATGGGTGCGCACTGCCATGCGCACGTGAGCGCATACATCGTACGTCCCCATGTTAAACATAGGGACGCGCGGTGCATGTGCTTGGCTTGCGCTCCCCTGTCGCAATACGCAGTGGCAGGGAACACAAGTGTGAAGCCACTCTAAATGAGCACACAAAACTTGTCATGTTATTACTTTTAAGAAAGGCATCCATTTTTTTAAAACTCTTTGGCCTTGTTCACACGTACCAATGCGTTTTTTTAGCCCTTAGAAAAACGGATCCGTTTTTCTAAGGGTGCCAAATAGTGTCCCCTGTGGTTCTGAACGTTTTTGAGAAGTTTTTGGACATTGGTCATTTTTTCATTAAAAACGCATATGTGTTAACGCAGGTGCCTATATGTGCTATGCGTTAACGCATGTGTTTCCCATAGGGATAAAAAAAAGGAAGTGTTTTTTTCAACAACCCATGCTTTTTTTACAACACCCAAAAAACACTGCAAGCAGTGTTTTTTGGAATGGTGGAAAAAAACGCATGTGTTGTTAAAAAACGCAGCTACACTTAAGTGCACCATGCGTTAACGCATGTGGGTCTTTTATAAACAACTAAAAAACGCAGAGAATGAGAAAAAAGATGGTATGTGTGAACAAGGCCTTTCAGTGATTTAAATTTGAAATTTCAACTTAAACATTTATGGTATAGCCATAGAATATTCTATAAACCAGCCTGTAATATGGGGAAGGAAAACGGTGTTCACCAGTCCGCGCTGCCAAGATCCACTTATTCCAAGGAAAACACACGAGGAGATGTAGTATATCCAAATCCTTTATTGCATCCTATGCGTTTCAGTGCCCTCCTGGCACCTTCCTCAGGGATACCATCGCCCCACAACACCCCACATATATAATTAGCCTGAGGAAGGTGCCAGGAGGGCACTGAAACGTGTAGGATGCAATAAAGGATTTGGATATACTACATCTCCTCGTGTGTTTTCCTTGGAATAAGTGGATCTTGGCAGCGTGGACTGGTGAACACCGTTTTCCTTCCCCATATTACTGTGTGATTCCACGTGCAAGTGGTCGGTGGAAGTCCAGCAGCAGCCATCTGGATAAAACACTACATGTCTGCATACCAGTTGTGGGTCGCACAACTGAAATAGGTGAGTGGTTCCTTTATACCACCGTACTTTGAGTGTCTAAGTGATAAGGCACTATTGCGCCTCTTGTTCCCCTCCCTTTTCTTTCATTTGATAAACCAGCCTGGACACTCTTCCGGCTGGGAGGTTGCATTGAGCTGGAAGCTGGTGGTAGGCTTAGACAATAGGAACATTGCTGGATTGGAGGCCATGAGCGGTTCGCCCATTAAAGAGATTAATAAATGAATGTACAGGAACCAGGATAGAAAGTGGATTTAAATCTGCTTCGCTGTGAAAAAGATGAAGGTCCAGATGCACTAAAGTAAATACATGGAGTTGGGGAACACATGGAAAATAACGCAAAATAATTGGGTCTCTCCTTAAACATCTATAACTAAGACACTTGGGGGTAGGACAGTTCAAACCCATAATGATTTTTGGTTGTAAAGGAACATTTGTAATGCAGTGCAACATATTTTATTTAGAAAAACACAATTTTTAAACATATACCAGCATATACGTACCATCATATACCCGCCACACTAGGGAATAAATAAAAGGCTACCCAACCACTATCCCCCTTAACTGTACCTCTGTATGTAATCTTGATTTCTGTATACCCTGTTTAGAACTAGCAGTCTTACTTTCACTGTGGAAGGGAGAAAAAAACCCTCTGTTAACTCTGTGACCGATCCATGTATGTAACCGTATCTTGTATAATTCTTGTAAAGTCTAGATGCCTTGTAATAATGATGTGTTTTTCTAAATAAAATATGTTGCACTGCATTTGGCATGCTTACCTCTCTGTGCCACCTCCAGCTCTCTGTTGTTCAGCCTCCTTTATGTGTCTGCCCTCCTCCCCGCTCATGCGCCTTATCATCTTCATTGACGCAGGTGCAGAGCGAGCAATGTGTTGGAGCTGGTAACTGCAGCTGAAAACCCTCTTGCCGGTGAAGTCCTCTTTAATGAGCCTTGTCATATGACTTAGGATAATAATCAACAAACCAGAATCTCAATTTACAGACAAGGTGTTTTGGGGTTTTGCCCTCATTAGTGAAAGGATGCGATCTGCTTTGGCTAGGTGATATGCTAAGACAAGGTTCTAAGGGAGGGGGGGGAATGTACCCCTTATATTCCAGTCTTAACCTCTCACCTGGCCCAACCAGATTTCATACTTTGGACTGATGTGGGGCAATGACCTGAAACAATGTGTCTGCAAATTTTTATTTTTGTTTGGTAATTACTATTTTAAGTCATGTGCCAAGTCTTAGTAAAAGGTCAATATTGACTTTTTAATATCTAGAGATAGAGATACAAAAGGCACGATTGGATCTTATCACTATTGTGAAATCTAAATGAATAATCACCTATTGGCTCTGTCACACACTTCTGGCGCTTATGTCGCTATCCCACAATCCACCGCGGCACCGTTAGATTGTGGGATAGCAACACAAGTGACAAACATGTCACCGCTATTCCATCAGGAGATCAGCGGCACGACCAATCAGCTGAGTGGCGCAGTATTGGCTGTAAATTTAAACCTGACGGTCAATATCAGTCAGCTGAGTGGTTGAGCGCTGCCCGGCGCTCGACAAATCAGCTGAGCAGCGCGGTATTGGCGGGAAATGTAAATGTGCCCGCCAATACTGCTCAGCTGATTGGTCGAGTGCCGGTCAGCTGATTTGTTGAGCTCTGCCTGGCGCTTGACCAATCAGCTGAGCGGTGCGGTATTGGCGGGAGATTTAAACCTGCCCGCCGACAGTATTGGTCGCAGTTGCCCGCACTCGACCAATCAGCTGAGTAGCGTGGCTAATGGCGGGAGATTTAAAGCTGGCTCCAGCTCCTTGGTTTGCACTGTATATGGTGGCTCAGTGGTTAGCAATGTACGGCGGCTCCGTGGTTAGCACTGTACTGTGGTTCAGTAGTTAGCACTGCATACATGTGGCTCAGTGGTTAGCATGGTACAGTGGCTAAGTAGTCAGCACTGTATGGTGGCTCAGTGGTCAGCACTGTATATGGTGGCTCAGTGGTTAGCAATGTACAGTGGCTCCATGGTTAGCACTGTACGGTGGTTCAGTGGTTAGAACTGTGCGGTGGTTCAGTGGTTAGAACTGTGTGGTGGGTCATTGGTTAGCACTGTGCGGTGGCTCAGTGGTTAGCACTTTGCAGTGGCTCAGTGGTTAGCACTATATATGGTAGCTCAATGGTTAGCACTGTATATGGTGGCTCAGTGGTTAGCACTGTACAGTGGCTCAGTAGTCAGCACTTTATGGTGGCTCAGTGGTCTGCACTCTACAGTAGCTCAGTGGTTAGCACTGTATACTGTGGCTCAGTGGTTTGCACTCTACAGTAGGTCAGTGGATAGCACTCTATGGTGGTTCAGTGGTTAGCACTGTATATGGTGACTCATTGGTTAGCAATGTATGGTGGCTCTGTGGTTAGCATGTACTGGTTCAGGGGTTAGAACTGTGCGGTGGTTCAGTGGTTAGAACAGTGCGGTGGCTCACTGGTTAGAACTGTGCAGTGGCTCAATGGTTAGCAATGTGTGGTGGCTCAGTGGTTTGCACTGTATGGTGGCTCAGTGGTGAGCACTGTATGGAGGCTCAGTGGTTAGCACTGTATGCTGGTCATTATGACATGTAGTGTCATTAGTGAGCACTGTATGGTGGCTCAGTGGTGAGCATTATATTGTGGCTCAGTGATGGGAGGCAGGCACATGGGATGGCAGAAGGCACAGAGGAGGCAGGGGCACAGTGGATGGAGAAGGCACAGGGGACACAGAAGGCACCAGGGAGGCAGAATACACAGGTGAGGCAGGGACACAGGGGAGGCAGAGGCACAGGGGGAGGCAGAGTCATAGGGAGAGACAGTGCACACAGGGAGAGACAGCGCACAGAGTGAAGAGAAAGGCACAAGTAAGACAGAGCGCACAGGGGAAGAGACAGCACAGACAGGAGAGAGCGCACAAGGGGACACAGTCACAGAAATTGCTCTCCCAAGAATAGCATCGGGCCTGTTTCTAGTTGTTAATAATTGTTAGTGCTCACCTGAGCCAGATGTGAGACTCACAACTAGATTTTATGCTTGGTACAGACTGTGCTGGATCCACACTCATGAGCACAGTGGTAGATAAATACATTAATATAAAGAACCGTGCTTCTATGATTCATGCTAGGCTGTAAATGAACATGGACCACACAGGATCTGTAGACAATGCTGTTTTAATTCATATGTGTTTCAGAGCAATCCTTGCTCCTTCCTCAGAAGAAGTGAGGATTGCTCTGAAACGTGTAGGAAATAAAACACCATTGTCTACAGATCCTTTGTGGTCCTTGTCTATTACAGCATAGTGTGGATCATAAAATCACGGTCTTTTGAAATTTAATATTGAGTTTTTGGATTGCTAGTTCCAATAGGTGGCTGTAGAGTTCAAGTCTCGTTCCTCTTTAGAGAGGCAACTTACATATTTAATTTCCCAGAGAAGCATTGCAGGCATGTATGTCTCCAAATACTGGCATGCCAGAACTGACATGTCACTCCCCACAACAATAAAACGTACCCCTAAGAAAACAATGTCAGCCTGGAGGGAGCCAGGAAGGAATGAGCTGTGCTGAGCTCAAATCTAGAAGAGACAATGGATGGGTCCAGTGGAAGGATGTGATGAAGCCAGTTTAGGAGATACTTGTGAGAAGATCTAGCAGTGGCCTGGTTACTTTGAGACCTGAGAAGTTACCTGGTAGTTCACTGGTTTATCAGACACAAAAGTAGATATCAGAAATAGTGCTCCATCTTTGAGTCAGATAAGAGAGTATCAGGGATTTGCTAGCGGTGGTTTGGGTAAAGAAAAAACATGGCTATTAGAAGATGGGCCTGAACAAGGAGGACAAATCCATTTATTATTTGATGCATGGCAGATGGTGGAGGTATATACACTGTCATAAAACTAAAAGGAACACTTAAGCAACTCAATGTAAAGTCAATCACACTTCTGTGACATCAACATCATTTTCTCCTGCTGTTGTGCAAATGGAAAAAACAACAGGTAGAAATGATAGGCAACTAGCAAGACAATCCCTATTAAGGAGTGGTTCTGCAGGTGGTGACCACAGACCATTTCTCTGTTCTCATCCTTTTGGCTGCTATTTTAGTTAATTTTGCATCTTGTCATTGCTCTCACCCCTAGGGGTAGTGTGAGGTGGTGTCTACAATCCACAGAACTTGCTCAGGTAGTACAGCTCATCCAGGATGCTACATCAATGCAAACTGTGGCAAGAAGGTTAGCTTTGTCTGTTAGCACAGTGTCCAGAGCAAGGAGAAGATACCAGGAGATGTGGAAGGGGCCATAGGAGGGCACCAGAAGGACGGCTACCTTCTCCTGTGCAAGGAGGAACAAGAGGAGAAGTGCCAGAGCCCTGCAACATGACCTCCATCAGGACCATAATATCCATGTGTCTGCTCAAACTTTCAGAAATTAACTCCATGAGCATGGTATCAGGCCCTGACAATCACAAGTGGGTGTTATTCTTACATCCCAATGCAATGCAGGGCGATTGGCTTTTGCCAGAGAACACCAAGATTGGCAGATTCATAATTGACACCCTGTTCTCTTCATGGATGAGAGCAGGTTCACACTAAGTGACTCACCGTGGCCGGGACTCCGGTTTAGACAGGCGATGCTTCCTTCCTCCTTGTCACGGGTGGACCGCGCCTGCCGGTTGTGGGGCCCGGTGTAGTGCAGATCAAAAGGGTTTGAAGACGTCTTGGTGGAACAGATTAAAGGGGTTTTTAATTTATTCGTGACGCCACCTATGAGTAGTTTCGGTAATCGTTACCGACGCTGCGGAACCTCCGGGGGATGGACAGCAGCAAGATGGAACGCTCCCCACAGGCTGAGCGGTGATCCCCGGAGGCTGGAGCTGCTTAAGATGTTGTGCGGCAGCTGCGGTTACCTTGTAGTGCGGACGGACAGTTCATAAGGAAGCACGGACACAGAAAGTCTCTGTAACGGGTCTTTACTGTAACCAACAGGCAGTACATGGTATACAGTTTACGGGTAGTAGACCGGGTGGACTCAGCAGTGAGAGTGTCCCTTAGAAATCCGCAGTGTTCCTCCATTCTAACTAAGTAGTTGCCAATGTCGCCCAGGAATACCAGGTCGGGTACGGGGAGGCTGCTTCAATGCCCTATCCAAGTTGTACGTTGTGGATGTTTTGGGGAGCCTTGGATCCCTCGGTGGGTACACCGCTGGTTAGACGACTGGAAGTTGGCTGGTGGTGGCGTGCTCCTGTGAAGCTGCTCCTCCACGCTTCTGGTTCGCGTAGCAGAGGTGAACTGCTGCCAGCTTCGGTACCAGTGAACCGGCTGTGAAGTTTTTGGGCACGGGAGTCTTTTGGAACCCTTGTGATGATGCCCGATCCCGGTTGGTAAGGCCTCAGGTGCTGACACCCGACCGGTGATGGCCCGGGGGCTGCACGGGGTGCGGAGCCCCCGCTCCTCTCCAAGTTCTAGACTGCTCAGGTCAAGTTCTAGATCCCTTCTCCAAATCACTAGACTAAGGGTCTGTTCTCCTACACTTCCCTAACACTCCACCCACCAGGACCTAGGATTGGCCCTCTGTTCTAGGTGATGCATGCAGGGTTGGATTTCAAAGTTAACTAGATCACTGCTGTGTCAGAGAATATTGCGGCTGCATTTATGGCTGCAATACCCTCTTGTGACGCACTCGTTGCGGGGCGCCACATAAGCTCATGTAACAAATATAAAAGGGTCTGGAGACACAGCGGAGAACATTATGCCGCCTGCAATATCCTCCAGCATGACTGGTTTGTAAGTGGGTCAGTAATGGTGTGGGGAGGCATTTCTTTGGAGGGTCACACAGTCCTCCTTGTGCAAACCAGAGGTACTCTGACTGCCATTAGTTACTGGGATGAGATCCTCAGACACCCACTGTGAGACCATATGTGTCGCGGTTGCGTGGGCCAGGGTACTCAGTAGACAGGCAGTTAGTCTGTCAGGTATCATGGTGGTGATTGCCCAGCACAGTGGTCCTGACCGGGAAAGTAAAAGAGGGTATTTGCAGGGGATAATAGTTTATGGTTTAACATGGTGCCAGCTGATGTACAGTGCCTTGTGAAAGTATTTGGCCCCCTTGAAATTTTCAACCTTTTGCCACATTTCAGGCTTCAAACATAAAGATATAAATTCTAATTTTTTTGTGAAAAATCAACAAGTGGGATACAATCGTGAAGTGAAACAAAATTAATTGGATACTTTAAACTTTTTTAACAAATAAAAAATTGAAAAGTGGGGCGTCCAATATTATTTGGCCCCCTTGGGTTAATACTTTGTAGCGGCACCTTTTGCTGCGATTACAGCTTGGCGAATGTCTCTATCAGCTTTGCACATCGAGAGACTGAAATTCTTGCCCATTCTTCCTTGCAAAACAGGTGGAGCTCAGTGAGGTTGGATGGAGAGGGTTTGTCAACAGCAGTTTTCTGCTCTTTCCACAGATTCTCGATTGGATTCAGGTCTGGACTTTGAGTTGGCCATTCTAACACCTGGATACGTTTATTTTTGAACCATTCTATTGTAGATTTTGCTTTATGTTTGGGATCATTGTCTTGTTGGAAGAAAAATCACCCTCCCAGTCTCAGATCTTTGGTAGACTTAAACAGGTTCTCTTCCAGAATGGTCCTGTATTTGGCTCCGTTCATCTTCCCATCAATTTTAATCATCTTCCCTGTCCCTGCTGAAGAAAAGCAGGCCCAAACCAAAATGCTGTCACCACCATCTTTGACAGTGGGGATGGTGTTTTGAGGATGATGAGCTGTGTTGCTTTAAGCCAAACATATCATTTTGCATTGTGGCCAAAAAGTTTGATTTTATTTTCATCTGACCAGAGCACCTTATTCCACATGTTTGCTGTTTCTCCCAGGAGGCTTGTGGCAAACTTCAAACAAGACTTTTTATGGATATATTTGAGAAATGGCTTTCTTCTTGCCACTCTTCCATAAAGGCCAGATTTGCGCAGTGTATGACTGATTGTTGTCCTATGGATAGACTCTCCACCTCAGCTGTAGATCTCTGCAGTTCATCCAGAGTGATCATGGGTCTTTTGGCTGCATCTCTGATCAGTCTTCTCCTCGTTCGAGATGAAAGTTTAGAGGGATGTCCGGTTCTTTGTAGATTTGCAGTGGTCTGATACTCCTTCCATTTCAATATGATCGCTTGCACAATGCTCCTTGAGATGTTTAAAACTTGGGAAATATTTTTTTATCCAAATCCGGCTTTAAACTTCGTCACAACAGTATCTCGGACCTGCCTGGTGTGTTCCTTGGTCTTCATGATGCTCTCTGCACTTGAAACAAAACCCTGAGACTATCACAGAGCAGGTGCATTTATACGAAGGCTTGATTACACACAGGTGGATTCTATTTATCATTACCAGTCATTTAGGACAACAATGGATCATTCAGAGACCCTCACTGAACTTCTGGAGCGAGTTTGCTGCCCTGAAAGTAAAGGGGCCGAATAATATTGCACGCCCCACTTTTCAGTTTTTTATTTGTTAAAAAAGTTTAAAATATCCAATAAATTTTGTTTCACTTCATGATTGTGTCCCACTTGTTGTTGATTCTTCACCAAAAAAAATTGAATTTATATCTTTATGTTTGAAGTCTGAAATGTGGCAAAAGGTTGAAAAGTTCAAGGTGGACAAATAGTTTCACAACACACTGTATCTAATCAGGAAGGACCAGCACTGCAGGTAGTTGCCCAAGGGGGATAAATGGTGAGGCAAGCAAGGTGGATTACTCCTCTCAGCAGGATCTAATCCTTGGGTGGAGATTGGGGTTGTAGTGAGAGGAGCAGCAGACAAAGACAAGGAGGTAGGGGAATGCAGTCTTTACCTTTACTTAAGGGTGGGAACAAGTGAATCCAGGATACTGCACCAGATCCAGGGTCCAGTGTGTCCAGAAGCAATCGCAATCCGCTCCACTAAGTAGGTAGAATAAGCCTTCCTTCTCTAATCTCCTGTTTGGGGATTCAACAGCTTATGAGCTGACCTGTCTCCCTATTTCTCTTCTTCTGCAGCCGGCCCAGCCAGCATAGATTGCGAGCCCCTTTTAAGCTGTTTTCTAAGTCCCAGGCTTAGCTCTCTGTAATGTGGTGTGGCTGATGCTGCAAGAGTGATCAGAAGACTTGCAATCCCTTGGTCTCCAGATTCTGCTTCCAGGATTTGCAAATCCATAGATAGCCCAGGACTCTGGTGTCCTGGTCTCGGAATAATCCTACAGCGAACTTACATAGCTCCAGCTCCAGGTATGTTCTCTCTCCGTCCCCTCGTGCTTCTCCTTCACTTCATCACTCACTACGCTAACCCCTCTCCCAACCAGAAGAGTGAGTCAACCTACAAACTAGGTGTTTGTGCTCCTCCTTCTGGTCCGGGATCAGGCTGTTTGTGAATGTATGGGTTTACTTAATGCAGAAAGCTCCAATTATGTTTGGACGTGATACACCGTCCCAACACCGGTTAGGGAGGCGATACCACTGTGGCGACTGCACTGCCGGGGCGCCACATTGGCAGGTGCATTGGGCCCTGGGTTCCTTCTGGGCACTGCTCCTCCTCTTACTTCTTGCACAAAAGAAGAGGTAGAAGTCCTGCTGCTGGGTTGTTGCCTTCCTATGGCTCCCTCCACATCTCCTTGTGTTTTGGTCTGTCTCCTGGTATTTGCTCCATGCTCTAGACACTCTGCTGAAAGCTTGAAAGTATAGAACTAGTGGAAGCCAATGAGAAGTAACACAGACCTTGGGCTTGGTTAGTGTAAAGTGAACGAAAACCTAAACAAGCTACTAATATATATATACAATTGCAATGTACTTCAATTTATAATAAAATAAGACAAGATAGCTAAAATATTTTCCAGAATTGAGAATGCGTATATCTGTTCAATTCAATTATATTGGGAGTTGGCTACCTCTAGTGTTTTTATTGAGAATTAACATTGTGGAGCTATGCAAGCTCGGCCTCTTCTACATTCAGACGAGATTCTGTTCTCGGGATTGGTGTGGGGCTCAGCATTCAGAAGTCCAGTGATCAAAAAGTTAACCCCAAACTTATGGACAACTTTGTTAAGTATTATAAACCCTACAGTTGTTTTCCCCAGTGGGGTCCACCATTTAATCACTGGAAACAGACTACAATAGGGAAAGTTTAATAAAAACCAGGCAACATTTCACTATGTTTCTATAATAAACCAGATTATAATGAGGAAAACCAATTAATCACATGGAGGACATATTTGATGGTAGAAAATTCTGAACTTAAAAACAGCGTTAATGCATCCCCATTATCAAGGGAATACAAAACACTTTAGGAACTGAAGATTTTTAGTGACTGCTTTGAGCTCGTACTGAGGTATAATTTCACTTTTCAGAAAATGTATTTCCATACAGTTTAGTAAAGTTCAATTTCAGGGTTCTGCAGGTGTCAGATGTGGAAAATACAGCAGTAGACATCCTTACCAGACATTTTACATGGTAGTAATGAGCTATAGATTAGCCAATACAGCCACCCAGTGTTCAGGAGTGGTTTTACATTGATGATCGTAATAAAGAATGCAATATTCCAAAGCTATAAAGGTTTTTTTCTATTTGATTTTAAATCTTTGTAAAAGAAAGTACAGTTAGAAATCTGACAAAGATAAAATATTTTTCTCATTGTGTCATATTTTAGAAATTATGACAGAAACTACTTGGTTGATGTCAGTTTGTAAACACTGGTGTAAGAGCTGAGTATTGTCCTTTGCTAAGTGCTATGAGCACACCGAGCTAAAGGTAAAGATAATTAAAAGATAATTTAAAAATTATTTTAGTACAACTGGTTCCATTGATCCCTGATGTAAACAGACCTAGAGAACCAGACAGAAGACTCCGGGCACATGGAAGTACTAATAACACCACTCTTGTGGTATATTTCACAAAAAAAGTATATTTTGGGAAAATTGAGCATTCCTCACTGCTATTCAATATTTAAATAACTGTGAAATGAGCAGTAGTGCACCAGCAATGGTGGCAGACAATTAGGGAGTTTGTAAGTTGGGGTCCCAAGGTTAGCCAACTTCTTCCCACATCCACCATATATGTAAGGAATAAGTTGAGAGAAGGTGACTTCTAGCTGTTTTATGCAGTAGAAATCCACCAATAACTACTTGTAACATCCAGGCAACTATCACCGATTTCTCCATTTTGGTCTTTGGGTGGCATTGTAACTTTATTGGAGGCCACTCAGGGTTGAGATGTCCCAATCCAGTTTAACTCCTTTGACTTAGGGATCTATGGAATTAATTTCTGTCTGTTTATAATTTTATGAGGTCTGATTGGGGTTTTCTTCTATTTAAACCTCCGGAACCTCTGACTTCCATTGCCAGTTATGTGTTTCCACTCTGATTCAGTCCGGTGCCTTTAGCACCTGCTTGGCTTGATTGTAATTCCAGTTGTCTCATTGCAGTCTGTTTCCCGACCATTTATCCGCCTTCTGATTTTTCCCTTTACTGTACTCGGTGTCAGTTCAAATCCCTGTATAGGGGTTAAAGGGTGAAGGTTGGATCAGCTCTGGACACTAAGCCCGTCCATGGTAGCTACTTTTAGAGCTGGCAGCTGACCACTGAAAAAACTGTGCACTGCATTAGAAGCTAGCTCTTACTACAGACTCATCCCTTAGTTGCTATTAAAAAAATTGGCATCTAATTGGTTAGACAATAGGGTCAGACCCTCTATCTCCCTCATAGGGCCACTGCAACACATTCACAGAAACCTGATAAGTTGTCATCATGGCAGTTGGGGTCCATCAAGGCAGAGCTTTGTAATGGGGTCCCCAAACATAAACCCAACAATGCCAACTCCATATATAGGTTATTGGTTGCAATAATGCAACACATATGTAAGGTATATAGAATTTCCTAAATCCCTTGTGCACGTGGAAGAAAAATATTGAATGCAACCTGCCTAGAAGGAGCAAATTCATGTTTTCCATTCTCACCAATTTACATTGTCTTTTTCAATGACTGCTGCAGGGGACATCTGTGCTCGCCTCCAGCTCACCACTGTGATAACTGCTTATTGCAGAGGTTCTAGCTTCCAGAGTGATGTCCAGGTCATACACAGAATTGTCACCTGCTCCTCAGCACCTTGCATTTATTAATATATTTTTTCATACTGTATTCCTTAGTATTCAGTTTCCCATCACTCATTATTGTCAGAGATATTTACAACACAAGTAGCCATTATACCTTCAGGAACCGTGAGTTACAATGTCAGGTCTTAGTATGCAAGGAACAGTGTTAGTATGCAAGAAATAAAAATAACATCTATATGCATAAATCATGAAGGTTTGCATTTTCCTTCAATAAAACAGATAAAATATGAAATTAGTGTCAAACAGGGGGACATTTGAGGACAAACAGGCACGACTTTATGTCCCCAGCAGCAGTTTTTAAAGGCACATTTACAATCCAGCGTTGCGTGCCTGCGCTGACTCCTTTCTTCATGTATAAATATTTAACCAGCCCGTGCACTTCTGTTATTGTCATGAGTATGAATAAATTAGCTGCTACAGCTGTGAGAACATGGAGAAGAGTTTTGTACTTTTACATTTAGCAATGCTAGACATTATGTGGCCGGTATATTTTTGGAATCAGAGAAGCTGCTTACATTACACCCAAATAGGAAAGAGCACTTTTGTTGTGTTGGATGCAATATCAGTTAGACAGAAAATCCTTTAGTGACTATTCACTGTTTTACAGGCCCCCAAGAATAGGTCAATCTGATCTCTTACTTGTCATCTTCTACTTATTCATTTCCTGTAGCTGTATAAAGAAGTAATAGCAATGTACACAAGGGTTTTACGTAAATCTTCGAAAGACCATGAATGGTACTTATGAAGCTACATTTCATAGTTTTCCCAACATTGAAAGACATTTGTATGCCATTCAGGGACAATAAAGACTGATGACCTCAAGCGAAGCAATGTAGACAGACTTTTTATTGTTTACAGAGCATCATTAAAGTCACTAAAATAACCTATAATTATCGTGTGCTCTTTATTCTACTTATAAGTCATCAATTCTTAATGGGGACCACAAACTAGAGTCCCCCCATAGACCTTCTCAGACGAATACTCATTTGGCCAACAATAATCTCTCGTTATTTCCTTTTGGGGAGAGCAGAGTAAACCAGTTTTATACTCATCTGGCAGCATCTTATCAGTTTACTTAACAAACTGCTTTGAAAGTAAAAATGAAAACTGTGTTAGGCTAGGGGCACACTTGCTTTGTGACCCTAGCCTAATGGATTGCGTTTAAAACTTAGTACTTTTCCCAGAAGCGCATAGCGTTAACACTATGTGCTGCCATAGAATGCTGCCCCTAGTTACCCGATATTTACCTTCCCAACCAGCCACACAGAAAGCTGCTGGGAGTGCACTTTACAACAGCGCACAGGAAACATCTGCACCGTTTCTTGTGCTCTCTGCTAAAGCGCTCTCCCAGCAGCTTTGTGTATGGCTGGTTGGGAAGGTAAATATCGGGTAACTAGGGGCAGCATTCTATGGCAGCACATAGTGTTAACGCTATGCGCTTCTGGGAAAAGTACTAAGTTTTAAGCACAATCCATTAGGCTAGGGTCACAAAGCAAGTGTGACCCTAACCTTATCCTTATCTCCACAAAATCATCTGTCCAGGGAGAGTCGGTAGGTGATTGTGGACATTAAGAGATCAGCAATAAAGGACAATTTTGGATAACTGTTATATAGTTAGCCATGACAGCCTTAATCTCTTTTTGTCACAACCAGTTTTCCTTTTGCACTTCTGTTTGTTATTCTCATTCTGTAAGAGCCATAACTATTTTTTTTTATCAAGATAGCCCTATGAGGGTAATAATGCAGAACACCATAAAGAATCCCACTAGAAAATCTTGTGAATCATGGCCCTTTTGTAAAGACCATTAAAATTGGATCAAAAAGGGTCCGTATCTCTGGAACTGTACTGCGAACATAAAAAAAAAGAAGCGAAAAAAAAAAAGACGTGTAAACAAAATAAGAACAGACACTCATCTTTTTTGACCTGGTTACTTGTCCTCTTTATGCACTTTGTTATACTATGGATGGGATTAATATCTTCAAGTCTACTACACATCTCATAGGGTGTGATAATTTTCAGGAGACCTCACTAAAACAAAGGGCCATGTCACACCTGGTGACCTCGCCAGAGATGTCGGCGGCGATGGGCGGGAGCGAGCATGTTTCTGGCACCCCGACAGCGTCGCTGTTGCATGTTTACATGCGGCGACACCTCCAGCGATGCAACGGCGATCTGACAGGCGGCATCGCCGCTGGGGTGTATCAAAACCCCAGCGGCGATGCCTTAACATGGGAGCCTATGGCTCCCATCGTCTGTCAGATTACCGTCCCCCATTTACATGGGGCGATGTGTACACATCGCCCCAGTGTGATCGCCTGGTTTCAGAGCACTGAAACCTGTATTTAAATAGCCAGTATGTGTTAAAGGGGCCCACTGTGACTCTGTCGCCCGGGGCCAACAAAAGCCTGTAGCCGGGCCTGCCGAGGAGCCATACTGGTTCACCCCAAGAAGCAACCCGGACATCGGAGTCTCAGTCTGCAAGGGTCAAACAGCCTAGCAGAGAAATCACTGTAGAACCAGGCACTTTAGTCTTCTGAGAACACTTGTGGCACAGCACTGAAGAGAGCCAGGGACTGCAGGAGAGAAGTTGTGCCCACTAAAAGGATCTCACAACCTGCCATACAAGTGAAGAGCACAGGAGAGTTCAGGCCAAGGTTTCAGACAGGTCAGGACCTAGACACACTGACAGGGACAAGGAGGCCTCAAAACTTAGCACATGTGGAGATCCTGATGTGCTTCCCGACTACCCGGAGTGTACCCTGAACTGCTTTATCACCAGTAAAAGGTACGGAAACAGATCCAGCGTGTGTGTGTCAGTTCTTCCAGCCCCTGACCCTGTCCAACCCAGAGACTATGCATCTCACCTGCAGAGCCACCTCCCTGTGTGACACCCCAATATTCTTACACTGCTCCCGGGGACCCTGCTCCACCTACAGGGAGCGTTATCAACTGGCTGCCTATCCATCATCCCCAGAGGTGCCATCACTGGACACCGTAGATGGTGTCATGAGACTTTATTTTATTTTTCCCCCCTTTATTTTGCCATTTTTCAGCAACCACCAGGGCCACAGGCTTGGGCAAGCCACCTGTGTCATCCCCACATTGCAAAGGCCCGGGTTCCGAGTACCCACGGCTTCGGTGTGGGTCAGCTTCTTGTGTCACAAACAGGATGCCGTATTTGTGAACTGTTAACATCGGGCCGCCATTACTGTGCCACAGAGTGGGAAGGAAGGGGGCATAAAGGCCGAAAGGGTGTGAAGATAAGCCCGAGAATTTCTGAAGCGTAGCAACCCAATCAGGAAATACCCTAGTGCTCCACTTCCTGTCTGCGAAGCCGCCGACTACTTTCCTTTTTCAGAGACTGGCCGCAATTCACTAGGGGGAAGAGAGAATGGATGCAACAGGGGACGACGATGCAACAGTTCCCAACCAAGCCTTGCTAACAACGCACTCCCAGTCGAGCCCGTCGCAGGGACCTCAGCCAGCGGAGGGGCCGCAGCACCCGCTGCTGTGGCACCGATCATCCCAATCTCTCTGCCGTATGTACCCGGAACAAAATGGTTACCACAGTATGATAGCAGACCAGAGACCTTGGCTGAGTTCAAGAGAAAGATATGTAGTGTACTCGATATGTATGCAATGATTGGCAAGCAGCGTGCATCTGTTGTGATGGGACAATTAACAGGTGCAGCAGAGCTTAAAATTGAAACCTGGGCAGAGGCAGATCAGGAATCAGTAACCACCATCTTTGATAAACTGAAAGCTGCTTTTGAAAATCGCACTGAAGCTGAACTGAGAATGAGGTTTTACAACTGTAAACAGAGGCCGCAAGACAGTATTAGAGACTATACCTTACGCTTCCAGGAGGCTCTGCAGACCCTAAAACAGGTAGACCCAGTCAGTGTGTGAGATGAAAATAAAATGATGATTGAACAATTTATTTAGGGGTTACGGTCAACTCATGACAGCAGACAAGTGTGTTGGTGGGCCCTAGAACACCCTGATGCGGACTTTGCCATCTTGAAAGACCGGGCCATCAAAGCACTGCAACCCCTGACAAGTTCAGATCCTGCACCTCAGCAGTGTGAAGCCAGCGCCCCTCCTAAACAAGTGACATCTCCTTCCTCACCATCTGCTGAGATCAACATGCAGGCTGTTACCCCTGGTGACTCTGATAGCCTGCGCACCGAGGTGCATCAGTTAAGTAAGGATAGGGCTATGGTGTTAAAGACAGCTCAAGCCAGAGAACAAGCCATCGGAGAAGATCCAGCTCACCAACAGCCCCGAGGATGTCCCGTAGATGAGAGGGAAGAAGACCATGTCGCTTCGTGGGAGGACCAATGATCGCTACATCTCTACAGGACAACCCATCTGTCGCCATTGCAACAAGATGGGCCACATTGCAAGGCAGTGCACTTTAAACCAGCAGTCCTGGGGCTGAGGGCCAACCTCCAGGAATAGACCGACCAGGCCCACCAGACTGGTGAGATAGGTACTGTATGTGGGAGGACGGCCGTACCTGTCCATCACACTAGAATGCATTCCCACTCCTGCACTGCTGGACACCGGCTCGCAAGTGACTGCTATACCACATGTCCTTTACAAAAGATTCTGGTCAGATGATCAACTTATTTCTCCAGATCCTAACCTCGCTATTTAGGCTTCAAATGGGTTACCGCTTGACCTAGTTGGGGTTAGAGAGGTAACAATAAAAGTGGTGATGGTGGAGTTAAATTGCCAAGAACGTATTGTGGTTAAAACTAACCCTACTGATAGGGACCTGCATATTATACTTGGTACAAATGTGATTGAAAATTGTCTGGATGAAGTGATGTTTTTACGCCGACAGATTGCAGGCACTGCCAATGCCGGGCAGCGGAGAGTTCTACAGAAAGAGATCAGAGCCCTCCAGTGCAAACAACAGGTAAATCTGTCCAGTGGTGAAATTGGTAGTGTACGGGTAACAGACCCGACTCCCATTGTGGTACCCCCAAAGAGTGAAGTGATGATCTGGTGTCAGGCAGCAATAGGACACAGAGTACAGGATTACCAGTCAGTGGTAGAGCCAATGTGTTCAGAAAGTAGGCCTACAATACTGACATCCAGGGGGGTGGTTGATGTATGCAAGGGAATGGTACCCGTAAGCATATTAAACTGTGGAGGAGAAGAGGTAAAACTGCCCAGATATTCCACTGTTGCCAAACTGTTCACTGTAGACAAAAACTCAATACATACAGTGGAACCCTTGACCCGACCAGACTCAGCTGAGGACAACAATTCCAAGGGACAGCTGAAGGACTGTTGTCAGGAGCTACATATTTGTACTGATTTCACTCCATCTCACCAGAAGCACGGTGTCTATCGGGTAGTTCAGGAATACAAACGGGTCTTTAGCAAGCATCCACTTGATTTTGGGAGGATGAAAGGGGTACACCACCATATGCCCACAGGTGACCATCCACCCATTATAGAGCGATATAGGCTTGTACGACCAGCTCATTATCAAAGTGCCAAGGAGATGTTGCAGGACATGAAGGACGAATTAGAGATTAGAGATAGTTGCAGTCCCTGGGCAGCTCCATAAGTCCTAGTTAAAAAGAAAGTCGGCAATATGAGAATGTGTGTAGATTACAGACAAATCGCTTTACACATAAGGATGCTTACCCGTTACCTCGTATATAAGAGTCGCTTGCTGCATTAAAGACTGATAATTACTTTTCAACCCTAGATCTTACTAGTGGGTATTGTCAGGTCTCCGTTGCAGAAGATGACCGGGAGAAGACCATGTTCACAACACCCATGGGCCTGTGTGAGTTTAGCAGTATGCCATTCGGACTCTGTAATGCACCCGGAATGTTCCAACGGTTGATGGAGTGTTGCCTGGGGCACCGAAACTTCGAGACTGTGCTACTCTACCTGGATGATGTCATAGTGTACTCCAAAACCTATGAAGAGCATCTAAAACATTTAGCAGAGGTATTTGAAGCATTGTCCAAGTTCGGGATGAAGCTGAAGCCATCTAAATGCCATTGCTGAAACCAAATGTACAGTATCTCGGGCATGTGGTCGGCGCAATAAGAGTGGCACCGGAAGCTGACAAGATAACCGTCATAAAGGAATGGCCAGAACCAACTACCGTTAGAGAAGTATGTCAGTTCTTGGGGCTGGTAGGATACTACCGGAGGTTCATAAAGGGCTACACGAAGATGGCAGCACCTTTGCAAGATCTCCTGGTGGGCCTGACCAAGAAGGGCAAGATCAGAGGTCTTCCGTTTGAATGGGGTGAAAGACAAGAAGAATCCTTCAAACAGATGAAAGAGGCCCTGACTGTAGACGAGATCCTGGCCTATCCTGACTACAACTTACCGCTCCTGTTTTACACTGATGGCAGTAACTTGGGATTAGAAGCTGTCTTGTCACAAAAACAGAATGGCAAGGAGAAAGTGATTGCCTATGCCAGCAGGAAGCTCCATCCGACAGAAAGAAACCCTAAGAACTACAGCTACTTCAAGCTGGAATTCCTGGCTTGGTCTGGGCTATCACAGAACAGTAGAGATGAGCGAGTACTAAAATGCTCGGGTGCTCGAAGCTCGGGCCGAGCATCCCAAGATACTCGTGTACTCGGCCCGAGCACCGAGCCCAATGTAAGTTAATTAGTGACAGGCTCCGCCCACAGACTTCCGGCTATAAAACGAGTATTTCTGAGAAACCACGGGAGGGTGGGCTTTTTCAAATCGTCGCAGCATACAACACCTTGCGGTGGCCCCCAGAGGGACCCTAACAATCAATCTGCTCTCTGTGAGGTGCCAGCATACTGTGTGCACTGAATGGAACTGTGTATTTGTGTCAGATCGATAATTATTTGCGAGGAGTCCGAGCATCTCAGCGGTACTCGGTGCTCGCGAAGTACCCCGAGTACCGGGATATTCGTGCGAGTACCGAGTGTGATACCAATGTGATAAGAATGGTGTGTGGATGTGAATAGAATAGATATACTGTAGAACAGGTATTCATAATTAGAATAGTGACCACAGGTATTATATCATTCCATATAATATATTAGTACAAGGTTGAGATATATATAAAAAGGGGTTAACTCTCTTTGACATGATGCTTCTATGATGAGAATATGAGCTGGCTGCCTCATGATATGTATCCTATGACAGGCAGGGGTCTTTTCAATGAATGTTGCATTGATAATATCTCATGACCGGCAACAGTCTTTGAATGACTATTGTATTGTTATATACGGGCTACATGTCTTGTGACATACCGTATATACTCGTGTATAAGCCGACCCGTGTATAAGCCGACCCCCCTACTTTTGCCCCCAAAACCTGGGAAAACCTATTGACTCGTGTATAAGCCGAGGGTGGACCCCAGCACAGGTATACAGCCCCCAGCAGTGTGGTATATAGGCCCCCCAGTGGTAGTATACAGCAGCCTCCCCAGTGGTATGCAGGCCCCAGCAGTATATACAGCAGCCCCAGTGGTATACAGCAGCCCTTAGGTAGTACACAACAGCCCCAGAGGTATATACAGAAGCCCCAGGGGTATACACAGCAGCCCCAGGGGTGTACACAGCAGCCCCAGGAGTGTACACAGCAGCCCCAGGGGTATACACAGCAGCCCCAGGGGTATACACAGCAGCCCCAGGGGTATACACAGCAGCCCCAGGGGTATACACAGCAGCTCCAGGGGTGTACACAGCAGCCCCAGGGGTGTACACAGCAGCCCCATGGGTATACACAGCAGCCCTAGGGGTATACACAGCAGCCCCAGGGGTATACACAGCAGCCCCAGGGGTATACACAGCAGCCCCAGGGGTATACACAGCAGCCCCAGGGGTGTACACAGCAGCCCCAGGGGTGTACACAGCAGCCCCAGGGGTATACACAGCAGCCCCAGGGGTATACACAGCAGCCCCAGGGGTGTACACAGCAGCCCCAGGGGTGTACACAGCAGCCACAGGGGTGTACACAGCAGCCCCAGGGGTATACACAGCAGCCCCAGGGGTATACACAGCAGCCCCAGGGGTATACACAGCAGTCCCAGGGGTATACACAGCAGCCCCAGGGGTATACACAGCAGCCCCAGGGGTAGTACACAGCAGCCCCAGGGGTAGTACACAGCAGCCCCAGGGGTAGTACACAGCAGCCCCAGGGGTAGTACACAGCAGCCCCAGGGGTAGTACACAGCAGCCCCAGGGGTAGTACACAGCTGCCCCAGGCCCCCCTCACTGTTTGGCGCCCCCACCTCAGGATGCCCCCCCCCCCCGCATGCAGCGCTGCGCTCATACATTACCAGCCTATCAGCTGTCATCCTCCGGTGGCGGATCGCAGCTCCCGGCTCCGGCTTCCATCTTCATCTGTGTCTTCCTGCTTTGTGGCCGGGGCTCATCGCGATGACGTCATCGCGACGCCGGCCGGTCATGTGACATGCAGGAAGACACAGATGAAGATGGAAGCCGGAGCCGGGAGCCGCGATCCGCCACCGGAGGATGACAGCTGATAGGCTGGTAATGTATGAGCGCAGCGCTGCATGCGGGGGGGGGGGGCATCCTGAGGTGGGGGTGCCAAACAGTGAGGGGGTCCCATATATACTCGCGTATAAGCCGAGGGGAGACTTTTCAGCCCAATTTTTGGGCTGAAAAACTCGGCTTATACGCGAGTATATACGGTACATCCCATGACAAACAAGTTATAGAAGGGCCTATTCAGCATTTATTCAATATCCTATGGCTGACGGTCATGAGGGAATTTGAATGGTACAGTCTGCGCGTGTTCGTAGATATTCTAAAGAGTATAAAATATGGGAAATCACGGTCACTGATGGGGGGAGCTCTTCCAGGGCAAGATGGACATACATCCCCTGCTATGCAAGCCTCAATATTGCTCCCTTCTCACTGATCCGTGTTCCCCGAATGGAGAAGGTGAAGCAGCTACAATATCAGGTAATATATATATTGATGCTTATTCGCTATAATTAAGTCTATGTATAATTGATATACTTTGTGTTAAGCCTGTATTCAATTGATGACAATTCATGTGCTACTTTGTAAACAAATAAATTTAATCTTGCTATAAAGAATATTATTATTCATGCCTGATTTGTAACTCAGTGAGCGCTTCGTAGGTACGGGCTCTGCCCCGATCCAGGTAAATTTAGCAAGACACCGAGTAGTGACTAGCATACTCGCTCATCCCTACAGAACAGTTCAAGCATTACCTGGCGGCTGTGAAGTTTACTGCATTGACGGACAATAATACTCTTACACACCTTGATATCGCGAAGTTAGGTGCAATGGAGCAATGCCGGATGGCCCAGTTATCAAACTACAACTTGACCTATCAAGTATCGGGCAGGCCATAAGAACGCCAATGCTGATGCCTTGTCAAGGATGCCTCACTTACCAGATGTGGGAGAAGACATGGATGAGCTAGAAGAGAGAGAGCTAACTGCTTTCCATCTCCACGGTGTATCCCAGTGTCAGCAAACTTACCAGAAACATCATGAGTCAACGCTAAACCCGTTACCTCACCATGGGTACAAAGAGACACAAGACAGTGACCTGGCAGTCAGCTTAGTCAAAGAGCTGATAACCCAAGAGAACTCACGTCTTAGCCCAAGGTGCTCCACCTGAGGCGCAACACCTGTGGAAAGAGAGAGTAAGGTTGTTCATCTACCAGGGCAGGCTGTGCCGATGCTACATAAATCCTAGAACTCACGAGATAGTGTGGCAGATAGTGCTACCGAAGAGAGATGTCCAGATGGTGATGGAAGCATTCCATGATGGAGCAGGACACTTCGGATGGAAGAAGCTTGAAATGCTGTTACGTGAAAGATTCTACTATGGTGGAATAAGAAGTGCCATAGAGAGATGGTGTAGACACTGTGGACCATGCAACTTAAGAAGAAAAGACCATGACACCCAAAGAGCACCACTACAGCCAATCGTAACCAAACAGCCACTCAAGATTGTGGCTCTGGATCACATGAAGCTGACACCCAGCAGAATAGGCTACACTTATGCCTTAACCATGGATTCCTAGTGGTAGCCCCAGTAAAAGACTTAACAGCAGAAACTGCAGCAAAAACATTTCAAACCTACTTCTGTATGTAGATCCGAACCACACCTTATCATCCACAAACCAACAACATGTGTGAGAAAATGAACAACATATTCATAGACTTGTTAAAAACTCTGCCTTTGGAAGAAAGAAATCAGTGCCTGGAGAAGCTACCTGACTTAGTGGACATGTATAACAACATACCCATAAGTTCCACCAATTGCACACCAACATACTTAATGCGAGCGAGACCCAGAAAACGACCAGTTGATCTCAAAATAGGAGTTGTAGTATCTGAAACTGATTCACCTGATGCTGATTGGGACTCCAACCGCAAAGAACAGTGCAGAAGGGGTCAAGCATGCGTAGAAGAAAGTCTGAGAAAAGCAAGAGAAAAGTTATAACAAAACTGCACAAGCCGTTCCCTTAACACCTGAAGAATTGATACCCAAGAGAAAAAGAAGAGTCCACAAACTGGATGACCAATGGGAATCAGAGCCCTATACATTGCTAAATTCCAACTTTGACAACAGAAAGGCATGCTTAATCAGTAGAGATGGAGGAAGGACATCAGCAAAAGTATCCAGAAATCATCTCAAGAAATATCCAGAGCAGTTAAGAACATGAGAAGAACCCTATACACACCCACCAGAACAAAAAGAAAAAGGGATTCATACAGTACTTGGAGACTTTCCTGAAGACTGGCCTCAATGTGAATGAGCAATAATAGTACATGTAATCACATTTTTGCAACCATTGGAAGAACAAGGAGAACTGGAAGAATCTGTAAGAGTTCCAGAAGAACCTGTTCCAGTTCCAGAAGAAGCACCCGTTGTAGCGCGCTAGAGGAACCTGCAATCGGTGAACTTGCCAGTCCCATAGAAAGACTAAGGTAATACTATAACATTCCAGAATCACGTAAATCTAACCGTAGACTAGTGGAAATTGCACTCACAACACTAGATGTAGACAGTAGTGAAATACCAACACTATGCAGATCAACCCGCAGTAACCTTGGGCAACCACCCCTTATGTACAGAGAGTAAAGAAATGTAAAATATGAGTACTTGCATGTAAATGGTATGTAAATACTAGTGTACAGAAGGGTGGAGGAACTGGATTAACCCCATGAACATTAAGTTAGTAAAAGAATGTTCCTGGGGGTATAGAAGAGACTCCTAAGCCAAGACGCCCATAGGAAAGATAGGGAATGGGAATGTGAATGTGTTTTTGTAATTTGAATAATTTATTGCAACTTGAAACCGTAACCATAAAAGTATTGAGCCTACAGAGACTTTACTGTAAGAACTTCTAAATTTGCTTGGACAATTTAAAAATCGACCTTAGCAACAGGACTGTTAGTGGCAACAAGCTTCTTTTACAGCCTGCTGTAGATGGACTAGCGCCATATGCACTGCACCTTTACCCTTTTTTCACCATTTTTCTTGTTTTTTGTAAATTTTTGATTTAGAAGACATCGTTCATAATACCCATTATTGTTATTGTAAATGTTTTGAAAAATGCTTCTCAGTCCGGGAGTACTGAATTTAACTAGGGGGAATTTGGCACCCTGCGGTATAGGTAGCCACAGAACCACCTGGTGCACAGAGATTTCCACAACAGGTACCCTACTCATACAACACCTTCCACCCCAGACCTGAAGGGGTGCTCTACTTGCCGACTTCAGGCAAGGTCCCCTATAAATTCAGGTCCAGGGGAGGAGTTAGGCAGTGCAGTTCCAGGGAGGACTGTGAAGACACCTGGTGAACAGAGCCTCGCTAGGCCCATCCCAGAGGAGCCCTAGCTAGTGCAGGAACCCGAGAGTGAGGGTCGGAGGCAAGGCAAGGAGAAGAGTGGGGACTGATGAGCCATACCGGTTCACCCCAAGAAGCAACATGGACACCGGAGTCCGAGTCTGCAAGAGTCAGACAGCCTAGCAGAGAAAGCAGCGGAGAACCAGGAGACTTTAGTCTTCTGGGACACTTGTGACACAGCACTGAAGAGAGCCAGGGACTGCAGGACAGAAGCGGTGCCCACTAAAGGGATCTCACAGCCTGCCATACAAGTGAAGAGCACAGGAGAGGTCAGGCCAAGGTTTCAGACATGTCAGGACCTAGACACACTAACAGGGACAAAGAGGCCTCAAAACTCACCACATGTGGAGATCCTGAAGTGCTTCCCGACTACCCAGAATGTACCACCTGAGGAAAATAGAGAATCTATCGAAACATGTTGTGGAGTAGGAGGGGAGTCTGAATAAAGGTCTGTTAAAAAACCATCCCAGTGTCTGCTGCCTTTGTGCCTGAGCGCCTCCAATTACACCGCTTACAGTTTGTTTACCTTCTAATATAAATCCCTCTCTGAGGGTAAAGTGGCGGGGAGCAGCTAGGCACAGAGAGCAGCTTAATGTGAGGACCTGGCATCGCCTGGCAACAGGAGCTTTAACTGAAGGACCTGCGGTGACGTGACAGGATGCTCGGAGCCCCCAGAGCACGCGGTGTGTGGAGGAGCTGGAGCCTGTGAAGGTCGCCTTATTAAGTGTATTACCGGGTTGTGCGGGGACATCACAACCCGAAAAGGTGAGTGGCCACCTATTAGTACGCCACGCTAACTAAAGCCCCCCTGGTAACCACACTATTGCGCCCCTTCTCTCTTTTTTCTCTTGCGGAATGTACACTGGACAGTGCCTGCTTTATCACCAGTAAAAGGTACCGAGACAGATCCAGCATGTGTGTGTTAGTTCTTCCAGCCCTTGACCCTGTCCAACGCAGAGACTAAACCAGCATCTCAACTGCAGAGTCACCTCCCTGTGTGAAATACCAATCATCCTACACTGTCTCGGGGACCCTGCTCCACCTATGGGGAGCAGTATCATCTGGCTGCCTATCCATCATCCCTGGAGGTCTGTAGCAGCGCCGGTGCCATCACCGGACACCGTAGGCGGCATCATGAGACTTTATTTTATTTTTCCCCTTTTATTTTGCCATTTTTCAGCGACCACCAGGGCTATGGGCTTGGGCAAGCTACCCGTAACATCCCCACATTGCAAACGCCCGGGTTCCGAATTCCCATGGCCTTGGGGTGGGTCAGAACCAACTCTACCATTCTGTTATGCCAGAGCCAAGAGGATGAGGCTTTCCAACTTACTGGACAAATTATGGGGCTCTATTTACACAAATATCTGGACTGCCGCCTCTGCAACTACAGGCTAGCTCATAAACAACAAATGATAAATATGTATGTATGGAATTTTTTACACAAAATGGAGGGTACTATTTTCTACCCTATAATTAAGTGAACAAAATGTCAATGTTATCATTAATCCTGCTATTCTGTTCGGTCAAAAATGACTGAATTTGAAATTTTTTATTTCACTTTTCATTTGTTTATATATATATATATATATATACATATATGTTTGTCACATACAGAACAATAATGCAACAGGTAGTCAAAGAAACCACTAAAATTAGGTAAAAAATCAAGACTTTAATAGGTCCGGTCAAAAATGACTGGATCATTAAAAATGTACTAGATGGCGGCCTGATTCTAAAGAATCGGGTAGTCTAGAATCCATATATAGTCTATTTACTAATAGTTAGGGGAGTGTGGTGAAATGAATTGTGTGTATACAGGTGGCTCAGTGGTTAGCAGTGAGTGCGGTGGCTCAGTGGTTAGCAGTGAGTGCGGTGGCTCAGTGGTTAGCAGTGAGTGCGGTGGCTCAGTGGTTAGTAGTGAGTGCGGTGGCTCAGTGGTTAGGAGTGAGTGCGGTGGCTCAGTGGTTAGCAGTGAGTGCGGTGGCTCAGTGGTTAGCAGTGAGTGCGGTGAGATTGGTCAGCACAGCGGCGTGGGCAGTGGTCAGTGCAGCACCGTGGGCAGAGTGGTCAGCACACACATACATACACACAAACATACACACACTCCGCTATAGTTAGCACCGACCCTGCGTCTTCCCCACCGCTTGGATCCTGAGTCGACATGTCGCCGCCCGCGGACGACTGGATCCAATACGGCGTCCGGGAAGTTTGGCGAGACTTGTTGGACGCTATATTGGATCCAGTAGTTGGGGGGTGGCGACATGTCGACTGAGGATCCAGGCGGCTGATGCAGGGCCGGTGCTAACTATAGCGGAGTGTGTGTGTGTGTGCGTGTGTGTATGTGTGCGGACAAAGTGAGGGAAGTGCGGACAAAGTGAGGGAAGTGCGGATAAAGTGAGGGAAGTGACTACATACACACATATATACACATACTGTACATTGCATATGGAGGGGTGAGGAGAGCGAAAGCTGGAGGGTGGGGAGGGCAGAGGACAGGGGAGGTTGGAGGGGTGAGGAGGGCAGAGGAGAGGGGAGGCTGGAGGGGTGAGGAGGGCAGAGGACAGGGGAGGCTGGAGGGCAGAGGACAGGGGAGGCTGGAGGGCAGAGGACAGGGGAGGCTGGAGGGCAGAGGACAGGGGAGGCTGGAGGGCAGAGGACAGGGGAGGCTGGAGGACAGGGGAGGATGGAGGGCAGAGCGGAGGCTGGAGGGCAGAGGACAGGGGAGGCTGGAGGGCAGAGGACAGGGGAGGCTGGAGGGCAGAGGAGAGGGGAGGCTGGAGGGCAGAGCGGAGGCTGGAGGGCAGAGGACAGGGGAGGCTGGAAGGCAGAGCAGAGGCTGGAGGGCAGAGCGGAGGCTGGGGGCAGAGCGGAGGCTGGAGGGCAAAGACAGGGGGGGCTGGAGGGCAGAGGACAGGGGAGGCTGGAGGGCAGAGGACAGGGGAGGCTGGAGGGCAGAGGACAGGGGAGGCCGGAGGGCAGAGGAGAGGGGAGGCTGGGAGGCAGAGGACAGGGGAGGCTGGAGGGCAGAGGACAGGGGAGGCTGGAGGGCAGAGGACAGGGGAGGTTGGAGGGCAGAGGACAGGGGAGGCTGGAGGGCAGAGGACAGGGGAGGCTGGAGGGCAGAGTGGAGGCTGGAGGGCAGAAGACAGGGGAGGCTGGAGGGCAGAGGACAGGGGAGGCTGGAGGGCAGAGGACAGGGGAGGCTGGAGGGCAGAGGACAGGGGAGGCTGGAGGGTAGAGGATAGGGGAGGCTGGAGGGCAGAGCGGAGGCTGGAGGGCAGAGCGGAGGCTGGGGGGCAGAAGACAGTGGAGGCTGGAGGGCAGAGGACAGGGGAGGCTGGAGGGCAGAGGACAGGGGAGGCTGGAGGGCAGAGGAGAGGGGAGGCTGGGGGGCAGAGGACAGGGGAGGCTGGAGGGCAGAGGACAGGGGAGGCTGGAGGGCAGAGGACAGGGGAGGCTGGAGGGCAGAGGAGAGGGGAGGCTGGAGGGCAGAGCGGAGGCTGGAGGGCAGAGGACAGGGGAGACTGGAGGGCAGAGCAGAGGCTGGAGGGCAGAGCGGATTCTGGAGGGCAGAGCGGAGGCTGGAGGGCAGAAGACAGGGGAGGCTGGAGGGCAGAGGACAGGGGAGGCTGGAGGGCAGAGGACAGGGGAGGCTGGAGGGCAGAGGACAGGGGAGGCTGGAAGGCAGAGGAGAGGGGAGGCTGGAGGGCAGAGGAGAGGGGAGGATGGAGGGCAGAGCGGAGGCTGGAGGGCAGAGCGGAGGCTGGGGGGCAGAGGAAAGCGGAGGCTGGAGGGCAGAGGAGAGCGGAGGCTGGGGGGGAGAGCGGAGGCTGGAGGGGAGAGCGGAGGCTGGAGGGGTGAGTGGAGGCTGGGGGTGAGAGCGGAGGCTGGAGGTAAGAGCGGAGGCTGGAGGGGTGAGCGGAGGCTGGAGGGGAGAGGGGAGGCTGGAGGGGAGAGCGGAGGCTGGAGGGGAAAGCGGAGGCTGGAGGGGAGAGCGGAGGCTGGAGGGGAGAGGCTGGAGGGGAGAGGGAGACGGAGGGCAGAGGCTGGAGGGCAGAGGCTGGAGGGGAGAGGCTGGAGGGGAGAGCAGAGGCTGGAGAGCAGAGGCTGGAGGGGCAGAGGGAAGCAGGAGAGGCTGGAGGGGCAGAGGCTGGAGGGGCAGAGGGGAAGCTGGAGAGGCTGGAGGGGCAGAGGGGAAGCTGGAGAGGCAGAGGCTGCAGGGGCAGAGGCTGCAGGGGCAGAGCGGAAGCAGGAGAGGCTGGAGGGCAGAGGCGTAGCTGGGTGGGGGGGGTGCAGACTCGCCTCGGCCAGCGTGCGTCGGCTGTAGGAGAGGAGGGGCGGGCAGAGGTGCAGGACAGGAAGTCCCGTCCTCCCTCCTCTCCGGGCACGGCGGGTGGTTAATTCAGCACGGGGCCCCCCAGGGGGTGCGGGGCACCCCCAGGTGGTGGGCAATGGGCACAGGGGAGAGGCGGCTGGAGGTGGGCAGGCGGCAGAGGCGGCTGGGACAGACGGGAACGTTCCTGGGCGGAACGTTCCTGCACCGGTCCCTGTAGCCGGGCGCCGAACGGCTGCAGAGGACTGGTGACGTCACCAGCGAGTGAGTCGAACAAAGCCACGGAAGTAGCGCCATGTGCGACGGAAGTCGCTATGGCAATTATATAATAGATAGTAGACCTGAACAGAACAGTCCAGAGTGTGTGAGTAATGTTGAAGACCACGTGGCCCAGTACATAAAAATAGGGCAAAGCCAAGTACTTACATATCCATAATGGAAGCAAGAAAATGGAGCCACTCCTTATATAGATAGGGCTTTTTGGGGGGTCTGTCAGCCACTTCAGCTGCGGTGCTGGCATTCATGCCAATATTGTTCACATCAGCAGTGGCATTGGTCCACCAGCGTCTTGTCACTAGTGATGAACAAACTTTCCCCGAAACTGTTCGCCAATGACAAATTCAGCACTAACTGCAGATTCAGTTCATGATCAGAAACCTGAGTTTTTCTTCAAAAAATTAGCAAAATGCTTTGTTCAAGAAAAAAGTTTGAAATTTAAATTAGCCCTAAAATTTTCCATGATTATTTGGGGCCAAATCGCTTGCCGGAAGACCAATTGGCTACGAACATCACCTAACCATTATGGTTAGAAATGTTCCCAGCCATTGGGTCTACTGTTTTCTATCAACCTGTAGAATTATTTTACAGTTTTAAAATAATTTTTTTAAGCTTCCTGGAATTTTGCAGATTTTTGACATGTGTACAAGTGTGGTCTATGTATCATTAATATTGAACTTGTCCTTGCATTGCTGCTCACTAGCCTTATTCAGCATTCCAGATCTATCGGTGGTGTGCTGAATAAACTCAACCCAACCGCAAGCTCAGGTGTTACCTGTAGCAGAGGGAATAGGTTTTGTAAGTCAGGTGCCTTCTGAAACCCACCCCATGGAGTGGTTTATGAGGAGCTAGGCACCAAGATTGTGCAAACAATAATATGCTGTAACTGACTGTTTGTCTCCTGGCACTGGAAGAAGCGGGCCCCTAGGCAAAGCAAAGAGGCGCCAATGCAGAGCTCGGCTCCATCTTGGCAGTGCAGTGTGTACAATGTAGCTATACTCTGCTACACTTCGTGTTTGATAACTTGTTTCTGCAATACGCAATTTAGCTACATGGATCCACCACTACATATGCCTGCTCTGTAAGATATTATCTTCCTCACCACTCCAGGGCAGATGTTTCTTCAGCACCAGAGCCAGAGCGGCCTGCAGAGAGCACACATGTCAAATGATTCCACTGCGCTACCTACATTGGGCCTTATATGCAGCAAGGTTAAGATTAAGCCCTGGACTCACATGCCTGAGGAGGAGTTGAGAAGCTCACAGTCAGGAAGTGAGCTGTTCCCCATGCCAGCTGGGAGCAAGAGATGTCACACTCCGGAGGCTCTTGCAGCATGCCTGGCTTTATTACACCTCCAGCCAGTGCCACAGCTGCTAGATCAGCAAATACAGGACCAGGACCATGAGTAGGATGAGGAGGAAAAGGAGTATGACGAAAAAGAGGAGGTAGTAGAGGCAAAAGGCCCAGTTTCTCAGCCATGTGTATTACCCCTACCAGAGGCCTTCGACTGGGAGAATGCCATGTGAGGACCCTTACTCCTTTTTCTCTCATTACTCAGAATCTTTATATCTGGGGTTTTCTGTTTCTCAAAATCATAGTAATTCTAAAACACCCACTTCTGTTGACATTTTAAAGACAAAATATACAAACTCGGGTGATAACAAACAGACAAAAAAACAAAACAATGTTAAAAAAGCCAATTGGTATGATTACTAGGTGTCAGGTATCAAATCTCTCCTACACTCTCAGTGCCCTATCAAGACCCCTTCCTGACAGCGGAGGATACAGTGTTGGCCAAAAGTATTGACACCCCTGCAATTCTGTCAGATAATACTCAGTTTCTTCCTGAAAATGATTGCAATCACAAATTCTTTGGTATTATTATCTTCATTTAATTTGTCTTCAATGAAAAAACACAAAAAGAATTGTCCTAAAGCCAAATTGGATCTAATTTGTGTAATTAACAGCACCTGTAACTTACCTGTGGCAACTAACAGATGTTGGCAATAACTAAGTCACACTTGTAGCCAGTTGACATTGATTAAAGTTGACTCAACCTCTGTCCTGTGTCCTTGTGTGTACCACATTGAGCATGGAGAAAAGAAAGAAGACCAAAGAACTGTCTGAGGACTTGAGAAACCAAATTGTGAGGAAGCATGAGCAATCTCAAGGCTACAAGTCCATCTCCAAAGACCTGAATGTTCCTGTGTCTACCGTGCGCAGTGTCATCAAGAAGTTTAAAGCCCATGGCACTGTGGCTAATCTCCCTAGATGTGGACGGAAAAGAAAAATTGATGAGAGATTTCAACGCAAGATTGTGTGGATGGTGGATAAAGAACCTCGACTAACATCCAAACAAGTTCAAGCTGCCCTGCAGCTCGAGGCTACAACAGTGTCAACCCGTACTATCCGTCAGTGTCTGAATGAAAAGGGACTGTATGGTAGGATACCAGGAAGACCCCACTTCTTACCCGAGACATAAAAAAGCCAGGCTGGAGTTTGCCAAAACTTACCTGAGAAAGACTACAACGTTTTGGAAGAATATTCTCTGGTCAGATGAGACAAAAGTAGAGCTTTTTGGGCAAAGGCATCAACATAGAGTTTACAGGAGAAAAAAAGAAGCATTCAAAGAAAAGAACACGGTCCCTACAGTCAAACATGGCGGAGGTTCCCTGATGTTTTGGGGTTGCTTTGCTGCTTCTGGCACTGGACTGCTTGACCGTGTGCATGGCATTATGAAGTCTGAAGACTACCAACAAATTTTGCAGCATAATGTAGGGCCCAGTGTGAGAAAGCTGGGTCTCCCTCAGAGGTCATGGTCTTCCAGCAGACAATGACCCAAAACTCACTTCAAAAAGCAGTAGAAAATGGTTTGAGAGAAAGCACTGGAGACTTCTAAGGTGGCCAGCAATGAGTCCAGACCTGAATCCCATAGAACACCTGTGGAGAAATCGAAAAATGGCAGTTTGGAGAAGGCACCCTTCAAATATCAGGGACCTGGAGCTGTTTGCCAAAGAAGAATGGTCTAAAATTCCAGCAGAGCATTGTAAGAAACTCATTGATGGTTACCGGAAGCAGTTGATCGCAGTTATTTTGGCTAAAGGTTGTGCAACCAAGTATCAGGCTGAGGGTGCCAATACTTTTGTCTGGCCCATTTTTGGAGTTTTGTGTGAAATGATCAATGTTTTGCTTTTTGCTTCATTCTCTTTTGTGTTTTTTCATTGAAGACAAATAAATGAAGATAATAATACCAAAAATTTGTGATTGCAATCATTTTCAGGAAGAAACTGAGTATTATCTGGCAGAATTGCAGGGTGTCAATACTTTTGGCCACAACTGTACATCCTAAAATATATGATGCACCATGACGACTGTCCCTCTGATGTCCTCCTTGTCTGTCCCTGTATTTCAATCTAAATAACAGGATCAAGGTTCAATAGAAGGGATAATCTGATTATTCCTCAACATCCCATATGGTGTCAGTTGTCCATTAGTATACAAATGTGTTACCAACTGAGTTCATTAAAAACAGAAATCACTCTGCATAACAGACAGGTGATTTAATATAATACCAACATTTTTAAGAAGTCACAGATGACACTCCTTTCTCTCTACTTCCATATAACCATGCATACTCAGCTTTTATGAGTGGTAGAGAGGGCTTCCCATTCTTTAGCCTTTTGGATTGTTCTTAAGATCTGGATTAGGATCTTCACAATTTTCTTTCTTTCTGTAGACCACTCTACGCGTTTCACCCATCTAGGCTCATCAGGAGGCAAAAGATATATATGTGGTACATGTGAGTTCTTATATGCAGTTACCACATCTGGAATGATTTGTTATCAGGATAAATTCTAGTCTAAATAACAAAATTATCAAGGATTCCCCATTATTCAGCAGTATTCTCATTTAGAAGGCTCAAAAAAGGAGATGATGCACAACTACACTGTGTTCACAAAAGACCTATCATTGTCCGATGGTCCCTGGAAAATCAGCAATTCTAATTCCAAATCAGACCAGTGGTTATAAATTCATGGATCCCTGTCACAATCCCAGAACAATCAGGCCCTCATCATTCCTTATTGCTTTGTAAATAATGGCATTCACATCAGGAGCTCCAGGCGGATCATTCCACTCTGGATTCCTTTTCAGTACAGAGGCCCTTTCTAATCACTAAGGCTGGGTTCACATTTGAGCACGATGTGCGCTGTGAATGTAGCGTATCTGAGTGCAGCTAGACGCAGGCACTATGTGCTCCTATGTTTAACATAGGAATGCATATGTGTAGCCCCACTGGTCAGACGTCACAGTTGGAATACTGCACCATAAATGAGTGTGCGGTTATCCCTGTCACAGTGGAATGTATGGTTTGTAGGAGTATCCCATCCTAGCACTCCCACACACCCACCTAGGTAGATGATGAGGTCCCAAACCCAGGGGGGGGGAGTTAGGGGAGGAGGGAGGTAGAAAAACAGTGAGTTTTAGTTTGTCCTGAGGAAAGACGGAGCACGGGAGCCCTGAGATAGAGAAGGGGACTCTAAGAGAGGGGGCCTGGAGAGAGAGAACAGACAGCCCAGACTGAAGGAGGGGACCCCCTGAACATTCATACTAAGGGAGGGAACCCTGGTCCATTTAGCTGGTTCCGAAGACAGGGCTCAGGGAGTTCAGCCCCTGAGCCATAACACCGCAGGACGTGGGTCCGTGTACTGTCCCAGACACCTCTTCAGAAAGGAAGCCAGTCACACCAGGATAACCCACGGAGGTCGAGATCCAGTGCAGGAGAGAGAAGAAAGCGGGAAGCTGGGATAGTCAAGAAGCACCCCAATCAAGCCTGGTACTAAGCGGGCTGTTCCCAGACAGGCAGTAGCAGCAGGACACGGGTTAGAGAAAAGGAAGGCATACCACGGGAGACTCCACGGGATCCTGCAGCCCACTGTGACTACCTGACTTGCTGTCCTTACTTTACAAAGGTTGTCTTCTGTGAACTGTACTACCATCAGCATTGTTCCAGTAAAGTACCCGGGTAGAGTGACAGAGTCTCTGTGTGCTTATTCACTACTGCACTGCAACTTACTTATCTCCATCATCAGCACTTCCTTCACTACAGGTGCATCCCTGCCCCAGAGGGCCAGCTCCACCTGTACCATCTCAGCTGTTGCTACCATTGCCTTCCGGAGGTCTGAAGCGGCACTAGTGCTACATCACCAGAATCTGTGGGAGGCTTCACGATAAATTTAGAAACTTTTATTCCCTTTCCAACTACCCCTTTTTAGTTGACCACCAAGGCCACGGTTCTGGGCAGGCCACCAGTGACATCCCTATCCGCAGCAGAGGGCCCAGATCCCCGAGTCCCCAGACCCTGGGCTAGTCACATAGTGCCTGTTCGTACCTGCGCTCAGATGTGTTTGCGTTCGGCTGCACATAATTTATGCACATGCCGAACGCAACATGTTGCATTTTTTGTGCGTAGCTGTGTGCTTGCTTTATGCGCATGCAGACAACTGCGCACAAGAAATGAATGAGAGTGCATCTCTGCACATTGCCATCTGCTGGCAAGCGCACAGACGCAGGGGACGAAGAGGCCATGCGGAGGTAAATCTTCTCCTGGGTTCTCTTCTTCTTTCCTCTTCTTTCCTCTTCTTCTTTCTTCTTCTTCTTCTTCTTCTTTCATCCTTTCTTCTTCTTTCTTCTTCTTTCCTCTTCTTCTTCTTCTTTCTTCCTCCCTGCTGCCGCCGCTGCCGCTGGTTAAAATAGCCAGCGGGAAAGCCGGGAAAGCCAGTATCAGTTCTCCCGCCCCTCTAATTCAAACGTACTCACATGAGAAAGGACAGCACCACAGATATAGATGGTGCAAACAGAACTTCTGGTCTTTTTATTCCAGGTTCATAAAGGCGACGTTTCGATCACCAGCGTGATCTTTATCAAGCCTCTGACATGCCCCCGAGGTGTGCACGGTTCGCCCTGGCGTTACTTGAGTTCATCCTCGGGAGGAATTACTTCCTCTTCGGGGATGACTACTACTTGCAGCGCCACGGGACAGCCATGGGGTTCAACGTGGCCCTGACATATGCTAACATCTACATGGCTGTCCTGGAGGGCGAACACGTGTACACCTCACCCATTTTGGCGGCATGTCAGTGGGTGGCGTCGTTATATCGACAACATGTTCTTTGTGTGGAAAGGTAAGAAGGAGGACCTAGATGCTTTCTTTAACTCCTTAAACAATGTTTTTCCGGAGTTGAAGTTTACAATGGAAAGCTCCCGTGAGAGCATACAATTCTTGGATACTTTAGTGTATAAGAGGGGGAATAAACTACAAACTGATCTTTATACTAAAAAAACAGATAGAAATAGTACCCTTCTTTACACTAGCGAACATCCTAAAAAAATGGTTCAATCTCTACCCTGGAGTCAGTTATTGAGGGTGAGGAGAATAGTATCAGAGGGAGATAGGGTCGATGAAAGACTTCAGACTATGTGTAAAAGATTTTTGAGTCGAGGGTACCCAAGGGACTCAGTGATGCGATGCAAAGAGAAGGTTTTGAAGGTAACAAGAGAGACGTTATTAACACCAAAAATAAAAACACAAGATCCCATTAGTCACTAATTATAACCATCTGAGTGGTAGAGTGGGGGGGATCACACGTAGACATTGGCCAATGTTAGGTAGAGGTCGTGAAATTGAACAATTCACGAACCTACCATTGTTTTCTTATTGGAGAAATCGTAATATAAGAGATAGAATTGTGAAAACTAATGTAGGGAGCTCTAAAAAAGATCTTCAGAAAACATTGAGCAGCCCCAGCTTGGGGAATTTCCCATGCCTGGGGTGTGCTCCATGTAGTAATATGTTGAAAGGGAGAAAGTTTTTCCATCCTAGTTCCGGCAAAAAATATACGATAAAGAAAAGATATACATGCAATAGTGATTTTGTGGTGTACCTTATTTCCTATCCATGTGGTCTCCTATATGTGGGAGAGACCACTATGGAAATTAAGGAAAGAATTTCAAAGCATAAAAGCACGATTAGAACTAAGGAAGTAGAACTGCCGGTACCTAAGCACTTTGTTGAACATGGGCATTCGGTCAATCAGCTGACATATAGGGTGATTGATGATGTCACAATGCCACGAAAGGGGGGGATAGAGTGGCCCTTCTTATGGAAAAAGAGAGGAAGTTGATTTTTGAACTGGAAACATTGTACCCTAAAGGTCTTAATATTGAATATAATCAGCGGAGCTGTCTATTAAAATGAACGTGGTGTAACCACTCGGGGGCCTGCCGCAGGGCTCCAGCGCCCTCTGCTTGAATAGCGCCGCTCATCTCCTCACTCCCGGGGCTACTGCTTGAGCGCATGAAACTCCATCTCCAAATCAGTGAATGCTGGAGAAGCTGCAGGGATCATGCTCCTCCCCTCAGCCAATCACCAAGCCTCTGTGTCCTGCCAATCAGGAGTGCCCTGCTGTAATATAAGCTTCCTGTTTCCTGTCAGTCTTTGCCAGGGCAACTCTACCTAGTGGAGTTGCTATTCCTGGTCTGGTCAGGTTGTTCCTTATTTTACTTGTTATCTGATTTCTGTGTGTTACTTCCTGCAGATCTCCGCCCTGCCGGCTCCTTGCTGACTCCCGTGTTCTGGGCCTTCCACCTGGATCTCTTCCAAGCTGAAATTGCTGATTCAGGTCCTGCTCCGGATTCTCCGTGTTTCTGGTTCTCCGTGTCCTATCTTATACCCGGTTGCTGTGTTGTTTCCACGTTGCCTTGGGTCGGTTTAACACCCGTGTCCGCTTCATTGGTCCTTCCGAGGTTGGTACCGGCGGTATCCCTGTATAGGGATCAAGGCTCCGGGGCCTCCTTCGGTGGTGTTCCGGTGCTGTGGCCGTGTGGCCATCCCCTGAGGCGTGGGTTCTTGTGTTGTTCAATAAACCTGTTGACTCTACTGTACTGGTCCGTCTCTCTATCATCCCGGTATCAGCATCCGCACTACGCGGTCCAGTGGGTCCACGTGTGGGGTCTGTCAGTAGGACGTGACACGTGGACTGTGGTAACCTGAGGCTGACAAAAAAGCTTGATAAAGATCACACTGGTGATCGAAATGTTGCCTTTATGACCCTGGAATAAAAAGACCAGAAGTTCTGTTTGCACCATCTATGTCTGTGTTTGTAAACTCACATTTAGTGGCCAGTGTCAGGCAGCTACTGCAAAGGCAAATAAAATAATGGGATGCATTAAAAGAGGCATAGATGCTCATGAGGAGAACATAATTTTAACCTCTATACAAGTCACTAGTGCGACCACACTTAGAATACTGTGTACAATTCTGGTCTCCGGTGTATAAGAAAGACATAGCTGAACTAGAGCGGGTCCAGAGAAGAGCGACAAAAGTCATTAGAGGACTAAGGGGTCTGCAATACCAAGACAGGTTATTAAACTTGGGGTTTTTTAGCTTGGAAAAACGAAGGCTTAGGGGTGATCTTATATTAATGTATAAATATATGAGGGGACAGTACAGAGACCTTTCTAATGATCTCTTTACTCTTAGGCCTGAGACTGGGACAAGGGGGCATCCTCTACGTCTGGAGGAAAGAAGGTTTAATCATAATCACAGACGCGGATTCTTTACTGTAAGAGCAGTGAGACTATGGAACTCTCTGCCACATGATGTTGTAATGAGTGAGTCACTACTAACATTTAAGAAGGGCCTGGATGCCTTTCTTGAAAACTATAATATTACCAGTTATACATACTAGATTCTTTGATAGGGCGTTGATCCAGGGAATTAGTCTGATTGCCATATCTGGAGTCAGGAAGGAATTTTTTCCCCCAATGTGGAGCTTAGTGTTGCCCATGGGGTTTTTTTGCCTTCCTCTGGATCAACATGTTAGGCTATGGGTTGAACTAGATGGACTTAAAGTCTTCCTTCAACCTTAAAAACTATGTTACTATGTTACTATGTTACTAAATGTTCAGGGGGCCTGCAGTTGGCAGGGCCAGAGATGCCCCTGTAATTTTCGTTTGGGAGGGACCACTCTTAGTTAGACATTTGGGCGGTCCCGACCTCATTGACTCTGTGATAGTGGAATACATATTCCATAGCAGTTTACAATGTGCCCATTGTGCTCATTTCAAGTTTTTAAAGGGCTGTCGATCATCAACAGTTAATGTAAATTTCAATTGAATATGTATCTCCTATCTCAGTCACAATGTGTCACAAGCCAGACATGTTTTTCTGCCAGATAGGGGATATATATTCAATCGAAATCTACTGTCAGTCACTCTATCTCAGTCCCAATGTGGGACAACCTAGCAATGTTTTTCTGCCAGATAGGGTAACTGGACTGACAGTAGATTTTGAATGAATATGTATCCCCTATCTCAGTCACAATGTAGCACAAGCTGTGACAAGGGCCTTCAATGACAAATATTAGTTTGGTAGGACCAGTGTATATTCCAGATTTGGGCACTGCAGAATGTGCATAGGGTTTGTAAAAATTAGCCCTATGGGTTGAGTGAAGGTTGACGCAGGAAGACACCATCCCAATTTCCTCCAATCATAAATAGTAGGTAGGCAGAAGTAGGAATACTGTCCTAGTTTGTCCACTGTACAATGTGCATAGAGTCTGTAAAAATTAGCCCTAAAGGTACCTTTACACGCCGCGACGGCAGGCTGGATACATCCCGCTTACAGGCAACAAATGTAGCTTGTAGCGCCAATGTAGCCCGTCGTAGCGGCGTCTGAAGACGTGACGATACAGCCGGCAACAGATACATCTGTTTCCTAGCTCTGCTCGTAAACTGATGGCTACAACGCCGATGGTAGCGAGCTGTATCGGCGTGTAAAGAAGCAACGGAAGGGAACTCGGGACAGCCTGCGATGTAGCTGCAATGTAGCTAAGGCGTGACCCTGGCTCCGTGTTACCGCGCCCCATGTGCGATCATTGGTGGAAGCTGCTGCATGACGATTGGTAGTCGCTGCATAGAGAGGCATATTTAAGGACGCTGACGAGTCACACTACACAATCGCTCGAGCGTGCTGTATTACTCAGCCTCCTGCGTTGCCTGCCCAATCAGGATGTTATTGCTTCGTCCTATCAGCGTACGGACGGCTCGTAATCCACAATTGTGGCACGCCTATGTGCTGGCCCTGCTGCACCAGGTACGCCCATAGTAGCTGGTTATAGCGGTGTGTAAATGAGCTACAGCTGGCTACTTGAGACACCCGGCGATGTAGCTAGCTATAGATGTAGCGTGGCGTAGCGCATCTTGTCGCGGCGTGTAAAGGTGATGCGTTGACCGTTTGTAACCGTTTGGCCGTGCTCGTGCACGTGAAGTAGCGGATGTATCCAGCCTGCCGTCGCGGCGTGTAAAGGTACCTTAAGGGCTAAGTGAAGGTTGACGCAGAAAGATACGATCCCAAGGGCCTCCAATCACAAATAGTAGCTAGGCTAGAATATGAATACTGTCCTAGTTTGCCCACTGCACAATGTGCATAGGGTTTGTAAAAATTAGCCCTATGGGCTGAGTGAAGGTTGACACAGGAATACATCATCCAAAGGGCCTCCAATCACAAATAATAGCTAGGCTGGAGTAGGAATACTGCCCAATCTGTCCACTGCACAATGTGCATAGGGTTTGTAAAAATTTGCCCTATGGGCTGAGCCATGGTTGACAAAGGAAGGAAACTGGTTTTTATGGGAGGGCTGACGTTAACTGTAGTAGCATGAATCAGCATTTTTGTTGAATTAAGGTTGGCTTCCAGTCTTCTGGAGGGATTACAAACTATGTAGATATCCAGTCCTTATTGAATTTAATCAGAGTAAGTATGTCTGCCTTTTCTGTCGTGTGCGCCTATCCTTGATGATTGAATACAAGGAAGAAAGTACAGTGCTTCGTGGATCCGCGCTGCACATACAGTGAAATAAGATGAAGAAACCACTGTTGTCGATCAATGCTGGCTTTAATACCAATGCGTTTCGGAGCTTCCTCAGGGAACTAACAGAGTACCATCCAGGAAGCACTGTCCTTTCTTCCTTGTATTCAGTTGTGGCTCCCCTGTGTAAGTGGAGTGTGGATCCTGCAGCAGCTATATCTACACCTTAACCCCTTTACGACGAATGACGAGTATACTCGTCATGAAAAGATGTCAGTTCCCGCATCATGACGAGTATACTCGTCATGGCTTTGAACTGTCACTGCTTCTAAACGAACAGTGACAGCTCAAATCTAAAAGCTGTCAGTGACAGCCAAGGGTTAGGGGAAGAGGTGTGGCACCCCTGTTAACCCCTTCATCCCCCCCCTCCCCAATCACACTTATCTGCCGGCGGGTTGCACCGCAGCCGCCGGCAATGAGCTGATGCTCCAGCTCACCCTGTGTCCTGTCCCCGCCCCCTGTGTCCAGCTCCCCCTGTGTCCTGTAGCCCCCCCCCTGTGTCCTGAGCCCCCTGTGTCCTGTCCCCGTCCCCTGTGCAGCCCCTCCTGTGTCCTGTCCCCGTCCCCTGTGCAGCCCCTCCTGTGTCCGGTCCCCGTCCCCTGTGCAGCCCCTCCTGTGTCCTGTCCCCGCCCCCTGTGTTCAGAGCCCCCTGTGTCCTGTAGCCCCCCCCTGTGTCTTGAGCCCCCTGTGTCCTGTCCCCGTCCCCTGTGCAGCCCCCCCTGTGTCCTGTCCATCCCCGCCCTCCACCCGACATAGTTTGTCTGCCGGCGGGCTTATGCGCCCACCGGCGAAGCTGCAGGGCCCCCTCCTCCTCCCTGCTGGCCCCCAGCCCCCGGTCCTCCGTCCCCAGCCCCCGATCCCCGGTCCCCAGCCCCGCTCACCTATCCCGGCGGGCTGCACGCTCGGTGCACCCGCCCGCACCGTCGGGCCTCCTCTGCAGTCCGGTGTGGCTCCTCCTCTTCTCAGGGGCTCCTCCTTCTCATCGCTGGGGTAATGTATGAATGAATGAATGAATGAATGAAGAATGAATGAAATGAAATGAATGAATGAATGAATGAAAGAATGAATGAATGAATGAATGAATGAATGAATGAATGAATGAATGATGAATGAATGATGAATTGAATGAATGATGATTGAATGGATGGATGGATGGATGGTGATGGTGGATGGGTGGGTGGATGGATGGGTTGGTGGATGGATGTGTGCGTGGATGTGCGTGTGGATGTGGTGCGTGGTTGGTGCTGGGTTGTGTGTGGTGGATGTGCGTACGTGGATGTGCGTACGTGGATGTGCGTGCGTGGATGTGCGTACGTGATGTGCGTACGTGGATGTGCGTACGTGGTATGTGCGTACGTGGATGTGCGTCCGTGGATGTGCGTACGTGGATGTGCGTGCGTGGATGTGCGTACGTGGATGTGCTGTACGTGGATGTGCGTACGTGGATGTGCGTGCGTGGATGTGCGTACGTGGATGTGCGTGTGTGATGTGCGTGCGTGGATGTGTGGTACGTGGATGTGTGCGTACGTGGATGTGCGTGGATGTGGATGTACATGGATGTCAGCATGCGTGCGTGGATGTGTGCATGCGTGGATGTGCGTACGTGGATGTGCGTACGTGGATGTGCGTCGTGGATGATGGGTGCATAGGTGGATGGATGGGTGCAACAAGGGATCAAGTGTTCTCTTGTTATAGTCTCTGGGATCATAGTCATGGTGCACTGTATAACTGATCATTGTCATACAGTGCACCATAACTCTGACCCCTGAGACTGTAGGAAGAGGACACTTGATCCCTTGCTGCAGTCTCTGGATTGAGCAGAGGCGATCGAGCGTCGTGGGACCTTCGTTGTGGACTACGTTGGAGGCGAACGAGCGTCGTGGGACCTTCGTTGTGGACTACGTCGGATCTTTATAATAAAGATGGAGTCCGAATTTTGTTTGTGTTTTTTTTTCAAATAAAAAGATTTTTCTATGTGTGTATTTTCTGACTATTTACCAGAGATTCCTAATGGCGGGTCTAACATTGGCCCTATATTATGAATCTCGGGCTTAGTGCCAGCTGCCAATAAAAAGCTGGCATTAACCCCTTTATTACCCAGTTTGCCACCGGCACCAGGGCAACTGGAAGAGCATGGGTACAGCGCCAAAAAATGGCACTTCAATGAATGCGCCATTTTCTGGAGCGGCTGCGGGCTGCAATTTGCAGCATGGGGGGCCCAGAACGCTTGGGCCTTTCCATGCTGAGGATTCCAGCCCCCAGCTGCCTAGTTGTACCTGGCTGTGCCAAAAATATGGCGGAGCCCTACGTCATTTTTTTTTCTAGAATTAGTTCTAGAAATAAAAAAAAATGGGCTTCGCTGTATTTTTGGTTGCAGCCAGGTACAACGAGGCAGCTGGGGGTTGCTGGCAGTCTGTAGCTGCCAAGTTGTACCTGGCTGGACCAAAAATATGGCGGAGCCCTACGTCATTTTTTTTTTCTAGAATTAGTTCTAGAAATAAAATAAAGCCTTCGCTGTATTTGTAGCCAGCCATGTACAACTTGGCAGCTGGCTGACTGGAATCCTCAGCGTGGAGAGACTCAAATGTTGTGGGTCCCCCACGCTGCAAATTTCAACCCACAGCCACCCAAGAAAATAGCGCATTCATTAGAGGCGGCATTTTCTGGTGCTGTACCCCAACTCTACCAGTTGCCCTTGTGCTGCTGGCACACGGGTTCTCCATATGCGACATGTTTCCGCTAACAATTTCAATAGAAAATTAGATCCAATTGTTAGCGGAAACCATGTCGGGTATGGAGAGCCCCTCCCTGTGTGCCTGAACATTGGAGCTCCCCCACAAGTGACCCCATTTTGGAAACTAGACCCCCAAAGGAACGTATCTAGATGCATAGTGATCACTTTGAACCCCCAGATGCTTCACAAATTCATCCATAAAAATGAAAAAGCACGTTTTTTTCCACAAAAAGTTTATTTTTTCATTTTTACGGATCAATTTGTGAAGCACCTGGGGATTCAAAGTGCTCACTATGCATCTAGATACGTTCCTTGGGTGGTCTAGTTTCCAAAATGGGGTCACTTGTGGGGGAGCTCCAAAGTTTAGGCACATAGGGGCTCTTCATATCCTACAAGGTGTCCGCTAACAATTCCAATTGTTAGTGGACACCATGTTGCGTATGGAGAGCCCCTGTGTGTCTCCACATTGGAGCTCCCCCACAAGTGACCCCATTTTGGAAACTAGACCCCCAAAGGATTATATCTAGATGCATAGTGAGCACTTTGAACCCCAAGATGCTTCACAAATTGATCCGTAATAATGAAAAAAGAAATTATTTGTGGAAAAAAAGTGCGTTTTCATTTTTACGGATGAATTTCTGAAGCACCTGTGGGTTCAAAGTGCTCACTATGCATAAAGATACGTTCCTTTGGGGGTCTAGTTTCCAAAATGGGGTCACTTGTGGGGGAGCTCCAATGTGGAGACACACGGGGACCCTCCAAACGCGACATGGTGTCCGCTAACAAATTGAGCTAATTTTCCATTCAAATTGTTAGCGGACACCATGTCGCGTTTGGAGGGTCCCGGTGTGTCTCCACATTGGAGCTCCCCCACAAGTGACCCCATTTTGGAAACTAGACCCCCTAAGGAACGTATTTAGATGCATAGTGAGCACTTTGAACCTCCATATGCTTCAGAAATTCATCCGTAAAAATGAAAAAGCACTTTTTTTTCCACAAAAAATTTATATTTTCATTATTATGGATCAATTTGTGAAGCATCTGGGGGTTCAAAGTGCTCACTATGCATCTAGATATGTTCCTTTGGGAGTGTAGTTTCCAAAATGGGGTCACTTGTGGGGGAGATCCAATGTGGAGACACACAGGGACCCTCCAAACGCGACATGGTGTCAGCTATCAATTTGAGCTCATTTTCCATTCAAATTGTTAGCGGACACCATGTCGCGTTTGGAGGGCCCCGGTGTGTCTCCACATTGGAGCTCCCCCACAAGTGACCCCATTTCGGAAACTAGACCCCCTAAGGAACATATCTAAATGCATAGTGAGCACTTTGAACCCCCAGATGCTTCACAAATTCATCAATAAAAATGAAAAAGCACTTTTTTTTTCCACACAAATTTTCTTTTTTCATTTTTACAGATCAATTTGTGAAGCACCTGGGGGTAGAAAGTGCTCACTATGCATCTAGATATGTTCCTTTGGGGGTGTAGTTTCCAAAATGGGGTCACTTGTGGGGGAGCTCCAATGTGGAGACACACGGGGACCCTTCAAACGCGACATGGTGTCCGCTATCAATTTGAATGGAAAATGAGCTCAAATTGTTAGCGGACACCATGTCGCGTTTGGAGGGTCCCTGTGTGTCTCCACATTGGAGCTCCCCCACAAGTGACCCTATTTTGGAAACTAGACCCCCAAAGGAACATATCTAGATGCATAGTGAGCACTTTGAACCTCCAGATGCTTCACAAATTGATCCGTAATAATGAAAAAATAATTTTTTAGAGGAAAAAAAAGTGCTTTTTCATTTTTACGGATGAATTTCTGAAGCATATGGGGGTTCAAAGTGCTCACCATGCATCTAGATACGTTCCTTCGGGGGTCTAGTTTCCAAAATGGGGTCACTTGTGGGGGAGCTCCAATGTGGAGATACACAGGGACCCTCCAAACGCGACATGGTGTCCGCTAACAATTTGAGCTAATTTTCCATTCAAATTGTTAGCGGACACCATGTCGCGTATGGAGGGTCCCTGTGTGTCTCCACATTGGAGCTCCCCCACAAATGACCCCATTTTGGAAACTAGACCCCCTAAGGAAGGTATCTAGATGCATAGTGAGCACTTTGAACCCCCAGATGCTTCACAAATTCATTCATAAAAATTAAAAAAACACTTTTTTTTCACAAAAAAATTCTTTTTGCCTACATTTTTTCAGTTTCACATGGGCAAAGGGATAAAAATACATCCCAAAATTTGTTGGGTAATTTCTCCTGAGTACACCGATACCTCATATGTGGTCATAAACTACTGTTTGGGCGCACGGCAGGGCTCAGAAGTGAAGGAGCGCCATTTCACTTTTTGAACGGAAAATTGGCTCTAAAATTTAAATTGCGCTCCTTCCCTTCTGAGCCCTGCCGTACGCCCAAACAGTGGTTTATGACCACATATGAGGCATCGGTGTACTCAGGAGAAATTGCCCAACAAATTTTAGGATGCATTTTATCCTGTTGCCCATGTGAAAATGAAAACATTGAGGCTAAAAGAACATTTTTGTTACAAAAATTAAAATGTCCATTTTTTCCTTCAACATTATTTTAGTTCCTGTGAAGCACCTGAAGGGTTAATAAACTTCTTCAATATAGTTTTGAGTAGCTTGAGGGGTGCAGTTTTCGGAATGGTGTCACTTTTGGGTGTTTTCTGTCATGTACACCCCTCAAAGAGACTTCAAATGTGATGTGGTCACTAAAAAATTGGTTTTGTAAATTTTGCTGGAAAAATGAATAATTGCTGATGAACTTTGAACCCTTATAACGTCCTACCAAATTTTTTTTTTTCTTCCAAAATTGTGCTGATGTGAAGTAGACATGTGGGACATGTTATTTATTAACTATTTTGTGGCACATAACTCTCTGGTTTAGCAGAATAAAAATTAAAAATGTGAAAATTGCTAAATTTTCAAAATTTTTGCCAAATTTTTTATTTTTTCACAAATAAACGCAAAAATTATCGACCTAAATTTAATACTAACATGAAGCCCAATATGTCACGAAAAAACAATCTCAGAATCGCTAGGATCCGTTGAAGCGTTCCAGAGATATTACCTCATAAAGGGAGAGTGGTCAGAATTACAAAAAATGGTCCGGTCATTAGGCTGCAAAGTGACTCGGTCCTTAAGGGGTTAATACCAGTTGTGGTTCACACAACTGTCTCAGGTGAGCAGTGACAAAAAACCTCTTACGACCTCAGTGTTGTAAGGATAAGACCCTATTGCGCTTTCTCTCCTCTCTCATAGTTTGCATATATGTCAGTGATGATTGGCCCAGTGGAACTGAAAACGCGCTCTGACATCACACTAGCGGTCGAGCAGGCCAGCACCTGCAAGGCTTATAAGGAGAGGTCAGGCCAAGTGTTCAGCTTGGGCACCAAATAATTAAAGGGAACTGAAGCATCAGAAAGGATGCAGGTATGGTCACTTAAGTACCAGTTGACCATGTTCTCCAACTTGTTCCTCCTTGGTATTGTTACAGGCACAGATAGCCCTTGCTGTTGTGCTGGTTTATTGAAAATTGCCCAATTTGTGTACATTTTCCCCCACCTCTGTTGGACCTGGTGTTCCTGTCTCTCCCCATTATCCCTTGGTGGTGAAAAGAGCCGAGACGTCTGCCACCAACATTGTCTGAGGGTGATGTTTTCAGCAACTGATCTACAACAATCCTCTTGAAGGATGTGATAGGTAGAGTTCCACCACGTGGGCAGGTCACAAATGAGTTGGTGACTTAGCAAAAGCAAGCACATTTGCAGCGCTGTAAGAGGATCAAAAGCATTAGAGGAGTGGTGGAAATGGGTGCTAATATGGCACACCTTCTCAAGGAAGTTAGGTAAGTCAGAGTAAGTTTTCAGAAATTCCTGAATAATTAGGTTCAGCACGTAAGCCATGCATGGCACATGTACCAGCTTGCCGACCTTTAAAGCCACCACGAGCTCACGCCCATTATGGCAGACGACCAGACAGGGAGGTGCAGTGAGGAGAGCCACTGATCGCTCTGTTGTTTTAAAGCTTGCCACAGCTCTGCTGAGTGTGTGGTTTCTGACCTAGACAGATCAGCTCAGCAGAGCGTGTTGCCACTTTGCTGAAGCGCTGCTTCAAAGCTCCCAGCTTGACAGTGATGGGGAGGGTAATTTTGCAGAGGATGAGGAGCAAGAGGAGGGGAAGGAGGAAGTGGAATATGAAGAGGAGGAAACCCTGACAGATGTTGGGGCCCCTATTATTGGCATGGGTGGGATGTGTGATGTTCCACTTTATGCCTTTGTCCCACCCTCCCTCCACCAGGTTCACCCAGTGGGCCGTGACAGAAATTTATCATCCCTGTCCACAACAACTTGTCCAGGTGTCTGTTATTAGATGGATTTTCCTGGTTATGGCGTTGGTGAGAGCACGGTTCAGATTGTTTAATACATGCTTGTGTAACACAGGGATGGTGTCACATCGCCATTGGACTCGGTGGCTGGTGTTCCTGCCTCGGCCGCTGGGAGGAGCAGGATTCCTTCGGCTGATGGCGCCAGTGATAGGAGGGCCTTGTCCTCATATGGACCTGCTCTTGTGACGTCTGCTTCTGTCGCTGAACGCCGCTGTGTTTCTCCTTTGGGTGATGTTGGTCGCAGAGGAGCGGGCCCTGCAGAGGTGTTTGTTAGGCGCAGTCTTCGTTCTTCTGTCAGAAGTGGGGTGGGTGGAGCCAGTCGTGCATCACCATTTGGCCTGGTTCTAGGGGCGGTCCTGATGAGATCATCAGGCTGTGAGCTCCAGCCTATGGGAGGTAACCGCTCCCTTCAAATACATTGGAGTCTGTCTTGCAGGCCGCCAGATATAGTTTTGGTTCCCCAGTGATATAGTGTGTGTGTTTAGTTTTGTCTCTGACCTTTGCCTGGATTTCTGACTCTGCTTCAGCCTGTCGATTTTGTACCTCAGCTGCCCTCTTGGTTTTTGCCCTTGACCCTTGCCTGGATTTTCGATTCTGCTACTGCCTGTTGATTTTGTACCTTCGCTGGCCTCTCGGTTTTGACTCGGACTCCTGACTTCACTTTTCGGGTCTTGATTTTTCCCCTGACGACCTTACTGCTCTGCTTCTCATAATAGGCAGCTACCCCCTGGGCTCCGCTGTAATTCCAGATCCCTGTATAGGGGTTAAGGGTCTCGGGGTTTCTCGGGGTGCTGCCTTACCAGCAGCTCAGCCTGACAGCGGATGGTCGTCACAGATGGCACACCGGGCAAAATAGTGGCTGCTGGGAACACTGTATCATGGGGCAGCCACAGCCAAGAGATCACAGAAAGACTGTGTTCCCACAAGCCTAAATGTCAACATCTCCACAGCTAGCAATTTGACAATGTGCGAGTTTAGTATTTGTGCCTGTGGGTGCATGGCTGTGTATTTATACTTTCTTTCCAAGCTCTCAGGGACAGACAATTGAATGCTTTGCTGGGACAAGAAAGTGGATGTGGTGGATGTTTGTTGTGTATGAGCAACTGCAGCTTGTGGCAGGAGGTATGAGCGCCTGCTTCCTGAACTGCAGACTTGTGGGTATGATGCAGCAGGGAATCCTGCTGTGTGACCTGAGCTAAAATCAGTGTCGTCAACACTTGTACCACTAGCTGTCTCCTGAGAGCTGCGATATCGTGCGAGATGTATATATTTCACCAGTATCGTGAGACAGCGTGTGTGAGGAGCAGTGACATCAGGGAGTGCAGTGCAGTTCTAACTTGCAGGATAGCCCCAGTGTGTCCCCTAAAGTCTGAACTGCAGTAATGTTTGTGATGGCAACGCTTGTCCCACTCTCACCAGTGCCTGTGTTCCTGCTCTTACAAAATGTGGGGGATGCTTTCTGTGAACATAACCCCACCATATTGTTGTAAGGCCGCATGCCCATGGTGCATTGTTTGATGCTTCTTTTGAAACAGATTTTGAGAATCTACATCAAAATCTGCATGTGTACCCTGAAGCCAACAAAGTCTATGAGAGTAAAACCAAACAAAAGAAACAAAAATGAGCAAAATAAGTAAATAAATAAATAAATAAATTGCAAGTGCATAAAAATAAAAATAGGGTACTTGGTGACATAATTTTGATCAACAAAATTTAAAACCATCCCACCATGTCATGGTAACCCCATCAGGACAGTCCTAACCTAGCTTCAAGTATTAAAAACGTTACCGAATGTCAAGTGACGTTAGAATGATAAGAACTGAGCAAAGGACACCCAGAAATGGGAAGCTATGTACACATAATATCCAGCTCATAAAAGCCAGGCCACACCTTTTGATTGTAATAAGTGCAAAAAAGTTTTTTGCACCAACCACCTACCCCCAGAACACTCCATCATGGCCACCACTGAAGAAGACGATGGAGGAATTAGGGGATGACCACCCCCTCTAGGAGAGATGGTAGCAGCTTGGCGAAAACTGACAGGCCCTTTGGGTTTGGGTGCAGCTGGCTGGCAAACCAAGAGACCGGTCATTCACCCATCATCACATTCTTTCACGGTCAGCTTCCACCTTCCCCTTCTTAAAGTCGTCGGCAGTGGCAACCCGATCAACGCCAAACTTGCAGCCCATCATCTTCATGAAAGTGACCTACTAACTAACAAAGTTTGCCGTGATACCAACTGTAGTTCTGGCCGATAGGTGGTCAGGGGCTACTGAGGGTGACTCTCAAAAGGATGGTGGTGTGGCAGCCAGATGTTGGGTCCTGTCCAGTTAGGGCCAGGGTCCCTTGGGGGATGAGGAAGATAGGAGTTGTAGTCCTGGATGATAGCTCTGCAGGTGGACGCAGGTAGACAGATGAAGGACCAAACACACAGGGTTTTTGCGGTCCTTACCCTTTTACTTGGTTATGACGCAGACACAAACTAGCTGGGGTACTGTTTTCACCAGTATTGCAGCCTAGCCAGCTCAAACTTAATCAGAGTCCACTTTGCTGTCACACAGGGAATATGGCCTTCCTTGCTGCCCTTTTCTTCCTGACACTGCTACCTCTTATCCTCAAAGTGTCCCATGGTTGCCAATCCCAGTAAGCAGGTGACTGCGGGTCCTCTCAGCGACTACCTTGCTAGCCTTCTTAACCTTATTTTGTTCCTATAGCTTGGGGAGGGTCCACTATGGTAGTCACTGTACATAAAGCGCAGTGACCTCCAGTTTCTTGGCTGGTGCTGAAGATATCCAGACCGAATATTGGCTGGTACCTCTACTGCAGCTAGTTCCCATGCTTGGCTTGAATAACTGGCAGCAGATTTGGGTCATCGAGCCTAGGACCAGCACCTCTCTCGACATATGTTGTGGCTCTTGACTAGCTACCGACTCTCTAGAACTGTCTCCCTTCTTGCCTTCCAGCCCTAAACTAACTCCTCCCTCCAGCCAGTATATGAGGGACTGCTCTGAATGTGAGTTTCTTCTGCCTAGTATCTCCCTGGCCTGGAGTTCACATTGTGTTGGGTGTATGTTGGGGATCTCAGCAATGTTTTTCCTTCTTATCTATGATCATGTTACGACACCTATTAGATAGGGCCTCCCCTTATTAATCAAGGCAAAGCTGCACCTTGCTTGAGTGCAATGGTCGACTGTTGTGAATTCTGCTTGTGGGCTCCCTCCTGTGGTTCAATCAGCTTGTAGGACAAAGTACCGTGGGTCCGAGCTGCCACTTCAATTAATGGAGATAAAAAACCAGCCACACGGGAATGTCTGGATCAAACAGGAATCTTCTTTATTTGTCCAACATGTTTTTTCGGAGTTATCTCCCAACTCCTTCCTCAGGGAGGTTTAAATCAGAGTGCAGAGCATCCCAGAGGCTCCTTCTAGCCCCTATAATACATACAGTTCAAAGAGGGTCACAGCACTTCTTTTCCAAAGCAAGGGTAGTTTATTCCAGCTCCGGCATACATGTATGCCATGTATGCCTGAGCTGGAATAAACTACCCTTGCTTTGGAAAAGAAGTGCTGTGACCTCTTTGAACTGTATATATATGTATATATATATATATATACACTACCGTTCAAAAGTCATTTAGAAATTTCCTTACTTTTGAAAGAAAAACACTTTTTTTTTTCAATGAAGCTAACATTAAATGAATCATAAATACACTGTATACATTGTTAGTGTGGTAAAAGACTATTCTACTTGCAAACATCTGGTTTTTAATGCAATATCTACAGTACACAGGGGTCTAGAGGCCCATATCCAACAACCACCACTCCAGTGTTTTAAAGGTACATTGTGTTTGCTAACTGTGTAAGGCTAATGGATGTTTAGAAAACTCTAGAAAACCCTTGCACAAGTATGTTAGCACAGCTGAAAATGGTTTGGCTGATTAGAGAAGCTATAAAATTGACCTTCCTTTGAGAAGGAGGTTGAGAATCTGGAGCATTACATTTGTTTTTTATATGAAACTCTCAAAATGGCCAGAAGAAGAGAACTTTAATGTGAAACTCGACAGTCTATTCTTGTTCCATGCGAGAGGTTGCCAAGAAACTGAAGATTTCCTACAACGGTGTGTACTACTCCCTTCAGAGGAGAGCACAAACAGGCTCTAACCAGAGTAAAAAAAGAAGTGGGAGGCCCCGCTGCACAACTGAGCAACAAGACAATTACATTAGAGTCTCTAGTTTGAGAAATCCGTGACTCACAGCTCCTTATCTGGAAGCTTCATTAAATAGTACCCTCCAAAGGTCTGCAATGCTGTAATTATTGCAAAGGAAGCATTCTTTGATGAAAGCAAAGTTTTAAGGAAAAAATTATTATTTCAAATAAAAATCATTATTTCTAACCTTGTCAATGTCTGGACTATATTTTCTATTCATTTTGCAACTCATTTGATAAATAAAAGTATGTGTTTTCATGGAAAACACAAAATTGTCTGGGTGACCCCAACATTTTAAATGATAGTGTACATATACATATATCACTTTATATGTCATTTAGATTGGAAGATTTCAAACTAAACCTTAGCCATAATTCATCATTGAGCACATTGGAGTCAGAAGGTTAAGTAGTGTTTAAAATGTGGTGTTTTGGAAAGCCACACGTAAGTAAAACCAATCCAATATTTCATAACTTGTTGAGTCTCCATACACTGAGCAATGCTCTCAGTATCATGATTTATAGATGTTGAAATATATAATATTAGCTATCAGAACAAGCCACTCTCTCCACTGCCAAAAGGTAATTTGAAAGGTTATATTTAGTGTAATTGAATGTATTCTCGGCAGAACTGCAAATCTCTTGAAGTCTTAAGAAGACAAGCAAGTCTGCCTTCTACTGACAGGCAGCTAAGCATACAAATAGAGTCTCTGGAGCCCGGCTATCTATTTTAATTTTGAAGCTTCACAGTTAAGAAATGTGGAAATATCCATGTGGAACAGTGTATAGCTGGAGCCAGCAAAAACCAAGAAATTGCCTATTGCAGATGTTATTGACGTATTCCTAGCAAAGGTAAATTGTAGGGGTGAAGTCGAGGAGCATTGTAAAACATAAATATAAGAATATATATATATAAATATGTTTATATATACTAGATGGTGGCTCGATTCTAACGCATTGAGTATTCTAGAATATGTATGTACCGTAGTTTATTTATGAAGATTGAAGAATAATGCAATGCGAGGCTGGGTTTAAGTCCCGCGCCAATATCGCCGATTCTTCACGGCCGCAGCCGTGACGGTGTGCAGCAGTGTTGGTGTATAGTGGTGTCAGTGTACAGCGGTGTCAGTGTACAGCTATGCGTTTGTACAGCGGTGTCAGAGTACAGCTGTGCAGGTGTACAGCAGTGTCAGTGTACAGCGATGTCGGTGCACAGCGGTGTCAGTGTACAGCGGTGCCGGTTTACAGCAGTGTCAGTGTACAGCAGTGTCAGTGTACAGCAGTCTCAGTGTACAGCAGTCTCAGTGTACAGCAGTGTTGGTGTACAGCATTGTCTGTGTTCAGTGGTGTTCGTGTTCAGCAGTGTCGGTGTGCAGCGGTGTCGGTGTGCAGAGGTGTCAGTGTTCAGCGCCGTGGGAGTTCAGTGGTGTTGGTGTGCAGCAGTGCCGGTGTGCAGCGGTGCCAATGTACAGTGGTGTCAGTGTAAAGCGGTGTCAGTGTGCAGCAGTGTCAGTGTACAGCAGTGTCGGTGTACAGCAGTGTCAGTGCTCAGTGATGTCGGTGCACAGCAGTGTTGAGCAGGGGTGAGTGGGTGCTGAATGGGGGTGAGTGGGTGTTGAGCTGGGGTGAGTGAGTGCTGAAAGGGGTGAGTGAATGCTGAGCGGGGGTGAATGGGTGCTGAGTGGGGGTGAGTGGGTGCTGAGCGGGAATGACTTGGTGCTGAGTGGGGTGACTGGGTGCTGAGTGGGGGTGACAGGGTGCTGAGCGGGGGTGACTGGGTGCTGAGACTGGTGACTGGGTGCTGAGCAGGGGTGAGTGGGTGCTGAGACTGGTGACTGGGTGCTGAGCAGGGGTGAATGGGTGCTGAGCAAGGGTGAGTGGGTGCTGAGATGGGTGACTGTATGCTGAGATGGGTGACTGGGTGCCGAGAGGGGGGGACTGGGTACTGAGACGGGTGACTGGGTGCTGAGCGGGTGTGACTGGGTGCTGAGCAGGGGAGTGTGGGGTTCAGTGGGGGCAGTGTGGGTTTAATGGGGGCAGTGTGGGTTTAGTGGGGGCAGTGTGGGTTAAGTAGGGGCAGTGTGGGTTCACTGCGGGCAGTGTGGGGTGAGAGGGGGCAGTGTGGGTTCAGTGGGGACAATGTGAGTTCAGTGGGGGCAGTGTGAGGTGAGAGGGGGCAGTGTGGGTTCAGGGAGGCAGTGTGGGTTCAATGTGGGCAGTGTAGGTTTAGTGGGGACAATGTGGGTTTAGTGGGGGCAGTGTGGGTTCAGTGGGGACAGTGTGGGGTGAGGGGGGCAGTGTGGGTTCACTGGGGACAGTGTGAGTTCAGTGGGGGAAGTGTGGGGTGAGAGGGGGCAGTGTGGGTTCAGTGGAGGCAGTGTGGGTTCAGTGGGGGCAGTGTGGGTTCAGTGGTGGCAGTGTGGGTTCAGTGGGGGCAGTGTGGATTCAGTGGGAGCAGTGTGGGGTGAGAGGGGGTAGTATGGGTTCAGTGGGGGCAGTGTAGGTTCAGTTGGGGCAGTGTGGGTTCAGTGGGGGCAGTGTGGGGTGAGCGGGGTGAGGAGGGGTAGTTGGGGGTGAATAGCAGGATGAAGCACGCTCGCTCACTACGGCATTCTTCCTCTTCTTCTTCTTCCTCTTTTCCTTCTTGCTGCATTGAAGTCCGGTAATCAAAGGCCGAGGGGGGCAAGGTTAACAAAGGGGGTGTAATAATTGGCGTGACCGAGCACACTGCCCTAATGTGGTGGGCGTGTCCTCAGTCACATCCATTATGACGTCCCCTCTGTTAGCCCTGCCCCCTGTGAGGGATAAGTTCAGTGTTTCCCCTAACAATATATGATTTGTTTTGTGCAAAAAGAGATCTCATGTGTGATATAATCATCCATCCTTTCACTGCTTCTAAATACATTGATACAGTGAATGTATCATACATTGCTGTTTGCATTCCTACTGCAAAGTTCTTGTCAATGACGCCATTCCAGCCTAGTTAGCACTCTAGATATTCTGCCATATATTGTGAGGCTGGATAAGTCTGCTTAATATCATATTTTTCCATCCGCTCTAGATTCCATTAGGGTAAATGTGTAAGTACCTATATATAAATATATACTGTATATATATATATTGTCTATTATTAGATGTATTCATTGACTTGAACAAACAACAAATGGAGTCAAAAACATGCTATTCAAGACTGGTATAGCTCATGTTCACACTATACTAGTTTTATGGAAGTAAAAGTTGCCAAGTGCATGAAGAGGTGGATGCCACATAAAGCAGCACCCTTGTGTTTTATTTTTTTTTTTTTTCAGCACAACTGTGGCACTTTGAATGCAAACCCTTGCCTCCGGTCATATACTCATTTTCAGCGTCTTCAACTCTTACCATCTCTGCACCATTCTTCCAGCACCATCCTGTGCTCCTAATTTTTGACTAGCCGGAAGTCAGAAGTTATGTTACAAGAGCTCAATGCATCTCTATGATAGCAAGAAAGAGGCACAAATAGAGATGTATTGAGTTGTAACCTCAGGTGCGCCCCATGAAACACTGCAGCTGACTGCAGGTCATAAATTCCAGCAGATCAACTGGAGCACCAATTAAAAAAGATGAATCTGCCAGAAGCTTAATAACGGAAAGGGGTCTAAGGACTTAGATTTAAAGCACCACTCCAGCGGTGCGATAAAAAAAAAAAGTTGGAGTGGTGATTTAAAGAATTTGGTGCACGTTCTGAGTAGAAATTACCTGTCAAAGTTCGGTTTGGGCAACTGAACATCCTCGTGTTAAGCAAACTTGCTCAGGTTTGGAGTTGCAGTGCTTTTAAAAAGCACTGGAGCTAGCATCACTTTGGAGAGGTACAGTTGGTGCTTGTCCCATTGTGAGCCACATGCAGTGTTTGATCAGCTCACACTGGGCTTAAAAGCACAGTTTTTGGGTGTAATCTGTGCCCAAAATTAACTTTGAAAAAAAAAAACATCGACCTTCCACCACTGGAAGCGTTTTACGTATGGCTTTCTGTTTGTGGGTGGAGATCTGAACTGCCAATCAGTGACTTCTATTAGGTTCGGGTCAAGTTCAGGGTCGCAAACTGTGCATCAAAAAGTTTGGCTGCAATGCTTGAACCCAAACATCAGAAGGTTCACTGACCAGTACTTCTGAGTAGCATGTGCCTGTGCAAATAATGCCAAAAATGCTAGTACAATCAAAGGCTGGAGTATAAAAATGTCTGCATGCAAAACAACGGCAATTTCAATTAATTGGATGGTTTAAGTGTAGCCGTTCCATCATGGCTGTTCCCCAACTCTGCCGATTTTGGCAAAGCTGATTCATACTGGCGTGAAAACATCAAATTTTGCAATTTGTGTAACTCTGCGTACCAATACACAATACACTAGTATTACCTGCATATAGTGCACAAATAATTCAGACGTGCCAATAGTATAATATATGAAAAAAGGAATGTCCTCACCCATCTGATGGTTCAGCAGCGGATACCAATACAAAAAGCACAGCAAAGTCATCACTACAAACATATCCAGTACTGATTCTATACGGTGAGGTGGATCCTCTAAGCTCCCTTGTTGTAGCAGAAGTCGTCACCATTTGCCTCATCCCAGCACAGCAGTGATCGACCCCCTCATACAGCTCTTTATATGAAAAATATCATACTTACGGCTCTCAGGACATGATGAAAATAAATAATGTTTTGTGAAAAGTGATTTGCTTGCAAAAAAAAAATAGTAAAATGTTAAAAATCGAAGTTGTATATCTGTTAAGGTGTTGACCCGTACCATAAGATTATATAATCATTTATCCCACATGATGCACGTCTTAAGAAAAATCTAGAAAAACACATACAAGAATTGCTGCTTTTTACTCATCAAGCCTCAAAAAAGATTAATTAAAAATGTATCAAAAATATTAATGTATGCAAAAATGGCACCACTGAAAATTACAGCTTATCCCACAAAATGGAAGCTTCTATAAAACACATGACTCTCAGAATATGGTGACATAAAAATAAGATTGTTTTTTCAAATAATATTGTGCAAAGGAATAAATAAGAAAAAACTGCCACCACTTCCTAACCTTCATTGTGAAAAGGTGCATAACTGAATATGTAATATGACAATAAAACAGCTGCACTCTGCTAAGGCATGCAAACATGAGTATAGAACATGAAATAGCATTATAGCTAAGGAGGTATGAAAAAATGAGACATCTAATATAATAATTGCCTAAGCCAGCTTCCGTCCTATTTTGCTCGATATGACGTCAGATCCGGACTGAAGCAGGCTGTACACCCACTAAGGGTGTACCAAGATGGCCAACCGTTAGCGAGAGCGGGGCTAATACAGCCCCACTCTTGCTATCAGTACTCTCGGTGGCCCCACACACACACCTGACACGTGTATCACACCTTGCTGTCTATACACTGTCTATGATAACAGTACAGACATTCCCCGTAAACTCCGGTCTGGGCCCCGCTCCCTCCTCACCTCCCGGTGCTGTCGCCGCCTCCACTGGGTGAAGGACACATCACCGCGCTCAGGTGCCACTGCCATCTGTTCCCGGGGGAGGGCAGAGGGCTATGTATCTGCTGCTGGCGGGTGGCCTCCTCCCTCCACAGGCCGGTAACCAGGCGACCCTGGCAACTGCCGAATACCTGTCCAGAGCTCGCGAGATTACTGGGAAGACTTCCGGGTGCAGAGGCGCCATTTTTGGAGTGGGCAGAGATCCAGGAGCGGTGGGAACAGCACCCCCAGTAGCCTAATAACAGGCTGCAGCGTCTCTCAATGCCCTATCTAATCCAGCCTCACCTCTCCTCAGCACTCCATCCTCACCTCTCCTCACCCATCCAGCCTCACCTCTCCTCAGCACTCCAACCTCACCTCTCCTCAGCACTGCAGCCTCACCTCTCCTCACCCCTGCAGCCTCACCTCTCCTCACCCCTGTCGGGCCCACTGGGACGGGGGTACTCGGTACTGGACTGGGTCGGCTGCTGGGGAAGTCACGGGTGGTCCTGGTCCGGATCGTGTCCTGGGCTCGGCAATAAAAGGGGAATATTTACAGGGGATTGTCAGTCATGACGCCACCCACTATATGCGGCCAGTGATGGGGCCGCCGCTGCTGCAGAACCTCTGGGGATGATGAAATAGCAGCTTAGATGTAATAGTTCCAGTGGGTAGAACTGTGTTCCCCGGGGCAGTAAGGGTTAAGTCTATTGTGGAGTGTGTAGCACACTTACTTTGCAGACGCTGCAGGGATCTCTCCTCAATGCTGGTGCTGACGGGCACCAGCAGGCTGACAGGCTGCGCTGTGGCTCTGCAGGTGGAGGGCTTTTTGTAATCCTGTATAGAGAGAATTGCTTTCATGCAGAGACACAAGGGATGCAATCTCAGGGTTTTCTGTGTTTACTCTCAGTTCTTCAGACAGTTCAAAAGTCAGTTACAGTTCTTACAAAGTTCAGTACAAGTACACGGGCACACTTTCCCTCTCCGGGTTCCCTTTACTCTGCAGCCAGCTCTCTCTCTCTGTGACCCCTCACACAGTCTCTGTGTCCTTTTTGGGCTGTTAACGGTCTCCGTATCCACGGGTGTATGTGTCGAGCCCACTGGGACGAGGGTACTCGGTACCGGACCGTGTCTGCTGCGGGGGGAAGTCACGGGTGGTCCTGGTCCGGTCCGTTTCCCGGGCCCTGGCAAATAAAAGGGGTGTATTTACAGGGGATTGTCAGTCGTGACGCCACCCACCATATGCGGCCAGTGATGGGGCCACCGCTGCTGCAGAACCTCCGGGGATGATGGGATGGCAGCTTAGGTGTAATAGTTCCAGTGGGTAGAACTGTATTCCCCGGGGCAGTGATGGTATAGTCTATAATGGATATGAATGGTGAAGACGGGGTTAAAGGACACACACTCACGTTTAGTAGTCAAAGGTGCAATTCTCTTCTCCTGATGCTGCAGCTATTCCGTGTGCAGAGCTGACAAGCTGGTAGCTCTCTGCTACTGAATGTAGGGCAAAGGTTGCAATCAATACACAGACTCACAGTTCTGCTGTTTTCCAAAGCTTTACTGCAGATGTTGTTGCAGGTTATAGTCCATGGAGTCTGTAATGGGGCTAAGCTCTCTCCCCACCCTGTCCGGGTCGTCAGCTTCCTCGTGTTACGCTGTGTGTGTGTGTCCTGGCTGCTGCGTCTAGCTAAGCTGCTGGGACTTCTCACTCTTTCTCTGTGTTCTGCTGGTACCACTTGGCTAGGCAACTTGAGTCCTCTGTGCTGTGCTGACCCCTCCGTGTTGCTTTGCACTGGTACTAGGGGCATCTAGAGATCCCACTGTTCCTGGATTCACTGTGCTGTGGGTGCCAGACAAAGTACCGGATCCGGTGTCCGTTCCGTGCGCTCTTCTGGGGCAAGTGAAAGTGTCACTCCAGCTCCCAGACGTGTTCCTCTGTCTGTAGTTCTCCTGTTCCTCTGACCCTTGCTAGGTCTGCACTAAGTTCTGCACTAAGTGTCCTCTTCACAGCCCTGCTCCGAGCTGAACTCAGCTCTCCCTCATGAGCAGGGGTATTTAAGGGAGCAGGTGGTGCTCCCCCTCCTGGCCCAGAGGTGCTAGTGTTTGTCAGTGTGTAGTGGGGAGAGAACCCATGTGGTGTTATTGTGGCATATTAACCCATGGGGTGCCACATATGTGTGAAACACCGGACAGTATGGCGGTGACTCGGGCCCCTGTGGGTCCTTCAGTGTGTCACTGAGCTGCCTGTCCTTTGGGATAGGGACACTAACGTGTAGCTGTGGTCCCCCGTCGGTGTCTGGGAATGCCGGGTAAACTACGGTCCCCTCTAGAGCCGACACTCTATTCAGCCCAGCCTCCAGCAGTCCTCAGGTGTGAGGCTCTACCAGGCTCCTTTCTCTCTGCGTCTCTCGGTATCATAGGAGGGCAACTCCGCCTGCAGTCGGTCGCTTCAGCTGTATTCCTAGGGCCCGAGTATCCTCGTCCCTCTCTCTCTCCTCACACTCCTGGTGGTATTGGCTTCGGATGTACTTTCTCTCTTCTCCGGCTCACACTGGCTTGGTACAGATTCTGCGCTCCTACACCATACACTCTCAGGACATGTGAGTCTTTCTGTCTGCTCAGCTTCACTCAGCCTTCTGCTGTTCTCTGGCCTGTGCTCCTCAGCTTCTGGTCTTTGCAGCTCGGCACCCTGGGCCTACTGAACTCCTTCCTCCTCCCCCTTCCTATTTCTACTGTCAAGTCACCTGACTACGTGTGTGCCCAACCCACTCCTCTAAATCCACCACCCCTCAATTGCCTAGAGTATTCCAATCTTAGGGCTGGATGCTGCCATCTACTGTACGTGGGTTGTGTGGGCTGTGAGGGTGTTGTTGTGCAACAATTGTCCTACCTGCCTGGCTGCAGTTCCCTTTTGTGGCCTCCTGGATGCAGGGTGCCACACCCCTCCAGCCTCACCTCTCCTCACCCATCCAGCCTCACCCTCTCCTCACCCATCCAGCCTCACCCTCTCCTGACCCCTCCAGCCTCACCCTCTCCTCACCCCTCCAGCCTCACATCTCCTCACCCCTCCAGTCTCACCCTCTCCTCACCCCTCCAGCCTCACCCTCTCCTCACCCCTCCAGCCTCACATCTCCTCACCCCTCCAGCCTCACATCTCCTCACCCCTCCAGCCTCTCCTCACCCCTCCAGCCTCTCCTCACCCCTCCAGCCTCACCTCTCCTCACCCCTCCAGCCTCACCTCTCCTCATCCCTCCAGCCTCACCTCTCCTCACCCCTCCAGCCCCCGCTCTTTTCACCCCTCCAGCATCTGCTCTCCTCATATATATATGTTTGTATATAATATACATGTGTGTTTATAAATATATACAGTATATATGCTTGTGTGTTTGTGTGTATGCGATGCGGAAGTAGCTGGCGGCTGAGAGGAGGAGGAGGAGCGGCTGGAGCAGCGGTGCTGGCGGGACCCAGCTGGGCTGGAGGAGCTTTGCGGGTGGCTGCGGTAACAGTTCCACAGTCACCACTGTGGTCCTCTAGCATAAACCACCCCCCCCCACCTTCGTCAGGGCCGGTGCCAGGGCCCGGCCCCCAGAAAAAGTTGTGCCAGCCAGCCCCTGCCACCTCCCGCTCTATACGTGGGATCCGGGCGGTGGTGATGCCGACGTCACAAGCCGGTTCACGCTGCGGGTCATGCTGGTGCCGCCCCCTTCCTCTCTGTGCCGCTCCCCTATGAACCTGCCACCTGACTCCACTGTCGTCCTCCACCGTGTCGTCCTCTTCTGGGGTCCTCCACCGTGTCGTCCTCCTCTTGGGTCCTCCACCGTGTCATCCTCCTCTGGGGTCCTCCACCGTGTTGTCCTCCTCTGGGGTCCTCCACCGTGTCGTCCTCCTCTGGGGTCCTCCTCTGGGATCCTCCACTGTGTCGTCCTCCTCTGGGGTCCTCCACCGTGTCGTCCTCCTCTGGGGTCCTCCACCGTGTCGTCCTCCTCTGGGATCCTCCACCGTGTCGTCCTCCTCTGGGGTCCTCCACCGTGTCGTCCTCCTCTGGGGTCCTCCACGTGTCGTCCTCCTCTGGGGTCCTCCACCGTGTCGTCCTCCTCTGGGGTCCTCCTCTGGGATCCTCCACTGTGTCGTCCTCCTCTGGGGTCCTCCACGTGTCGTCCTCCTCTGGGGTCCTCCACCGTGTTGTCCTCCTCTGGGGTCCTCCTCCGTGTTGTCCTCCTCTGGGGTCCTCCACCGTGTCGTCCTCCTCTGGGTCCTCCACCGTGTCGTCCTCCTCTGGGTCATCACACACCTAATATTTAAGACTGTGACTGTGAAAGTGTAATATATTCTAAAAATTATATTTTTTTCCTGCCTACATTTCACCATTTCTATCCCAGCAATAGTTACTGCCTACATTATACCATCTATTTGCACCAACATATACTGCCTATATTTAACCAGCTGTTTGCCACCAACAGATACTGCCTATATTTAACCAGATGTTTGCCAGCAATATATACTGCCTACATTTAACCATTTCTATCCAAGCAACAGTTACTGCCAACATTTAACCATCTATTTGCCTGCAACAGATACTGCGTATATTTAACCACCTGTCTGCCAGCAAGACTAGATATCATGTATTAATTGCATTATTGTTACCTCTTCATAAATAAACTACATATGGATTCTAGACTACCCGATTCTTTAGAATTGGGCCGACATCTAGTAGCATATAAAATTGGCCATCTCTATTACCGCAAAGTAGCCAAATCGAGGCGTATCTCTTCACTGGAAACTTACACTAAAGTTATTCTTCTCTTTGGGTAAAAAAACTCCTATTGTATGGGCGAGTAGGAACCTTAAATAAAGCAGGGGTCCCCAAATCCAGGCCCCAAGGGCCGCCAACAGTGCATATTATCAGGATCTCCTTATTATTGCACAGGGGTTGGAATCATTACCTGTGCATTTGATCACATTAACACCTGTGCAATACTAAGGAAATCCTGAAATCCTGCACTGTTGGCGGGCCTCGAGGCCTGGAGTTGGGGACCTCTGAAATGAAGGATAAAACACCTGAGACTAATCAGAGTAGGGGTGCAAAATGAGTAAAACAATATCCTTATGACCCACAAAATATAGGTAATGCTCTCTTGGTGCAGTATTTGACAAGTGAAAAATATAAAACATAAAAACAGTGGAAGTTATTTTTTTCTGTTTCTCCCCGTAAAGACTAATAGATACATAAAAAATATTGATAAGCAAGTACCAAGATACTTGAGTGAGCAGATTGGATGCTTGGATGGGCTCGACCCATGTACCAAGTATAATATACAGTGCTGTGCAAATTAATTGGGACAAAGCATTTTTTAAGTAAAATCTCTCCCTCTCCCAATATAATACTGTAAATTAATATACCGTACATGGCATAATAGGCAGTAAGTTTACTTTATTTCCTCAGTAACCATAGCAAAAAAAATTATAAAACATTAGTCAATAGTATAGGTAAATCTTTTCTGTCAATATCTACAGTTCCAAAACGTTTTGCTGAATGTTAACATCGGTAATAAAAATACTCTGTCCACAGGCACAGCAAACAGAAGTTTTTATTTTCGTAAGCAAATACACACAATTTGCAGATAACCACTTTGTCCGGGAATTGTAGCCCTGAATTGTTAGGAAACCTTGACTGTGATGTAACCTTGTTAGATATTTCACTTTAAACAGATCCAAGGACAAACCATACAACGCAATCTGCTCTGTTTCACATAGAAGACTATCAAATTTGACCAGCTCCATTGCAAGAAGGAACCACATTATTCATAAAAATTAGAAGCAGGTCTGATGTCCCCGGTATAAGTAATTCATTGGTTACATCAAAATATTTTATTCAATGGTTTCAAAAAGTATTTACCGGATTTACTGTATCCCAACATTAAACTACATAACACATCGTTTTCTGAACCTGGTAATAATAGTACAATGTCTGGATGCTACTCTTGTCAATGTGCCTACTTTGCAAATAATACCCATTCAAGTTAAATCCCATGACCACGAAGCTTCTCACAAAAAAAACTGATGTTTTTCATATAGCTGGCCAAAATCTTCAAAGCCAAAGAGAAATTCAGATTTCCAATTGGTTTTAAATGTTGCATTATTGGTAGCATTAGTGCAATCCCACTCCATCTGCCACAACAGCGGTCAGTGCTTGTTAGACAGGAAGGGAGTAGTGAAGGGTGATCATGTTCACCTCTGCTTGTTACTCGATAGATCGTTGTGGTGCTCAGCACATTTGATACTCAACTGAGTATCCCTGGTGGTTGACCACCATGATCGAGTCATCGCCCGCATGTTTCATGGCTGCTTTTCAGCCACTAAACATGCGGGGATTATCTACAAATCGTGGTAATGCCATAGCCTTGTTGGCTACTGGCATTGCTGTGAATGGCCAGCTGCAAAGTGTTGTCAGGTCTAAATAAACTCGGCTCCATCTACCCTGGAAACAGTGTAGGGAGAACTGCTGCAGGAGGGATGGGTTAGGATTAGAGGCCTATACGCAGGGACTAGAATATTGCAGTCTATGCTGCTGGATAGTGATGGCCAAATGTGAGCTGTAAAGTTTGGGGTTCGTACCAAACACCCTGTGTTCGGGCACAGGACCTGAATGCAGACTTCCTTAATAAGTCTGTGTTACAGTTCAGGTTTTGTTTGAGGGTGGGTGAGCTGTAAAAAACAAACAGCATCATTATACTTACAGATTAGTGATGGGCGAGTCCTAAATTACTCGGAATCGCTTGACTCTAGCGAGTCCGAGCCCAGGACTCGCTACTCGTTGCGAGTCTAGCAGGTCCAATGTTAATGAATGGGGAAGCGAGTAATAGCGAGTAATGTGCGATTTACAAATTGCAGATGTGTCTCGGAAGCTTCAGGCTCTATCTGCTACTCTGCGAGTTTCCCAGCGTTTACTCCACAGTTTACTCCACAGTGCTCTGTGCAGCTCCAGGGTCTTAGAGCCCGCCTGCTGCCTGATGTAGCAGAGCTGAGATTGTTCGCAGTCTGCTCATTCCCTGTGCATAGACATCTATATCTATGCACAGGGCATGTAGCAGAGAGGACATCGCGTTTTGGACTACGTCGGACGGAAGAGGATTTTTTTAATTAAAGATGGAGTCCCTAATGGGTTTTTTTTTATTTCTAATAAAAAATTTTCTCTGTGTGGTGTTTTTTTTTAACCCTTACCTGGCTAGACATAGAAATTGCGTGGAGCCCCACGCATATTTTTTCTTATTATTTCATGAAATTCATGAAATAATAAAAAAAGAGGGCTCGCCTATATTCTTGTGTCCGGCCAGGTACAAATAGGCACCTGGGAGTTGGGGGCAGCCCGTCGCTGCCTGCTGGATCAGGCTGGTTCCAGAAATACGGCGAAGCCCACGTCAAATTTTTTTCTGACAAATCCATACAACAATGTAAATAAAAGGGACTGCATCTTTATTAACCCCTGGACCATGGGCGAGGGGTTAATAAAGAGGCAGTCCCTTTTTTAGGATTGGTTTATTGATTTTTCAGAAAACAAATGACGTAGGCTTCGCCGTATTTCTGGAACCAGCCAGATCCAGCAGGCAGCGACGGGCTACCCCCAACCCCCAGGTGACTATTTGTACCTGGCCGGACACAAGAATATAGGCGAGCCCTTTTTTTTTATTATTTCATGAATTTCATGAAATAATAAGAAAAAAAATGCTTGGGGCTCCGCGCAATTTCTATGTCTAGCCAGGTACAGCTAAGCAGCTGGGGGCTGGAATCCGCAGCGCAGGGAGGACCAAGCTTTCTGGGTACCCCCGCTGCAAATTGCAGCCCGCAGCCGCCCCAGAAGATGGCGCGTTCATTGAAGCGCCATCCTCTGGCGCTGAACCCCGCTCTTCCAGCGGCCCTGGTGGCGGTGGCACGCTGGGTAATAAAGGGGTTAATACCAGCTTTGTTATCCAAGCTGGTATTAAGCCCGAGATTCCTAATGTCAGGCCAGGTTTGACCCAGCCACTAAGAATCTCCAATAAAGGGTTAAAAAAAATACCACACAGAGAAAATTTTTATTAGAAATAAAAAAAAAAAAGCCATTAGGGACTCCATCTTTAATTAAAAAATCCTCTTCCGTCCGACGTAGTCCAAAACGCGATGTCCTCTCTGCTACATCCCCTGTGCATAGCTATAGATGTCTATGCACAGGGAATGAGCAGCCTGAGAACAATCTCAGCTCTGCTACATCAGGCAGCAGGCGGGCTCTAAGACCCTGGAGCTGCACAGAGCAGACAGCTCTTACTCTGCGAGTTTCCCTGCTATCACTGGCACAGTAGCGAGTCCAATGCAAGTCAATGGCAATCCTAGTTTTGTCAGAATCTCTGACAAAACTAGGATTGCCATTGATTTGCATTGGACTCGTTACTGTGCGAGTAAACGCTGGGAAACTCGCAGAGTACCGAGTCCTGCGAGTCCCTTACAACTCGCAGAGTAACGAGTCCTAGCGAGTAGATTCACCCATCCCTATTACAGATGTCTTGGCATCCTCCCGCTTATACTTTTGAGCCACTCATTAACTTCCTGCATATTCACTGCTGAATGGCAGAACAGCCAATCACAGATGCTGTCACAGAGAATGTATGTGATTGGCGATGTAGTAATCTGGAATCAGCCGATACATTCTAGTATAGTAAATGCTAGAATGTATGGCCTCATTTCAGATTACACCAACAACCAATCACAGATGCCCATTCTCTGTGACAGCATCTGTGATTGGCTGTTCCACCCCTCACTCATTTACTGACATCATAGTAATTTAAAAATAAACATTTTTTAAAAACTATGTAATGTTTCACTGTATTTCTGATTCTCAGTGCAGATAAACCAGACAGCTACAGCTAAAATTTCTTTGAAGCGCTACATCATTTTTAAACATTATTTATTTATTTTTACAGTACTATGATTTCAGTCAATGCGTGAGGGGCGGAAAAGCCAATCAGAGATGCTGTCAAAGAGAATGGGCGTCTGTGATTGGCTGTTGGAGTAACCTCGACACGTTCCATACATTCTAGCATCTGCTATGCTAGAATATATGGTGATGGATCCCAGGGCCATGGGGTACTCAGAACCGGGCTTTGGCGCTTCCGAGGAGTCACAGGGGTCGAGATCGGGCTCCATGGCTCTGGGTTCAGTGTTTAAGAGTTCTTGGGGAATTATAGAAAGGATTATTCATGACACCACCTGTGGCTTGCGGCTATAAGTAGCCGCCGCTGCTGCAGGACCTCTGGGGATGATGGATGGGCAGCTGAGATGTAGTGGGTCCCCACAGGTGGAGCGAATCCCCAGGGCAATGGACATTGAAAGGGTGTAGGGTGCATGATGGTGGGTGGGAAATAACAGAAAGACTTACGGTTTGTTGGTTCCTCTGGTCCTGGTTTACTGGTGATATTGGTTCAACAACAGGTGATGTTACTGGGAGTCCATGCAACCTTGGAGCAACTCAGGGTTCTACTCACCTGGCAAGTTCTGAGGCTTCCCTGCTGCGCTTTCTCTATGGATCCCTGATGCTGCTTTAAGCTGAGCTTCTTCCCTTTCTCTCTCCTGCTTGGTGCTGGTATGAAAGGCAGCTCGAGTCCTTCTCCAACCCCACTCGTCTGCGGATGCTCTTCAGCTCTTTATGCTGCTTTGCCTGCAGGCACATTGGTGTGGCTGGGGGACTTGGAATCCCCCACCCTCTGGTATTGGCTGCCGGGACGGTAGGCCCTGCACAGCCTCGGACTCCGGTGTCTGATTCTTGTGGTCTCTACACTGGGGTGAGCTCGGGACTGCTCCACTCCCCAGGCTCTTCTCGACTTCCTCAGACCCTTGCCTAGGGGTCTCTCAAGCTAGGCTTTAGCTTTCCTGGGGCAAGCTTAGCACTGCTCCAGTCCACAGGATGTCTTCCTCAGTCCTACTAGGAACTGAACTGACTAACTCCGCCCCAGTTCAGACTTTATTGGGAAGCTACCCTGAACCTGGGCTTAAGAGCTCATCCTTCAGGCCTGAAGGCAGAAAGGTGTTGTGTGCTTTGGTTTTGCCTGGTTTGGATACCCCCTGTTACTCTTAGGTATGACAATACCTCTCAAGAGAGGCAATGACATTGTGGCATCCAGACTCTGGGGTGTCATATATGGTCTAATTCCAGATTATTCCAACAGTCAATCACAGATGCCCATGCTCTGTGACAGAGTCTGCAATTGGCTGTTGTGCCCCTCTGCAGTGAATATCCAGGAAGTTAATGAGCGACCCAAAAGTACAAACGGCGGGATGCCGGTAAGTATAATGCATATGTTTAATCCATGCTTCCTTTCTTTTTACAGCACCCAACCCTTATCTCATAACTTTAATATCCAACTTTGGGGTTAGGACTGCAGTTCAAGTCAAGTACAGCCCCCAAAAATTTTTTTATACCACAAATAAGTCATTGCCAAATATTTGTGGTTCCCCTCAAAGCTTTTTCTTGTCTTCAAACAAGTGATTGCCAAATCTTTCTGTTTCCCCTAAAAAGGCTATTTTTAGCATCAAACAAGTCATTGCCAAATATTTGTGGTTCCCCTAAAAGATTGTTTTTAGCCTCAAACAAGTGATTGCTAAATATTTGAGGTTCCCCGAAAAGTCTGTTTATTGAAGTAGAGTCTGGAGAGGAACAACAGTGAGGATGAAGATGAGGTTTGAGCAGGGGCGGACCCAGACTGTAGTGGGCCCCGGTGCAAGAAATGTTTTGGGGGCCCCCCCGCCCCTCATAGTGGCAACAAAGTAATGTAAACATATAGATTGTAATATTTATTTACAACGCAACCCTCAAAGAGCCCTGCATAAAGTATAAAGGCTTCCTCACACCCCTCCAAATATTATCATGCCCCCACAGAACCCTCCAGATATATTAAAATGGCTTCCATATTACATAATTGGCTATATATATTTTAATACATCATCCATAGTCCTCCATATATTATAATGCATTCCATGACCCTCCATATATTATAATACACCCGCATAGCCCTCCATATAGTATAAGGTAGTCCCATAGTCCTCCATATAGTATAATGGGCCCTCATATTCCTCCATATAGTATATTGCACCCCATACTCCTCCTATGTTATCTTGCACATTACATAATCTCCCATCACTGTATTCACGGGTTAAAAAAAAAAAAGTAAATACTCACCTCTCTTCTTGCTGCTCCGCTCTGCACGTATCAGCACAGTGGCACTCAGTGATGACATCATCGTGCCCCACCATGCTGAGCTGCAAAAAGCAGACAGCTCAGCCAGGACTCGAGTGAAGAATGCTGCCGGCAGAGGCAGCCGGGACTATAGGAACTGGAGCGGCATCCGCGGGGAACTACCACTGGCGCACACACACCTTGTACGCACGCGGCTCCGCTCCACATGGCCTGCGCATACGCCTCCGTTCCGTACACATGCGGCTCCTCTACAGGACGCCCCAGCATATGCGGCTCCACTCCATCCACCTTATGCACACGCGGCTTTACTCCATATGTCCCGCACATGTGGCCCTGCCTCATACTCACGCGGCTCTGCACACACGTGGCTCCGCTCCGTACACCTCATACATACTCGGCTCTGCTCCATACACCTCATACACTCGGCTCTGCTCCGTACACCTCGTACACATGCGGCTCCGCTCCGTACACCTCATACACTCGGCTCTGCTCCGTACACCTCGTACACATGCGGCTCCGCTCTGTACACCTCGTACACACTCGGCTCTGCTCCGTACACCTCGTACACACTCGGCTCTGCTCCGTACACCACGTGCACACTCGGCTCTGCTCCGTACACCTCGTACACACTCGGCTCTGCTCCGTACACCACGTGCACACTCGGCTCTGCTCCGTACACCACGTGCACACTCGGCTCTGCTCCGTACACCTCGTACACACTCGGCTCTGCTCCGTACACCACGTGCACACTCGGCTCCGCTCCATACACCTCGTACACACTCGGCTCCGCTCCGTACACCTCGTACACACTCGGCTCCGCTCCGTACACCACGTGCACACTCGGCTCTGCTCCGTACACCACGTGCACACTTGGCTCTGCTCCGTACACCTCGTACACACTCGGCTCTGCTCCGTACACCACGTGCACACTCGGCTCTGCTCCGTACACCTCGTACACACTCGGCTCTGCTCCGTACACCTCGTACACACTCGGCTCTGCTCCGTACACCACGTGCACACTCGGCTCTGCTCCGTACACCTCGTACACACTCGGCTCTGCTCCGTACACCACGTGCACACTCGGCTCTGCTCCGTACACCACGTGCACACTCGGCTCTGCTCCGTACACCTCGTACACACTCGGCTCTGCTCCGTACACCACGTGCACACTCGGCTCCGCTCCGTACACCTCGTACACACTCGGCTCCGCTCCGTACACCTCGTACACACTCGGCTCCGCTCCGTACACCTCGTACACATGCGGCTCCGCTCCGTACACCTCGTACACACTCGGCTCTGCTCCGTACACCTCGTACACACTCGGCTCTGCTCCGTACACCTCGTACACACTCGGCTCTGCTCCGTACACCACATGCACACTCGGCTCTGCTCCGTACACCTCGTACACACTCGGCTCTGCTCCGTACACCTCGTAAACACTCGGCTCTGCTCCGTACACCTTGTACACACTCGGCTCTGCTCCATACACCTCGTACACACTCGGCTCTGCTCCGTACATCTTGTACACACTCGGCTCTGCTCCATACACCTCGTACACACTCGGCTCTGCTCCGTACACCTCGTACACACTCGGCTCTGCTCCGTACATTTTGTACACACTCGGCTCCGCTCCGTACACCACGTATACACTCTGAACTCCGCTCCATACACCTCATACACACTTGGCTCTGCTACATCCACACTGTAAATCCCTCCTGACATAAACTTCATCTCATCCAGCACCATGACAACCAGCACAGCAGAGTCCTGCATACACTGAGGAGCTGATCATGTGACCACTGACTCCTCCCCTCAATGTGACATCATCACAGGTCCTGTAAAAGCATAAAAGCAGTGTACAGAGCAGCAACATCCCCCCCCCACCCCTGGGTCTGTCCTCAGCATGTGCCCTGTCTTTGGTCCCTTTCCTTGTACCGGGGTCCTTGTGCAGAGCTGTGTCCCCTCATCTGATGCTGCTGCTGATGCTGAACAGCCATCAGCCATGTGGAGAGAATTTCAGAGGCCCGCGCGCATTGCCAGGATTGGTTGAGTGAGGTCCTCCCCACACTGCAGGAGAGGTCACATGACTCACTCTCTGCACTGTGATTGGGGCTCTGTCCTCGCTCCTGAGCTGCTGTGAGGGGGCGTGGCCAGCAGCTAGAAGAGGCGTGGCCGGCAGCATGTCGGCTTATTCTCCGTGCCTTGAGGGGGGGCCCCCTAGCCTGTCGGGGCCCTGGTGCCGCTGCACCAGTTGCACCACGGTAGGTCCGCCCCTGGGTTTGAGATTCCACTTGGAATCATCCCAGAGTCATGCAGCCAAGTAGCTCAGCAGAGGAGCTGGACGAGGAGGAAGGCAAAGTGGTTGGGTTGTGGTTACCCACACAGAGACAGAGTGCTGCAACCATGACAAGCACTGCATCCTCAGCCACAACTCTGGCTATAGACAGCAGCGGCCGCGGGTCTGCAATTCTCAGGGGGTGGCAAGGGTTGCCTAGCCTTTGCTTTTTTGACAGTTCAAAGGATGACCCAAGTCACGTTATTTGCAAAGTTTTTTAAAAAAAATTAAGTAGAGGCAAAAAAAAAAAACAGTTGTGCTCAAAAGTTTACATACTCTGGTAGATTTTTTTTGCTTTCTTGGTGTTTTTCAGAGAATATGAATGATAACATAAGAACCTTTTTCCACTCATGGTTAGTAGTTGGGTGAAGCCATTTATTATTAAACTACTGTGCTTTCTCTTTTTAAATCATAATGACAACCAAAAACATCCAAAACTTCACATACCCCAGTTCTTAGTATTGTGTATTACCCCCTCTAACATCAATGATCTTTTGTGGTAGTTGTGGATGCGGCTTTTTATTTTCTCAGATGGTAAAGCTGTCCATTCTTCTTTGCAAAAAGACTCCAGTTCCTGTAAATTCCTGGGCTTTCTTGCATGAACTGCATGCTTGAGTTCTCCCCAGAGTGGCTCAATGATATTGAGGTTAGGAGACTGAGATGGCCACTCCACAATCCTCACTTTGTTCTGCTGTAGCCAATGACAGGTCGACTTGGCCTTGTGTTTTCGATCGTTGTCATGTTGGAAAGTACATCCCATGCGCAGCTTCCAGGCAGATGACTGAAAATTTGGCTCCAGTATTTGCTGATAACTAGAGATGAGCGGTGTTGGATTCGATTTGTTCGCCAATTTCAAATTCGAGCTGTTTTTGGGTGGTGTTCGAGGCATTCGTCGAATTAGAACAATTAACTTGAAATTCAGCAGTTCGCGGTTATGTTCGATAACGCTTCGATCACCAAAAGCTTAACCCTAACCCTAACCGTGTTAATGACTGTGAATATCCAGTTTCTGGGTATAATGTGCAAGGAGGGGGGTTGTTCCAGTGCTGCAGAAATGATAGCGATCTCCATTTTTTTTTTCTCCAAACTGCAGATACAGTGGGGCGGTTCAGGCTGTCATCGAATCACACATACACACAGCAAAGTGCATCATTTTTTGCACACAAGCAAGGTCAGGCATCATTGGCTGTGTAAGTCACATGTCCTAGCCCTATAAGACCCGGCCATTTTCTCCATCGCCACCATTTGCTCATTGCTGTAGCTCTGTGTCAGACGGCACTGCTGCTGCTGTGGGCGATATAGAGCGAAATCAAGCAATTGTGTTCTGATTCAGCTAGTGAGGTAGATAGATAGGTTTAGGGAGTAGGGACTGGAAGGAGGGTGCGAATTTTAGGAGTATCAGCCCTTTTGAGGGCTGCTTCATAGGAGTAGCGATTAGGGACTAGGGGCTAGTAGGCTAGCAGCCCTTTTTCAGGTGTACTTCATAGAAGCAGGGACTAGTTTTAATTTCAGCCCTTTTTAGGGCTAGGTTAGAGCAGTCCCTATTAGTTTTTGCCAGGCAAAAGTGTGCCAGTGCTGTGCAAGCGTTTTTCACAGCATCTGGTCACATCTAGCTCTGGGAGTCCTTTAGGGCAGGTAGTGTAGCACTGCTGTGAAAAAAGCTACACCACCTGCCTAAGGGTCCTTTCACATCAGCAGTATTTTCAAATCGCGACCGATGCGGTGAAAAAAACGCATCTGCCGCGATTACCGCATAACCGCGACACTTGCGGCACACTTGCGGCAAGCCCCATGCAATGTCTATGGGGCTTGCGGTAAGGGTGCGGCAGGTGCGGCAAGTGCGGTTTCGGCACTTGCGTCAGGTGCGGCCGCTAAAAAAAACGCTGCTTTTCGCGGCCGCACCTGACGCAATTGCCGAAACCACACTTGCCGCACCTGCCGCACCCTTACCGCAAGCCCCATAGACATTGCATGGGGCTTGCCGCAAGTGTGCCGCAAGTGTCGCGGTTATGCGGTAATCGCGGCAGATGCGTTTTTTTCACCGCATCTGCCGCGATTTGAAAATACCGCTGATGTGAAAGGGCCCTTAGTAGGCATTTTTTTGGCTGCAGCAAGGTGCAATTCTCACTATTCTACTACTCGTGTGTGTTGCTCCCTTATGTGCCATGTCTTCTCTCCGCCATGCACATCTGAGGGACCAAGGGCTGGCTGCTGTGCTGAGACTCGGTTGAGTAGGGTGTCCCCGGCAAACTGTTGGTCTGTGAGGAAGGTGCAGGTGGACATATTATGTTGCCTTCATCTAAAGGTGGTGCTCTTGATGTCTGACAGCGCTCAACACCAGCAGGTGTTTCCACTTCCAAAAGAACTGTCGACCTTCTAATCATACTGGCTGTTGCGGGTAAAGGTGGAAGGTCTGCGTCCAAAAGCATGTGTGACTGCTGTCCCCATAGTCACAGAGGATGAAGAGGCAGCGGATGCACTTGATGGGCCAGTCGGTGGTTGACCGGCCTGCTAGGCTGCATTGTAGCACAGTGAGCTTCCCACTGCGGCTTTTGCTTCGTATCCATGTGACGGTTCATGCATGAACTACTCAAAGTATTGATTTTTTGGCCTCTACTTAGATTTTGGTTACAAATCTTACAGATCTTACAGATAACATGGGGAGACTAAAGGCTTGTGGATTTTGGAATGTGCTGCATGAAAGTCACCTCATCAACCATTTTAAGCTTGCAACTGCGGGGCAATTGATGTCACTGAAGTGGTGTCTGTGCCCAATTTTTGGGGAAAAAATGGAGACTCTTGTTGTAGTCCCCTAAATGTGACACAATGCTCAGCGTGTGCACAAGGCCTTACAGATGCTGAGGTAAAAAACATGAAATACTCATTGCCTGCACGAGGCCTTCCAGATACTGCGGTAAAAAACGCACCAAATACTCATCGCCTGCACAAGGACTTACAGATACTGAAGTAAAACTCACCAAGTACTCCTCATCTGAACGTGGTCTTATGGTACCTTCACACGCCGCTATGGAAGGTTAGAAACAACCGGGTGTCTCACGTGCACGAGCACGTTCCAACGGTTGCAAACGGTACCCGATACCGCCTTTACACGCCGCTACAAAGTGCTCTACAGAAGGTTTAATCTATCTCTGGAGGCACCGCCGGGTGCCGCAGGTTACCTTCTGTAGAGCACCTTCCCTCATTTACACGCCGCTACAGAAGGTAATATGGGAGGACCTGGGGCAGCAGGGACAACACATAGGCGTGCCAGAGTTGTGGATTACGGTATGGAACCTTTACACGCCGCTACAACAGGGTGGAAACAACCGGGTTTATGAGACAAATGTATCTTGCACCGTCAAATCAACCCGTGGTAGCGGCGTGTAAAGTAGGTTGTTGCCACCTGTCACTTGCGGCACCTGTTTCAGAGCAGTGCTCCAAAACAGGTTGATTTCAACCCGATGGTAACGGCGTCTAAATACGGTAGGGTAAGGTTTTTTCGCCACCTAGATAACTCCCCGGGGCGTGACACAGCCTCCGGGAAACCACCCCTCTTCAGCGATTATTGGTGGAAGCTCCTGCGTTGTGATTGGTTGTCGCTGCATAGGGCGGCATATTTCATGAGCTGACCAGTTACACTACGCAATTGCTCGAGCGTCATGTATTAGTCATCCTCCTGCGCTGGCTCGCCAATCATGATGCTATTGCTTTGTCCTATCAGCGTACGAACGTCTCGTAATCCACAATTCTGGCACGCCTATGTGTTGTCGCTGCTGCACCAGGTCCTCCCATATTACCTTCTGTTACGGCGTGTAAATGAGGTAAGGTGCTCTACAGAAGGTAACTTCAGGCACCCGGCGGTGCATCCAGAGGTAGATTAAACCTTCTGTAGAGCACCTTGTAGCGGCTTGTAAAGGCAGTATCGGGTACCGTTTGTAACCGTTGGAGCGTGCTCGTGCACATGAAGCACCCGGTTGTTTCCACCCTGAAGTAGCGGCGTGTAAAGGTACCTTAACAGATACTGAAGTAAAACTCACCAAGTAGTCCTTATGTGAACATGGCCTTACAGATACTGAAGTAAAACTCACCAAGTACTCCTCGTCTGAATGTGGGCTTAAGGCCATGTTACACACACAGATATCTGTTCAGATATTGGTCACAGATCTCTAGTTGCGGTGAAATCATGGACACATTGCTTTTATTTTATACACAGCCACAAAATGGAACAATGTGTCCATGATTTCACTGCAGCCAGAGATCTGTGACCAATATCTGAACAGATATCTGTGTGTGTAATGTGGCCTTAACAGATACTGAAGTAAAACTCACACAGTACTCCTCGTCTGAATGTGGCCTTACTAAAAAACTGAAGTAAAACTCACCAAATACTCATCATCTCCATGATGCCTTACAAATACTGGAGTAAAAACGGATTTTAGAGGGGCATGATATGCCTATAACTATGTCTCCTCCTTTTACTCGTCCATCTCTTTTCTTTTCGCATTTTTATATGTAGTTGTCACTTTTCTACGTGTTTGTTGTGTGTTTTGAGTAGTTTGCCACCTTTTGGACACCTTAGAAGGTGTTTTCTATGTGTTTGTATGTGTTTGTGTTTGCCTGCCATTGTTTTCAATGGGGTTCGACGTTGTTCGATGAACATTCGACGAACACACCTCAAATTCGACGAATCGAATCGAATTCGAACATCGGGTGGTGGCTCATCTCTACTGATAACGTGCTGCATTCACCTTTCCATCAACTGTGACCAAGTTTCCTGTATCTTTGTAGCTCACATATCCCCACATCATCAGTGATCCACCTCCATGCTGTACACTAGGAATGATGTCCTTTCATCATAAGCCTTCTTGACACCTCTCCAAATGTAACATTTTTGGTTGTGGCCAAAAAGTTCAATTTTGGTCTCATCACTTTAAATTACCTTGTTCCAGAAGTTTGGAGACTTATCTCAGTGCTGTTTAATGTATTATATGCAAGATACTTTATGGCATTTGCACAGTAATGGCTTTCTTCTGGCTACTGGACAATGTAGGTCATTTTTCTTCAAGTGCCTCCTTATTGTGAATCATGAAACAGCCACAACACTAGTTTTCAGGGAGTCCTGGATTTCAGTTGATGTTATTTGTGTGTTTCTCTTTGCATCCCGAACAATTTTCCTGGCAGTTGTTGCCGAAATTTTTGTTGGTCTACCTGATCATGGTTTGGTTTTTACAGAGCCCCTGATTTTCCATTTGTTAATTACAGTTTGAACACATAAATTGGATTTTATAAGGAGCCATAATAAAGTATCACATTTTTTACAGATACATTGCAATTTTTTCTTTGTCTTCAACTGACTTCATGTGAGCGTAAAAAAACATCTTCAGGATTTTATCCAGAAAACTCTGAAATTTACATTCTCATTTGTCATTCACATGTAATCCATGTGCAATTTCTTTTTATGCAGCAGCAGTTATTGATGATTTATAAGTTTAAATATAATTTCTTATGTTAAAAAAATTGCAATGTATCTGTAAAAATGTGATACTTTATGATGGCTCCTTATGAAATCCAATTTATTTTGTGCACTTGTAGTTTTCTTTTACATTCAGATTAGGTCCATGTACCGTAAATAATTACTGTTCTTCACTGCCCCATTGTATGATATTGAACATTGTCTGAGGGCTATTCATTTTTTCATGGACAACAATGGAGAATACTGCCATGAAAACTTTGCCAAAAAGTAAGGGTGTGTGCTCACGATCAGGAATTGAAGCGTTTTGGACGCAGTGCATTGCTGCTGTGTCTAAAACGCTGTTTTGTACACTACAAGCATAGTGGATTGGATTTGTATTTGGCAACTCTGGTGCATGGGCAGTGAGCCTTCCGAAGCCGTCCAGTACACCTGATAATTCCCCACAATGCACCAAACCGGAAATGATGCACAGTAGCACATCATACCAGGAAAGAACCGCCCACATATTTCAAATGCCAGAACCGCGCTTCTGAATTACATTTTGCACCCACCAGAGTGATACCATGGAGCGAGGAGAAACATAGATCCGGGTAGAATTGCCAATACGTTTAGCCACGCCCTTAGAATGCGGTAAAATGTAAGTTATAAATAGCATTTTTTCTACATTTATACTACAGATTTAGGTCAGATATGGATGCTGAGGCCGGAATCACACTGCCCGTGTGATATATGACTAAGTCAGATGTGTCACGGATGAGTAACTTGGAATGGCTCCCTCCTCTCTGGACAGGAGCATCAGCTGCTTGATTTCTAAGCAGCTCCATACTTCTGTCCTGACAGGGGAGAGCCATTCCAAGTTACTCATCCGTGACACATCCGACTTAGTCATATATCACATGGGCAGTGTGATTCCAGCCTTAGGGATGTAGTAGGAAGCTGCAGGTAGTGTTAGGTTAGAAGGTCCAAAGTACCTGACAGGTTCCCTTTAAAACATTCTTTCTCATTATTCTGGCATTTGGCAAATATAAATAATCATAGTAATCCTAACTGACCAAAAAAGGGAAAGACTTATTCTGATTTTATGTCAGATAGTGATAAAAACATGAATATAGGCATTTTGGATAGAAGACAACGGGTTAACTCCTCACCACCAGAATAAAGGATGATCTGGAAAGTTTTGTTTAGGCCTGTTTCACATCTAAGTTTGGTGTGCGTTTTGCTAAATTTGCGTTTCTAGGCGTTTTTACCACTAAAAATGCACAAAAATGATAGCGTTTGTGCCCCCATTTATTTTAATGGAAACGCATGTAAAAATGCATGCAAAGACACATGTGCGTTTCCAAAAACATAAAATGCATGCGTTTTTGCAAACGCCGCACAAAAACTCAGGAAATGCGTCTAGCGCGGCATTTGCAAAAACGCATGCGTTTTGAAAACGCACATGCGTTTTTGCATGCGTTTTTTACATGCGTTTCCATTAAAATTAATGGGGGCAAAAAAAACAGCGGTTTAATGCGTTTTTAGCGGTAAAAACGCCTAAAAACGCAAATTAAGCAAAACGCAGACCACCCTTAGATGTGAAAACACCCTTACACTTTATTGAAGCCCTGAGAAAGTGTCAAGGCTGCCATGAAACACTTGAATTTACTGCACGGGGTCTGCAGCAGCCATAGGTGTCTTCAAAGTCAGTTGTGCCTCACACAACCAAAGGAGGTGAGTTGAACCATAAATAAGGTTGCACTCTATCACGGATAAAACCCTATGTGAGCTCCCCTCTTTTCTTTTAGTCAAAAACATGCATAGGTGTCATTTTATATAGTGTATGTAAACTTCTGGTTTCAACAGTAGGACCCAATACATCAAAACTAATGTAAAGTCAGAGGCTTGTGATTCCATGCATAAGAACCATTAAATGAGTGGTGTGCACATGTATACGCACCTTGCCACAAATCCTACTCCAGCACCTGGGAGTGGTTCATTAAATACCAACTGTATTGCTCTCATTGATTAGTTTTCACAATTCTGAAAATATTATCACAAAAACGCTCACACCTAGTCAAAGCCTTTATTTGGTGATAGTAAAATCTCCTTTAATTATTGATGAAAATATAAAGAGGAATAATACCAATGCAGGTAGTGTGAGAAAACGTCTCTACATGTGGCTGGGCAATGTCTTGTAAAGGCAGATGTTTCTACAGACTATGGAGGTCACTTAGACATGGTTTAAGAAGTTTAGCTTTTTCTTTAAAGGAGATGTTACAATCTGGCATCAACATGAATGGCTGCGAAGGGATCTTCATCATTGTTGCTGATCTGGAATCGAGCATTGCCGTTGCCGTCTACACCGATCTGTCTTCCAGTGCAGCGACCACCCTCCTTCTGTCCAGAAATCACATCACAATAGGCTCCAGCGGGAAGACCTGTGTACAGAGTGACATCCATATGCCTAAAATAGAAACAAAAAAAGTGTGAAATATGCAATACCACTATTTGTCATGCACTTTTCAGCTACTTAGGATAACTTGAACATGTTAGCCAAATACTCTCTGGAAACCTCATGTATATTTATTAAAATGAGCTTCAAAAAATCAACTAGATATAGGTTGTGTTTTTCATGGTAAAAAAATATGATGATATTTTCATCTACAGAAATATTGTACACTGTATTTCCTTAGAAATTAATATGATTACTATTAGTAGTAGTATTATTTCATAAAATATAAAGACACAAGATTCCTACCAATCATCATTATTAAAGACAATGAATCCTCTGTTTCCACGTCCAAATGCAACCTGATTGCTTCCATTGTCCCACCAGTTGGAGAAGGGCTGTCCATCTACTACATTACGGAAAATAGCCATGTTCCTGTGCAGAAAAACATCAAAATCTTTACATTGTGCATAATATTGAGACAGTTCCATATTCTGCTGTTAAACATCATACTTGCAGTATATTGGAATGAACATTGTCACTTCCTTTTAAAATGTTTTTAAAATTAAAGAAATGACTGTATTTATGACTACTCCACATACATACGATTTCTAGAAGGTTCATTTTGTACATGAATTTATGAAGAAAAAGTATAGGAATGTGAACACATTTTGAGTTTGAGTAGCAAATGTTGTGCAATATACATTTTGGAGGTATTTTACAACTTACTTAATCTGGCGCCATCTGTGCTCACAGACCCAGTCATTGCCGCAAGTTGTGTCGGCATTGATAGTAACAGGTTTTGTGGAGCCATCAGAGTAGCTTGGAGGCCCAATCCAGTCATTAACATCCTATGAAAGATAGTAAAAGGTATCAAAGTAGATTTGACCTAGGAAGTTACACCTTGAGCTGTGGGACCGACCTCTTCTGGGCTGAGAGGTCAGTGCCCAACAAGCAGCCCAGGGTGCTTCATTTGCCTGCCCGCTACTGTGGGTCCGTCTCCACTGAGCAGGGAGACCAGTGCCCATCATGCAGTTCCCTACTATTTGCTCCTATGCAGCTCCCTGGTCTTCTTACTCACACTGCTGACGGTTCCATACCTTCCTCCATCTCCTTCTGCCCCGAGACCTGCGTCCTGCATGCAGAGCATCCAGGAGTGTGCTTAGGAGATGCACTCAGCCCACTCCTCAGATTTAAAGGGCCAGTACAACTGATGCTCCTTTCATCTAATTGCTTCTTCTGATTAGCTACATCTATATATGGCACCCTACTCTTAAGGAAGGTGCCTGAGCAACACCACCTGTCTATAGGTGTGTTGCTTTCCGTCAGGTCCCTGTCCTGATCCCGGTTTTAGACTTTGTCTTTGCAATTCCCTGTTGCTTATTTCTCTTATCTTGCCCTAGAGCTTGCCATGTGTTCCTGTGGACCATTTCGCCAGTACGTCACCTGTCTTTCCAGCAGTGCCTTCGCTATGTTGCCTCGGAACCCACTACACCTGCACGAGCCTGTCCAGAGGTTATTCCATCTACAGTGCCTATTCCATTGGCCCGAGTGCCATGTCTCCACCTTCAACATCTTATCTCCTGGACTGTTTCCCAGTTGTCTCGCAGCCCTGAGCTCCATGCAAGCCCCTCATAGACTTTGACCTTTCCGTTTGCATCGTTCACTAATGTACTGGTGAGATCCTTCATTAACATGTTCTGCTTAATCACAACCAGCATCTCCCTGTTCCTGTCACGGGTCAGCCTCCACTTCGGTGGTCCAGTGGATCCACCTTACCGCCCCTACACATCGGGATGCCTTACATAAGATATATTTAGGGCTTGCTTAAATCTATATTTTCTGCAAATAATCTTACCTTGCCATTGACCCAATTTCTAGGCCACCTAAAACTGGACATAATACGTGTGAATCCATAGGGATGAGCCAACATAAAGCCAACTCCCATCTTGTAAATACTGTAGAGTCAGAATGAAATTATAGGAGTTAAGCATAATAAATGGTTAAAAATATTAGAAATAGTCATTTTTAGGTTGTTGTTTTTTCTAAATTCAGTTTTATGTAAAATTACCGAGCATCAAAGAAGGTAAGAATTGAGGCTCCTCCTGCACCATGTCCTCTCTGGTTATCGTGGTTATCTACAAAGACCAGGGCTCTATCATTGGGCATAAAACCCCATCCTTCTCCCCAGTTCCTGGAGAAAGTAGAATCAATAACAATATTACATTAATTTAAAACTTTTCTGCATTTTATTAAATACATAACCTTATGTCTCAACAGTTTTCTTTAGAGTAAAATATATGTATTCTTTCTGCATATCTGTTTCTGCTGCGCATTTTCCTTTTTTATTAAGAAAATCTATGTCCATTTCTGACCTGTCAGTTGCTATAAATATATATATTTGTATTTTCATAAAGTTCACAATGCTGATGCACCTGTGGCACCCTGCAGAAATAGACATTACAGAAATCTTACAGGAAGCGCTAAGCAGGGAGAACGCTGGTAACTATGATAAACAGCGCGTATCCAGGCAGCGTGCGCTGCCTAGATACCCACTGTTTATCATAGTTACCAGCATACTCCCTGCTTACAGGCAGTGCTAAGCAGGGAGAACGCTGGTAACTCTGATAAACACCGGGTATTCAGGCAGCGTGTGCTGCCTAGATATCCGCTGTTTATCATAGTTACCAGCGTCCTCCCTGCTTACAGGCAGTGCTAAGCAGGGAGAATGCTGGTAACTATGATAAACAGCAGGTATCCAGGCAGCGCGCGCTTCCTAGATACCCGGTGTTTACCATGGTTACCAGCCAGTGAGGTCACTGATCGCTGGTTTCTCGCAGTCACACGCAGCGATGCGTGCTGACCAGCGGGAAACCAACGATAAAAAAATGACCCGCAGCACTTTGGAGCGATCAGCAACCTCACAGCAGGGGCCTGCTCGCTGCAAAGTGTCACACAGAACGACATCGCTGGAGAGATCGTTGTAACGTCATAGTTACAACGATCTCTCTAACAATATTGTTATGTGAGACAGGGCCTTTACACTCCAGCTCAGTGGAAGTCAACCCAGACAGAAAAACATTGCATTGTATTGTAAGCGTGCACAAGTATTACAGTCTGCATTGTCTTCCCTGACCACCAGCGGAACTCTCATTTGGACAGTATAAAGGCCAGGTCCTGGCCTGGTTTCAGCAGCAGCTGGCCAAAAGTTCATTGACTGGTGGTGGCGGGTTGTTTTGCCGCTGGTCCTCCTTTGCGGGACTGTTTGCCATTGAGTGCTAAATAAGTACAGGACTGCTGCATGATTGTTTTCTTTCCCCCTCAAGACAAAGTAACTGTGTGCTGCCAGAGGGAGGGGTGTGGTGAAGAGGGTATGTTCCTGTTTAAGCCAGTAGCTGTAGCCAGTAGACTTTAGTATTTTTTACTTTTTGAAGAGGCTGTTTGGTGGTGACTCCATCACTGAAGGATGTGTTGGTTTTTCTTCCTTTACCTTTTTCTATCTGGATTGTGACTGGATCATCGCAAACCTATTTCTCTTCCAATTCCTGAGTTGTAACAGTAACTGTAACCCTGCGAGCTGAAGTCCTGCATTAGGACTGTTTTGTCGCCAAACATATGTCAATGGCAGCTGCAAAGGTAATAGCCTGTGTTGAACTCTAGAGGATTGGTTCAGTATTGTTAGCCAGATACCCGGGTAACACAAGCTGAGTAGTGTATATTTGTGTTAGCGAGTATTAGTGGATAAGATTGTAAGTCAAGGTGTCATCCCAGAGACTCACTGTGCACACACTAATTTACACTGTTCTGGAAGTATTGAGTTGGTATGTTTGCGGAGGTATACGGTGTTGGGTAACACTGTTTCCTGCATATTCCATTAGTCTGTGCAGAGTGTTTGGCATGGGTCTCTGATCCCGGTCCTATGAGTGTGTTTATTTGGTTATGTGTGAGTTAGTGTGGGTTTGGTGGAAGCTGCATTGCATTAATTTCCTTTCCCTGGCACCATTTGAGTAAACTTCAATACAACTTATAACCAGCTCCATATTTGTCTGTGACCCGCCATATCCAAATCATACCCTTCAGTTCTCAAAGTGATATCTTAGATTGCAGGAAAAAACATCCGGTTATGACCACGAGCTCTTCCAGAAAGGAGTTGAAGTCTCCGTGTTACTTCAAAAATTCTTTATTGCAGTATAAAACAACACGTTTCGGCTAAAACATTTAAAAATAGCCTTCCTCAGGTATAGATACAGTAGCAATGGAGCAGAATAAATAGAAAGACTCTAGGAAACTAGTGGACTAATTGTCCAATCCTGAATCTCTTCAATTAGTCTGGGCAGGTTACACCCATTGTGTGTCAGTTCTGAAGTTCTGATTTACATTCTGGGTCAGTAATCAGTTCCAATCTAATACTATATCTTATATTATACTTTTATCAGAAAAACATTATTAAGAAAACATTTATAAGAAGTACTGACTAACAAAATGGAACTTATAAATGTGCACAGAAAAAGTGTCAGTGCTGTCCAATAATCACCCATGGAAAGCAAAACATCATTTCAAAAGGCTCTGGAGAAATAATTCCTATTAGGGACAACCTAAGGTGCACGAGTGATTTTGTAATTTATATGATTACTTGTGCCTGTGGCCTCCAATACGTAGGACGTACCACACAGATGGTTCGGACCCGTTTGAATGGCAAAAATAGGCTTAATGACACACAGCCTGTCACGACACTTACTGTTGAATCATGATAAAAAATTTAATATTTCAATAACACCAGTGGAACGAATACCTAATGATAATTCTAATAGAATACAACAACTTAATAGGAAGGAAGCCTTTTGGATTTATAAACTCAAAAGTATGTACCCTGATGGCTTGAATGAAAAGCTGGAGGATATCTAAATTTCTCTTCTTTACAGATGATGACACTCTAATAATGGGGTCCCGAACGGGGGATAGTTCAGGTTATATCCCTTATTAGGGACCTAAAGACATCATTGGAGCACTTTGACAGGAGCGTGATGTGGCTATAATACCTGGTAATGAGATATACAGTAATAGGAGGGTGCTACTTCCTTTGTGGACATAGTGCCACCCTTCTATCAGCCATGAAGAGATAATGGAAATCTCTTTCTGGATAAAAAAACAGCCAGAAAAGAGAAGAAATTGAGATGGTGATAGTCATTGGGAGATCCCCTCTTTTGTATGTGTATGCGACATAGGTTCCCATGGTCGAGTGGATGAGAAGGGGGAGAGAAGGAATGGGGATGGAATTGTAGATCTTGCGAGTGAGGGGTCTCTCCCTTATAATGCCTCGCTCTTCAGGATGATAAATTGAAATTTATAATCAGGAAATAGTGGAATTATATAGAGATTGGGCTGTAAATGGCACTACAGAAAGACAGCTCAAACATGATATATTATTCTTTTAAATAAATCCTTCATGTGGACACAAGAAAGAATTATAAGAAAGGGATCGATGTAGAGGAAGATCATTTTGATATTCCCTTTCATTAGGAATAATAGAGAGTATCTATGAAAGGATAGGAGAATATTGCGATTCACGTCGGATGGAGGGTGAATTTTAAGTCACATCCATCTAAAATTGTACACCAAGTAATACAATTTGTACTAGGGATGGTGAATCCTGAAATACTCGGAATCGCTGGACTCTAACGAGTCCGGGTCCGAGACTCGGTACTCGTTGCGAGTCCAGCGAGTCCGAATAGTAACCTATACTTTTGCAGTGTATCTATACAGATACACTACAAAAGTACCCTAAAAGTTAATCTAAGGGGTTAAAAACAATTAACATTCATACTCACCTTTGTGGGGCCGTACCTTATGTACCGGGACCGGTACCGAAGACCTCCGGACGTCACAAGACCTCAGATCACCGGGAGAAGATGGGCTGAAGGACCTGTGAGATTTCAGCCAATCAGCATGCGGCTAGCGGTCACATGGGTTTGTCACGTGGCCGCACTGCCAGCCAATGATCGATCTGGCCAATCTGATTGGCTGGCAGTGCGGCCACGTGACAAACCCATGTGACCGCTAGCCGCATGCTCAATGGCTGAAATCTCATAGGTTCTTCAGCCCATCTTCTCCCGGTGATCTGAGGTCTTGTGACGTCCGGAGGTCTTCGGTACCGGTCCCGGTACATAAGGTTCAGGCCCCACAGAAGGTGAGTATGAATGTTTATTGTTTTTAACCCCTTAGATTAACTTTTAGGGTACTTTTGTAGTTTATCTGTATAGATACACTGCAAAAGTACAGGGACTCGCTACCCCCGAGTAATTCCTAAGTAAACTCGGCGAGTAGCGAGTCCCCCGAGTCCGCTACTATTCAGGCGAGTCCCGAATAGTAGCGAGTAGATTCGCCCATCCCTAGTGTGTACCGCTGAGGTCCGGTCCATAATATACATGATATAAAATCTAAATTACGGTGACTTAAGCCGAAAACACAAGTAGTGGATCTCCTGGTGGACACACTGGTAAATGAAGGATTACACTCCGTAGAAACTACTAACGGTGAGTTCAAAACATATAAAGAACAGAAAGTTATTTTCCTAAAAGAAATAATGAAACTATAGAAGTAATAAAGGACCATAACATTTTTTTCTTTTATATATATATATATATATTTTTTTTTTTTTTAATGAGAATAAAGTATAATTGATATGAATAAATAAAGGGAAAATAACAATAAATAGAGAATAGGGTTCATTCTAAATATTGGTTATTCAAGATTTAAAACTCAATATATAGAGCCAGTCTATTTAATCACATGCAAAATTGTTCCCACTCTATTTAATATTTGTTAATTAATTTCTGTTATCCAAATTTTATGAAGATATAAAAATATGTACAAAATAAGAACATCTAAATGGTTCTAAACTGTTTTCTTAATAATGTTGGGATAAAAAAGCATGTTTTTCTGATAAATGTATAATATAAGATACTAGCTGTAGTACCCGGCTACGCCCGGGTTAATAAATAACTGCTGTTAGCTATAACAAAATTGAATTCGAATATGTCATATTAATGACCTGTAGGAAAATAGAAGCTGAGCTGTGATTGATTGCTACAGGCAGCCTGATAAATATCCAGCCAACAGTAAACCCTCCCCCCGGCCGGGCAGTATATATTACCTCACACATACACATAATAGACAGCTCATGTGACTGACATCTGCCTTAATTCCCTATATGGCACATGTGTTGCCCATTGGCTGTTTTTAATCAGATGTTTATTTTTGGAAATTAAAGATAGCACATGTATGAGGTGAGTTGTGTGAGGCGATTTGTGCACATCTGTGTCTGTCTGTGTGGTGTGTGTGTCCATGGGGTGTGTGTGTGTGTGTCCCTGTGGGGCGAGTGCATGTGTCCCTATAGGGTGTGTATGTGTGTGTGTCCCTGTGGGGCGGTGTCTGTGTGGTGTGTGTCTCTGTTTTGTGTGTGTCTCTTTGTGGTGTGTGTGTGTCTCTGTGGGGTGAGTGCATGTGTCCCTATAGGGTATTTATGTGTGTGTGTCCCTGTGGGGGAGTGTCTGTGGTGTGTGTGTGTCTCTGTGGTGTGTGTGTGTCTCTTTGTGGTGTGTGTGTGACACCCCAAGGGTTAATATGCCACAGAAACAACACAGGTTTAATCCCCACACAACACTACACTAGAAAGTGGGAGGAGCTTAGGTGGACCTGCACTAGTGGGAGGAGCTAAAGTTGTTTACCACAAAACAAGAGTGACAGTTAGTCAGTCTGCAGTTGAGTTGAGTCTGGAGCAGGAGGAGAGCCAAGTGTCAGTGGAGGTCCTGAGAGGTCTGAGGAAAGGAGACAAAGTAACAGAGGAACATACCCGGGATAAAGAGTTACCCCAAAAACGACCCCGGGAGGCGCTCAAGACGGATACCGGATCCGAGGCTGTGCCTGAGACAGACAGGACAGTAAACACCGGCATAGTGAAGGTCCACCATCTTCACCACACCATAGCAAAGCAACACGAAGGAGTCAGTGACACAGAGGACTCAAGTTGCCCAGCATATTGGTACCGTGAGCAGAGACAGGGCCAGCAGGATAGCTACAAGCAGCAGCAGGGCCACACACAGCGTTTTAAGTAGGAAGCCAAGGACCAGGTCAGGGTGAGAGGCAACCTGGTACAGACACCGTGGACAATACTGTGTAATACCATCTGCCAGTAAAGACTTGAAGAACAACAGAAACCGTGAGTGTGTGTGTCATCCTTATGCTGAAACCCCACTTGCCCTCATAGACTGCCATTGCCTCTACTCTTATCATCTCTATTGCTACTCCTACTCTCCTGCAGCATCAATAACATCCTCACAGACTTTAACTACCTCTACCACTGCCCCGGGGAACCCAGTTCTGCCCACAGGAACTATTCCATCCAAGCTGCTAACCCATCATCCCCGGAGATTCTGCAGCAGCGGCGGCCCCATTACTGGCCGCATATAGTGGGTGGCATCACGAGTGACAAATCCCCTGTAAATAACCCCCCATTTTATTGTGCGGGCACGGGACACGGTCCGGACCAGGACCGCCGTGACATCCCCCAGCAGCACCCCGGTCCGGCACCGAGTGCCCCGTCCCGAGGGGCTCCACAACCTGGCGTCACAAACAGGATCAACAAGTGCAAGAATGTGTAGAGAGAAACCTACAACAAGCAAGACCAAGACAAGAGAAAACTTTTAACAAACGTGCTCAAGCAACGCCATTACAAGAAGGTGATCAAGTTCTCAAGAGAAAGAGACGCACTGACAAACTGGATAATCAGTGGGAAACCGTCCCATACACAGTCTTACCATCTAACCTAGACAATGTTAAAACCTGTTTGATAAGCAAAGATGAAGGAAAAACGTCACAAGTCGTATCTGTGATAGCTAAAATTGTGTTGAAACACTGATGACACACTGAATAAGATAACCCGTACAGGCCAACCGGTATTAAAAAAAAGAAGAAGTTTTCCACACAGGTACTAGGAGATTTTCCTAAAACATGGACCAAAATTTCATGGACAGTTATGTTCTATAAATGATTGATTGCATTCAATGGGGAACCAACACCAGAACACGTGTTACTCTGAAAATGTCAAGACCTGAAGAACCTGGAAGTAGAACCATTAAGGAAGAACAAATTCTGTCCCAGTGAGCTTGCCAGTCTACAGTCAATTTCTTATCTAAATTTATATAAACTACTAAAAATAGTACATGCCTACCAGCACAATAGCTACATGAAGTAGTACAACGTTCTGTTTAAACAGATCCGAGCGTAGTACCCAGAGGGCATATACCAGCTAGCTACAGGGATTAAAAGGTCAAATTAAACTGTAAGAGTAAAATGTTTGTGTTAATATTAATTGAACGCGCCTGAAACAAATGTACAAAGTAAATGCAACGTTAAAAAAAAAAGACCCATACCTAAGAGAGACTATCCTGTATGACTTCTTGCATTATTCTTCAAATTTTCCCTTTTATTTTATTTTTTATGGACATAACTACACGGAGTGGTGTTGGTATAAACATTCTTGTATACATATTGTGTCAGCCCGGAGGCGAAGTGCACCCGGAAAGCTGCTTTTTGAATTTTGTGGGCTGTTTTTTGAACTTTACTGTTTTTTGTGTTTTTCTTTTAAGTCTTTGTAAATATTAATTTGTATTAATTGTTTATTCTTTATTGTTCCACTGTCCGGAGTCTGTCTTTAATAGGGGAATGTGGCACCCCAAGGGTTAATATGCCACAGAAACAACACAGGTTTAATCCCCACACAACACTACACTAGAAAGTGGGAGGAGCTTAGGTGGCACCTGCACTAGTGGGAGGAGCTAAAGTTGTTTACCACAAAACAAGAGTGACAGTTAGTCAGTCTGCAGTTGAGTTGAGTCTGGAGCAGGAGGAGAGCCAAGTGTCAGTGGAGGTCCTGAGAGGTCTGAGGAAAGGAGACAAAGTAACAGAGGAACATACCCGGGATAAAGAGTTACCCCAAAAACTTGACCCCGGGGAGGCGCTCAAGACGGATACGGATCCGAGGCTGTGCCTGAGACAGACAGTACAGTAAACACCGGCATAGTGAAGGTCCACCATCTTCACCACACCATAGCAAAGCAACACGAAGGAGTCAGTGACACAGAGGACTCAAGTTGCCCAGCATATTGGTACCGTGAGCAGAGACAGGGCCAGCAGGATAGCTACAAGCAGCAGCAGGGCCACACACAGCATTTAAGTAGGAAGCCAAGGACCGGTCAGGGTGAGAGCAACCTGGTACATACTCCGTGGACAATACTGTGTAATACCATCTGCCAGTAAAGACTTGAAGAACAACAGAAACCGTGAGTGTGTGTGTCATCCTTATGCTGAAGCCCCACTTGCCCTCATAGACTGCCATTGCCTCTACTCTTATCATCTCTATTGCTACTCCTACTCTCCTGCAACATCAATAACATCCTCACAGACTTTAACTACCTCTACCACTGCCCCGGGGAACCCAGTTCTGCCCACAGGAACTATTCCATCCAAGCTGCTAACCCATCATCCCGGAGATTCTGCAGCAGCGGCGGCCCCATTACTGGCCGCATATAGTGGGTGGCATCACGAGTGACAAATCCCCTGTAAATAACCCCCCATTTTATTGTGCGGGCCCGGGACACGGTCCGGACCAGGACCGCCGTGACATCCCCCAGCAGCACCCCGGTCCGGCACCGAGTGCCCCGTCCCGAGGGGCTCCACAACCTGGCGTCACCAACAGGGTATCAACAAGTGCAAGAATGTGTAGAGAGAAACTACAACAAGCAAGACCAAGACAGAGAAAACTTTTAACAAACGTGCTCAAGAACGCCATTACAAGAAGGGATCAAGTTCCAAGGAAAGAGAGCACTGACAAACTGGATAAATCAGTGGGAAACCTGGGTCCCTTACACAGTCTTACCATCTTAACCTAGACAATGTTAAAACCTGTTTGATAAGCCAGATGAAGGAAAAAACGTCAACAAGTCGTTTTTCTCGTGAATCAGCTAAAATTTGTGTCCTGAACACACTGAAGACACCTGAAGTAAGAAACCCGGTACAGGTCCAACCTAATTAAAAAAAAGAAAGGAAGTTTTCCACACAGGTTCACAAAGATTTTCCTAAAACATGGCCAAATTATCCATGGAGCAGTTGTCGTACCAATGATTGCATTGCCTTCAAGGGGGAACCAACACAGAACCGTGTACGAAGAAGTCCAAGACCTGAGAACTGGAAGTAGAACCATTAAGGAAGAAACAAACCTTGTCCAGTGAAGCTTGCCATCCTACGTAGACCTCTACCTGTACCAAACACACAATAGGTACTGCCTACAGAACAATATGGCTACATGCAAGCTGTAACCACATCCGGGTGTTTCTGCAGAGTCGAGCGTAGTACCAGAGGGCATTACCTAGCCGCATAATGGTCAATTCTGTAAGATGTAAATATTCCTGTGTTAATATAATTGAACCCAACCAATTGTTATTAATGCACGTGAAAGGCCAGTACCTAGGAGCTCCGTGAATTCCCTCTGCAACTTCAAACTTTGTCCGCTTTTTATTTTTTATGGCCCATACTACCAGGGGGGGGCATAAACATTCTTGTAATATTCACAGCGCCGGGGAAAAGACTATTACCCCTAAAGAGCTTGTTTGGTGTTCTGGACGTGTGTGTGAATTTGTCTCTGATGTTGTGTTTAGGCTTATAACTTAGTAAATATTAATGTATTAATGTGTTACTATTGTCTACCACAGTCCCTTTGGTACTGTCCCTTTAACTAGTACACAGGGAATGTGACCCCAAGTTAATAGACAGGAACAATCACAGTTTACCCAAAGCCTACACAAAATGAGGTGCTTGTGCACCTCACTTGGGAGGGCTAATTGTTTACCCAAACAGGTGGTTTATCTGCATTGATTGAAGCTGGAGCAGGAGGAACAAGCCTTTCATGGAGGTCCGTGTAGAGGTTCTTGGGAGACAAGAACCACTACCTGGGAAGAGTTCCCTTGTGCGCCACTGGAACTCAAGACGATAAGGATGAGCTGTGCCGAGACATGACAGTACAGAAACACTCACATAGTGAAGTTCCCCATTTCACCATATGTTCAAGCTAATCACGACTAGGTCTCCACTCTCCCACAATTGTCCGTGACAAGCCAGGGCGATCTACAAGCAAGCTAGGGATCACAACATTTAAGTAGGAGACGCCTGAAGGACGTTGAAACATGTTTGTGGAATAGGATACCATCTGCAGTGTTGAATGAACAACGAAACCGTGAGTGGTTGTCACTTATTAATACTTGCCTTGCACAGTGCTCATTGCTCTCTGCTCTTCATTCATATGTCCCAAGCTTCGACTTTAACTACCCCTCCAAACCAGTTTCAGGAACTCATCAAGCTGCTAATCATAGGTTTGCACATCTGCATATATTGGTCTAAAGTACAAATCCCTTAAATCTTATTGTGCAGGCCCAGACAGGTCCGGGACGCCAGACTCCCAGAGAGGGAGAAGGCTCCACTGGTGAGTACATACAGGGTGTATATGCCCCGTGGGGGGTAGAGAATAAGCAGCGCAAACCTATCCTTTGGACGCCTGATCGTGATAACAAACCCTATGTAAACGGCAATTACACAGACCGGCACACAGAGCTGCTTTTATTCTAAACCCACCGGGGGTTTGCCTCGGAAGTGTGAATTAGGGGGGTGTGTTTCTACCTACTGGGAACTGTTGCGCTGGATAAACTAGATGAAGAAGCCCTACAGTTTCCTGCGTTATGCACACACAGGTCCTCTCACAATAGTTTGAGTCACGTCTCCTCAGGTTTGAGGAAACCTGGCGTGACAGACCTTGACATAATACAGTATACTTGTTAAGGCCCGGTTCACCCAAAATGTATTGTGCTAATCTCCCTCGGTGCATTTAACAGAGGGTGACGGTCACGTCAATTAAACACGAAAAAAACCAACACGCCCGAGAGAACCCGTGCACCCCGTGAGCCCCCTGTTGCGACAACAACAAAAACGGTATTTCAAGGGTACTCATCGGTGCTGTTTTTTGTTGTGTGTGTCTTTGTGGTGTGAGTGTTCGTTTGCGTGATGAGTATCCAATGTTGGGGCTGCACCTTAGCGACTATACACTTGCAGTTACTCTTTGTGTGCGTGTGGTGTGTATACATGTCTCCCCGTGCGTGGTGAATATCCCATGTTGGGGCCCCACCTTAGTGATTATATGCTGGTGTATGCCATTAGTCTTTGGTGCTGTCATTAAGCCCCTCTCATTCACAACTGTCAACTGGTAACTGTCACTTTTTCCCCATTATGTAGAGAGGGGCAAAATTATTTGGTGAACTGAAACGCGCAGAGTTAAAATTTCACCTCATAACATAGCCTATGATGCTCTCGGGGTCTAGACGTGTGACTGTGCAAAATTTTGTGGCTGCAGTTGCGATGGTGTAGTTGCCAATCCCGGACATACATACACACATACACACATTCAGCTTTATATATTAGATAGTATTAGATTGGAACTGATTACTACTGACCCAGAATGTAAATTTACTCCCCTTCAGAACTGATACACAATGGGTGTAACCTGCTCAGACTAATTGAAGAGATTCAGGGATTGGACAATTAGTCCACTAGTTTCCTAGAGTCTTTCTATTCATTCTGCTCCATTGCTCCTGTATCTCCACCTGAGGAAGGCTATTTGTAAATGTTTTAGCCGAAACGCGTTGTTTTATACTGCAATAAAGAATTTTTGAAGTAACACGGAGACTTCAAGTCCTTTCTGGAAGCGCTCGTGGTCATAACCGGATGTTTTTTCCTGCAATCTCTCAACGAACCCACTGGCTGGAGGCTTCGCTTGTCCGGCACGTAGCTGCAAACCAGGAGGACACAGTGATGCTCCTACACCATGATCATACATGCGAAACAAGACAACTAATAGGTGAGGAGATTCCCCTCTGATTTTAATCGAGCATTATTTGTGTCTACACTTAGATCTGCGCCCTTGTGTCTCTCTCTCTCTCATCCTTATTTCCAGTGATCGTATAGCCCTGTGGGATCCACGAATAGAAAAGTGATATCTTAGGGAATTCATGAATAAATTATAAACTGGGTGCTACCATTCCTTTTGGCAAAGTGGTATGTTTTGAAACAGTGTGATAGGGTCAGCGCTGATTGCATAGTGTTACAGGGCATAGTGACAAGTCACCGACTGGTGAGGCCAGTTGTCAAGTTATTACATACAGTGTCATTTTGCAGATCATTGTACCTCAGATACGCCATCTTCTCGCCATTCCACTTGCGGATAACTGCTCCAAGCTTGGCACCGTACTTAAATTCTGTTACTCTTCCAATTCCAAAGTATTCATTGGAGGAAATGGCCTCACCTCCAAGATCAATGACCTATACAGTAAGGATATTAATTGAAATATTTGAACTTTTTAAAAGCTTTAAAACGAATCCTATATATTTAATGTCTTTAGTGCAATCAAATGGATACACACTTAATCACAGGTGTCCTGTGGATGCCCAACTACATAGTAGAGGTGATTTGTAAAGAGAATCTATCACCAGGTTTTAGCTACAAAAAACGAGCGGCATGATATAGGGGTAGAGTCTCTGATAACAGCGATATATCACATACTGGGCTGCTTGCTGCATCTTTGATAAAATCCCTATTTAATCCACTGCAGATTTTCCAGATTGTTTTTAATGCTGAGCTTCATAAAACTAAACCCACACCACTGATTGGCAGCTGTCTGTGAACACTGTGCATAGGCAGAAAGATGTCAAATAGCGGGGAAGGTGGTGTTGTACAAAGCTCATGAATATGGAGGACTACTTGATATGGCATGACTTTTGTAATAATCTCCAGATGAAAAAGCTATAGTTTGCCAAAACTGCAGCAAGCAGCCCAAAAGGTGATACATCTCTGGAAATAGAGTTTTTGTCTTTTCATTATAGTTCTCTCAGGTTAGAAGGCAAAAACCTGGTGACAGATTCCACTTACCGTATATACTCGTGTATAAGCCGAGTTTTTCAGCCCAAAATTTGGGCTGAAAAGTCTCCCCCTCGGCTTATACACGGGTCACTACGGTAGTCGGGGGCCGCTCATTATATATGCACTGCTTCCCCCTGTCAATCAGCGGCAGGGGGAAGCAGTGCATATATGACCCTAAATGCTGGCACTCTCCCCCCTAGTAAGGGCCCCCCCACTGCGTATCTTACCATCCCGGTCTTCTGCACAGCGCCGCTCCTCAGTGCTCCGTTCTTCATGCGCCCGTCCTGCTACATCCGGGATCTCCGGCCGTCGCAGGCATATGACGTCATCGCGCAACGGCCGGGGATCCCGGATGCAGCGAGGACGGAGCATGGAGAACGGAGCACCGAGGAGTGGCGCTGAGCAGAAGACCGGGATGGTAAGATAAGCAGCAGGGGGGGGCCCTTACAAGGGGAGCGAGTGCCAGCATTTGGGGGCTGCTATATACCCCCTCGGGGCTGCTGTATACTACCACTGGGGCTGTATATACCACTGGGGCTGTATATACCTCTGGGGCTGCTGTATACTACCACTGGGGCTGCTGTATACACCTCGGGGCTGCTGTATACTACCACTGGGTCTGCTGTATATACCTCTGGGGCTGCTGTATACTAACTACTGGGGCTGCTGCTGTATATACCACTGGGGCTGCTGCTGTATACTACCACTGGGGCTGCTATATATACCTCTGGGGCTGCTGTATACCACACTGCTGGGGGCTGTATACCTGTGCTGGGGTCCACCCTCGGCTTATACACGAGTCAATAGGTTTTCCCAGGTTTTGGGGGCAAAAGTAGGGGGGGTCATCTTATACGAGTATATACGTAAGTCTGAATGTGTTTCATGGGTCTTTTATGTAAAAAAGAAATACCGTAATAGCATTCACAAATACCGTTATAAGAAAAAAAAAAAGCATACTATACCAATCCATACTGTAATTATATTCTTCACTAATTAACATTTTATTTTATTTTAGGGTTTAAATACTAAATTAAAAATGAAAGAAACTCAAAAAATAAAATGCTAATTGCAGTACTTTATGCACAAATAACGACCAAAAAGGGAAATTGTGGTATAAAAACTGTCTTTCATGTCACAAAAAATTACCTAAAATTGGTATGGGTATCCCGACAAGCATTAAAGTAAGTCCAAGACTAATTACAATTGTCTGTCAATGAGAAACAATGAAGCCCAGTTGTTCAACAGTAAAAAAAAGCATCATAGATTATAATGCCTCAACTACTGCAAACTCCTGCTCTGTGGCCTCCCTTCTAACACTCTCGCGCCCCTACAATCTATCTTACACTCTGATTCCCAATTAATTCGCCTGTTCCCCGCTATTACTCGGCTTCTCCGCTTTGCTAATACATTCACTGGCTTTCCCTTCACTGGCTTCCCATTTTCCAGAGACTCCAGTTCAACACCCTAACCATGATATACAAACCCGTGTCCTCCATACATTTGTGATATGGTCTTCCTGTACTTACCTTCACGCAACCTGCAATACTCTCAAGATCTCCTTCTCTACTTCACTATTATCTCCTCTTCTTACAGCCACATACAAGATTTCTCCTGTTCATCCTCCATACTCTGGAACTTTATACCCCAACACATCAGACTCTCGCCTACCGTGGAAACCTTCTAAAGGAACCTAAAGACTTACCAATTCCAACAAACCTACAACCTGCAGTGAGCCTCAATCCATAAATCTGCCACCTGACTATCTCTACCATCTTCTAGTTTATCCTCACTCATCCCTTGTAGGCTGTGAGCCTTCATGGTCAGGGTCCTCTTCTCTCACCTACTGTATCCTCACTCATCTCTTGTAGACTGTGAGCACTGGAGGGCAGGGTCCTCTCTTCTCACTTACTGTCTCATCACCCATCCCTTGTAGACTATGATCCAACACAGGCAGGGTCCATTCTCCTCACATACTGTATCTTCACCCATCCCTTGTAGACTGTGAGCCCTCGTGGGCAGGGTCCTCTCTCCTCACTTACTGTATCCTTACCCATCCATTGTAAACTGTGAGCCCTTGCAGGCAGGGTCCTTTCTGCTTCTGTAGCAGTCTATGCCTTGTATTTTTCATGGTTATTGTACTTGTCTACATAAGCTCCTTTTTACATGTAAAGCACCATGGATTAAATGTTGCTATAATAATAGTGTAGTTTTTCTTGACATACATTCTGTTTCTCTATTAGGAACTCCTTTAGATTTCTATGTATATCAGATTGTTGTGTGGAAACACTATGGACTATTTTTTATTTTCCTTGGAGTAATAAAAGGGTAAAATATAACACTGGGTAAAATTGGATGTGAAATGAAAACATTACCTCCTGGAAGATAAAGGGTCTTGTACCACCAGCAAACCATCTTGTGTTGAGATTATTAAGTCTGTCAGTGACAGCCTTGAGGTCTCCTGGCCACATATGTTTGGCAGCATCAAATCTAAAGCCAGCAACACCAATATTAATAAGATTGTTCAAATATTCAGCAACCTTTCCACGGACATAGTCTTTTTCCAAGGCAAGATCCAAAAGACTAACAAGACGACAGTCTCTAACCTATGAAGAAAAAAGATGTTTTCATCAAGAGAATTATGACGGCTAAGGCTAGCTTCACACCACGGCAAGATCCGATCCGGGGCTTTCAGAGATGAAACTGAAGGCCCCGGACCAGATCAGCACACAGAACCGGAGGGTTAATATGCCCTCCGGTATGGTTTGCAGCCGGACGCAGCTGCTGCTGATGACTCAGGACCGCGGCTCGCAGGGAGCTAGCCGCGGTCCTGAAATAACAGTGGCATGCAGGCGCCAGTATCAGGTTTCCGGGTCCTCCCGGATTGGGGCAATGTGGCCCCATAGGCTCCTATGTTAGGGAGTGCTGGATTTCCCTGGATCCGGATGGAGCCAGGGGAATCCAGGAGGATCGGGAGATGCCAATTTGGGGAGATTTTCTCCCCGGACACAAAAACGTTGCAAGCAACGTTTTTGTGTCCGGGAGAAAAATCTGAATTCTCCCGGATTCTTCCGGAGAGATGGAAACCGGATGGCAGATAGCTGCCATCCATCTCCATACGGCCCCATACGATACTATGGGGCCAAAATCCGGCCAGGGGCTGTCTGGTTTACAATGGACAGCCCCAGATTGGATCTTGCCGTGGTGTGAAGCTAGCCTAACAAATATGTATTCCCCTGTCATTAGGAATTAATAAATATGTATACCTGGTAATGATCACTATAGTTTTCAATTTCTCCGCTGCCAGTTTTGCACTTGCCATCATTAAAGTCCCAAGCAGAATATGGCACAGAAGGGAAATCTCTTGCACCGGCGTTGAAATTGGAACCACAGGATGAATGAGTACCGGAGCCCCCTCCAGAGCCACACATGTGATTAATAATGGCGTCCACATAGATATGTACCTAAGATCCAGGGATAAAGACATTACTGTTTTAATAATGACTAGCAAAAGCATAGAGATTGAAAGGCAAAGACAACATGAAATTGTGATTTTTCAATAGTTATACTTTTTTAAGTTCAAATATTAATATGTTTATAAAATGCAGAGGCCAGGACAACTACAGTGCTGTAAATATGACTCATTTTTACCTTTATGTTCAGACTCTATTATGTAATATTTCCACTTACCCCAACATTGTTACATCTGGTCACCATGTCTCTGAATTGCTGCTCATTACCAGAGCGGGAGCAGATCTTGTAGCTGATGGGCTGGTACCTTTCCCACCAAGGTCTCCATGGATTGGTAACAATGATATTATCATTTGGTGGAGAAATCTACAACATGCAGAAGCAAACATAAAAATTATATATGTTCTGCAATCTAGTTGATATGTTATACATTGTGAAGCTACTAGTGCATTTCAATGAATTAGAATATCATCAAAAAGTTAATTTATTTCAGTAAATCAATATAGAAAGTGAAATGCAATAACTAAATCACACTTGCAGCCAGTTGACATACATTAAAGTTGACTCAACCTCTGTCCTGTGTCCTTGTATGTACCACATTGAGCATGGAGAAAAGAAAGAAGACCAAAGAACTGTCTGAGGACTTGAGAAACCAAATTGTGAGGAAGCATGAGCAATCTCAAGACTATACAATTCTATCTCCAAAGACCTGAATGTTCCTGTGTGTACCGTGCGCAGTGTCATCAAGAAGTTTAAAGCCCTTGGCACTGTGGCTATCTTCCCTAGATGTGGACGGAAAAGAAAAATTGACAAGATATTTCAATGCAAGATTGTGCAGATGGTGGATAAAGAACCTCGACTAACATCCATACAAGTTCAAGCTGCCCTGCAGTCCGAGGGTACAATAGTGTCAACCCGTACTATCCGTCGGCATCTGAATGAAAAGGGACTGTATGGTAGGATACCCAGGAAGACCCCACTTCTTACCCTGAGACATAAAAAAGCCAGACTGGAGTTTGTCAAAACTTACCTGAGAAAGCCTAAAACGTTTTGGAAGAATGTTCTCTGGTCAGATGAGACAAAAGTAGAGCTTTTTGGGCAAAGGCATCAACATAGAGTTTACAGGAGAAAAAAAGAGGATTTCAAAGAAAAGAACACGGTCCGTACAGTCAAACATGGTGGAGGTTCCCTGATGTTTTGGGGTTGCTTTGCTGCCTCTGGCACTGGGCTGCTTGACCGTGTGCATGGCATTATGAAGTCTGAAGACTACCAACAAATTTTGCAGCATAATGTAGGGCCCAGTGTGAGAAAGCTGGGTCTCCCTCAGAGGTCATGGGTCTTCCAGCAGGACAATGACCCAAAACACACTTCAAAAAGCACTAGAAAATGGTTTGAGAGAAAGCACTGGAGACTTCTAAGGTGGCCAGCAATGAGTCCAGACCTAAATCCCATAGAACACCTGTGGAAAGATGTAAAAAAGGCAGTTTGGAGAAGGCACCCTCCAAATATCAGGGACCTGGAGCAGTTTGCCAAAGAAGAATGGTCTAAAATTCCAGCAGAGCATTGTAAGAAACTCATTGATGGTTACCAGAAACTGAGTATTATCTGACAGAATTGCAGGGGTGTCAATACTTTTGACCACAACTGTATTAGTATATAAAGTCATTACAGAGTGATCTATTTCAAGTGTTTTTTGTGTTAATGCTGATGATTATGGTCTACAGCCAATGAAAACCTAAAGGTCCTAATCACTGCACGACAATGCATTGCAAAATATTGGAAACAACCTTCTTGTCCCACACAACCTGAGTTGGTAATTAAAATCAACACTCATTTTCAGTATGAACTTATTCTGGCACACGCCATTTTCAGGAAAAACAAAGTGATGACTTGGTGGGATCCATGGATAACTTCTGGATTGAATTCTATTGCCTTTCCTCCTTGACTCCTTGTTGAGGCCATTTTATTATTGATTGACTCTATTTCTAGTATAATGTTTTTATTCTACAGGCACCTTGAGGATCTTTGAACCTGCTTCTAATGACCGGTATTGTATATACTACTGACCAATGTTCCCCCTCCCTCCCCCCTTACCCCTAGCTGTGCCCTCCACCCTCCTTCTTTTTCCCTCATTCCCCTTTGGCATAACGATATGATTGTATTTGTAATTTGCTGATATTGATTGTTGCCCTTTCGGTTATCCCATTGCTTGTGTTTTTGTTTCTGTTTATAACCAAATGAAAAATTTATTGGTTAAAAAAAAAAAATAAGAAAACCTAAAAGTCATTATTTCAGAAAATTAAAGTAATGGGGATAAATGGTTAAAAACCGTGCTGCTGTATTCCAGAAGACGTCAAAGTGTGAATATAATATTGATTTACTAGGCTCTCAGAAATGCCCTAAAACATGACAATATGAGACTGATTATTGATGATATTTTAATTCTTTGAGATACACTAGTATGTCCCTAATGAAAAGTATATAGAGCAATAAGTAGTCTCCCATGTAGCTCAGTCTTTAATGATTTTTGTTTCCGAGTCAAACATGCTAGCTGAGATTATACAGCCAGTGGCTGATAGACACTGCCCGTAGATCACCAGCATGTATCAGATAAAAATAATATAATAATAATTTATTCATTTATATAGCGCTATTAATTCCATAGCACTTTACATACATCAGTAATGCTGTCTCTCTTGGAGCTCACAATCTAAACATCCTATCAGTATGTCTTTACAATGTGGGAGGAAACCGGAGTGCCCGGAGGAAACCCACGCAAACACAGGGAGAACATACAAACTCCTTGCAGATGTTGTCCTTAGTGTCCTTGGTGGGAATTGAACCCAGGACCTCAAGACTCCAGTGCTGCAAAGGCTACAGTGCTAACCACTTGAGCCACCAGGTTCATTTTAATTTTTACCTTAATGCAACGCCAACCATCTGTTAATAAATTTAAAGGAGTATCTTCAAAATGTTTGCACCGTGTTAGCCAGTAGATAGAATAATATTGGAATCTGAGAGTCCTCAGTGGTTGATACCTTTTAATGGCTAACTGAGAAGATGGTAAGCATAGCAAGCTTTTGGGACACTAAGGCCCCTTCATTTACCAGCCTGACAAAGGGGCATTAGTGCCCTGAAAGCTTGCTATGCTTACCATCTTTTCACTTAGCCATTAAAAGGTATCAAGCACTGAGGACTCTCAGATTCCAATATTTTTCTATCTTCTTTTAGAAACCTATTCAAGATTAGAGATGAATGAACCTTTTGAAGTTCGGGTTTGCTTTGCCGAACTGACATATATTCGTCTAATAGATCAGCGAACAGTTCGTCGTACTTCCGAACCCCATTCAAATTAAAGGAAGGCAAAATCAAGGGCCTAGAAAACACCTTCAAAAGGGCCCAAAAGATGCCAAACACAGCTCAAACTGTGGAACTGTTTGGTGCATTCATTATCTTTGTAACACTATTACTTTGCAAGCTTCACTCAACTTTCCATTAATATGCTTGGGTACAAAACTCTGAACAGCCAGCTCCTTTAGCAATACTATATATTAGATAACGACCGGAAACTGTATACCTCATATAGTGACATAACGTCAGGACCTGGTAAGATGAGAGCACCTTGTCGCGGTTACCGTGCTCTTCCGCAGTGGCCATTGTTGAAGCTAAGTCTCTCTATTTTCTCTATAATCCATTTTCTCTTGGCTAACATCCAGGTGACATCAGTGTGACATCTGTGTGCTGCCCATGTGCAATGCATTTTTAACATGGTTTTTCTATGCTGTAAAAAGTTAGAATAAAATAGACATATAGACAGATAGATAAATAACTAGATACTGTAGATAGGATAGATAGATGAAAGTATATCTAGATCATCTTACCAGTCTCCCACTCAATTACTTCCAGTGTTGCCCATTACACTTCATGCATATTCACTGCACTGACCAGCAAAAGCCAATCACACACACTCAAGCTCTATGAGAGCGACTGAGATTGGCCATTGCAATCAGACTGCATTCCACAATCTGGACGGTGTCTGTGCAGGTTGTCATACATGTGAGTGTATGGCAACCAACCTGCTGTCAAAGTGTGTAAAATAAATAAATAATAAAATAAACACATAGGGCGCCACTGTATTTTTCTGTCTCAGTGCAGATAAAGCAGACAACTGCGAGTTAACACACACAACTGCCTAATTTTACCTTGGCTGGCAAAAAAAGGTGTAGGGCTCTGCTCTCTTTTTAAATACCAGCCAAGGTAAACTAGGCATCTGACACCTTTTTCAGGGGCTTTACCAAGCTCTTCTGGCAGCCCTGGTGGTGGTGGCACGCTGAGTAATAAAGGGTTAATGCCAGCTTTGTATTGCCAGCTTGCATTAACTCCAATAGTCTTAATGTCGGGCCAATATTAGACCCGGCCATTAAGAATCTCAAATAAATAGTCAAAAAGACATAACACACATTGAAACAACATTTTATTAGGCATAAAAATGCAAACATACTGTATATGTGGACTCCACCTTTATTGCTCCCTCATTCCCATCCTCGATTATCTGTGGCGTCCTCTCTCCACCAGCCGCATTGCACTCTCAGCTGTGCTTCATCCGAGGCTGCGGTGATAAACAAATCGCCCTGACACCATGGCCTCTGAATGCTGAATGAATGGGCCAAGAGCTGTGTCAGGGTTAGTGGGGTGTCACTGAGGTTACCCAAGGACACTTGTGCCATAGAAACCACTAGCTAGTGGTTACTATGGCAGCAGTATCCTCAGGTGACCTCACCGCTTGCCCTGCAACAGCTCGTGGCTTATTTATTCAGTGATCAAAAGCTGCAGTTACAGGACACTTTGTTTTTTACTGCAGCCTCTGATGAAGCAGAGCTTAGAGTGCGTTGTGGCCGGCGGAGAGAAGACGTTCTAGAAGATTGAGGATGGGTATGAGGGGATAATAAAGGTGGAATCCAGATATGTGTTTTCAGTTTTATTTCTAATAAAATGTTTTTTCAATATCTGTTGTGTCTACTTGACTATTTACTTGAGATTCTTAATAACTGGGTCTAATATTGGCCCGACATTAAGAATCTCGGGCTTAATGCCAGTTGGCAATACAAAGCTGGCAATGACCCCTTATTAACCAGTATGCCACCACACCAGCGCCACTGAAAGAGCTGGGTAAAGTGCCTGAAAATGGCGCTACAAAAGAATGCGCCATTTTGAGGGGCGGCAGCCGCCTGCTATTCTCTAGGATGCGTAGGGGGCCCTAAAATGATGGGTTTTCACTCCACTGAGAAAACCTGCCCCCAGCTGACTAGTTTTACTTTGGCTGGCAATTAAAATATGGCGGAGCCCTACACATTTATGTTTGCCAGCCAAGGTAAAATTAGGCAGCTGAAGGTGGCAACCTGCAGCTGTCAGCTTTATCTGTGCTGAGAAGAAAAAAGTATGGCAAATCCCTACTCTTTTTTTTCAATTATTTTTTGTTTTACACATTATGACAGCAGGTTGGTTGCCATACACTAATGTGTATTGCAACCAAGCACAGACACCATCCAGATTGTGGAAATGCAGTGTGATTGCAACAGCCAATCATAGACGCTCTCACAGAACATGAACATCTGTGATTGGCTGTTGCCAGTCAGTGCAGTGAAAATGCATAAAGCTTATTTGGCAGTCCTAGAAGCAAGCAACAGAATACTGGTAAGATGATCTAGCTATTGCTATCGTCTATCTATCCTACCTATCTGCAGTCAATCACAGATGCTCTCACAGAGCATGGGCATCTGTGATTGGCTGTTGCCACTCAGTGTAGTGAATATGCATTAAGCTTTATTGGTGGCCCAGGAAGCAGGCAGCGGGAGACTGGTAAGATGTTCTAGCTATTCCTATCATCTATCTATCATTTATATATCCTTTTCTATTCCAAATTTTTCCAGCATGGGAAAGACCATGCTAAAAACACTATCAGTATTGCATGTAATCTCTTCTCATGTACAGAACCATGGAATTAATGGTGCTATATAAATAAAGAATAATAATAATAATAATAATAATAATAATAATAATAATAATAATGATAAAAAGAGGATGGTTATTGTTCCTCCTGGTGGGGACAAAGAACCTAAGCCTCTTTGCAGCTTGGCCCACATTATTATTATTATTATTTATTTATATAGCGCCATTAGATTTCATGGTGCTTTACATACGAAGAGGGGAGAAAACGGACAAGTACAGTACAAATACAGTCAATTGGACAAACAAGTCTTAAGATACAGGAGGAAAGGGGGCCATGTCTACAAGGGCTATGGGGGGTGGGTGAGGAGACAGTAGGAGGGGGAAATGCCGATCGTGTGATGGTGCGGTGACCGGGTCTCATTGTAGGCCGTAGGCTTGTCGGAAGAGGTGAGTCTTCAGGGTTTTTTTTAAGTTACCAAGGGTAGGCGAGTGTCTGTTGTGTTGTGGGAGAGAGTTCCAAATTATGGTGGATGCACGGGTGAAGTCTTCTATGCGGTTGTAAGAGGATGAGATAAGGAGGGAGTAGAGAAGGAGCTCTCGGGAGGATTGTAGGTTGCATGCAGGTAGGTACCGGGAGACCATGTCGGAGATGTATGGGGGGACAGGTGATGGATGGCTTTGTATGTCATTATTAGGGTTTTAAATCGGGATCTCTGAGAGATGGGGAGCCCCTGAAGGGCTTGGCAGAGGGGAGAGACAGGGGAGTAGCAGGGAGACAGGTGAATTAGTTGAGCAGCGGAGTTTAGGATGGATTTGGGAGGTGCAAGGGAAGTAGCAGGGAGGCCGGTGAGCAGGTGGTTGCAGTAGTCAAGGCAAGAGATGATGAGAGCGTGAACAAGAGCTTTAGCGGTGTCGTGAGCAAGGAAAGAGTGGATCCGGGAAATGTTTTTGAGCTGGAGTCAGCAGGAGGTGACGAGGGCTTGGATGTGAGCTTTGAAGGAGAGGAGAGTCGAAAGTAACCCCAAGGCACTTGGCGTGAGGGACTGGGGAGAGTGAGCAGTTATTGACAAGTATGGATAGGTCAGGTAGAGGAGGAGAGCGACTTGGGGGGAATACTATGAACACGGTTTTGTCCATGTTCAGCTTGAGAAAACGAGCAGAGAAGAAGGATGAGATGGCAGACAGGCATTGTGAAATTTTAGATAGTAGGGAGGTGATGTCGGGCCCAGAGAGGTAGATCTGGGTGTCGTTAGTGTAGAGATGGCACTGGAGGCCATGGGATTCAATGAGTTGTCCAAGGCCGAGGGTGTAAATAGAGAAGATAAGAGGTCCCAGAACCGAGCTCAAGGGGACGTCGGCAGATAGGTGGTAGGGTGAGGAGGAGGTGTGGGAGTGGGTGACGCTGAAAGTCTGGTCCATTAGGTATGAGGAGATCCAGGAGAGGGCTAGGTCAGTGATGCCGAGAGATTCCAGGATCTGGAGTAGTAGGGAGTGGTCGACGGTGTCTAAGGCGGCAGATAGGTTGAGGAGGAGGACGGAGTAGTGTCGCTTGCTCTTTGCAGTCATTAGGTCGTTGGTGACTTTGGTTAGGGCTGTTTTGGTGGAGTGATGAGGTCAGAAACCGGATTGTAGGCGGTCAAAGTGGGAGCAGGAGGAGAGGTGGGAGGACAGTTTGGAATGGACGCGTTGTTCAAGCAGCTTTGATGCGAAGAGATATTGGGCGATCGTTAGAAACAGATGATGGGTCGAGGGAGGGTTTTTTTGAGGATGGGTGTGATCAAGGGATGTTTGAAGGACGAGGGGAAGATGCTGGTGGTGAGTGATACCTACAAGATATGGGTTAGGGCAGGGATGAGGACTGTCGTGAGGTTTGGGATGAGGTGGGAGGGTAGTGGGGCAAGTGCACAGGTGAGGTGTGATCTTGAAAGAAGGGTGGCGAGTTGCTCTTCTGTCATGATAGAAAAGCTTCCTTTGGACGAGGAGGGTTGGGCGGTGATGTGGGGAGCCAGGGGGACAGTGGGTCAAAGCGTTCTCTGATTTTGTGGATCTTCTGTTTGAAGAAGGTGGCAAAGTCGTCGGCAGAAATGAGAGGGGAGGGAGAAGGTGGATGGCTACGGAGTAAGGAGTTGAAAGTTTTGAATAATTGTTTGGGGTTGCAGGACAGTGCGTTAATTAAAGAAGAGAAGTAGGTTTGTTTAGCGGTGGTGAGTGCATTCTTGAAGTTGGAGAGGGATTGTTTGTACATGGCGAAGTGCTCCATAGAGTGGGATTTCTTCCATCTCCGCTTCGCCACTCTGGACACCCGACGCAGTTTTTTAGTGAGGGTGGTGAGCCAGGGTTGCCTGTGTGTACGGGTTTTGGTGTGTGAGGGGGGGTTGCCTGGTCGAGGTCTGTAGTTAATGTGGTATTATAGGGGATGGCAGTGGCGTCGGCATCAAGTGAGGTAGCTACATCTGTGAGAGGGAGAAGGGACTCAGAGAAGGAGTGGAAGGCTATGACATTAAGGTTTCTGTGGGGATTACTGAGTTTCCGAAGAGGGGGGGCTTGGTAGGGGGGAGGGAGGAGAAAGTCAGTAGGTTGTGGTCGGATAGGGGAGGGTGAGTTTGAGAGGTAAGTGAGGGAACAGAGAGAAGGGTGAAGATAAGGTCAAGCGTGTGGCCATCCTTATGAGTGGCTGAGGAGGACCATTTGGAAAGCCCAAAGGAGGTGGTCAGTGAAAGGAGTCTAGAGGCAGCGGGGTGGAGGGTGTCGATGGGGATGTTGAAATCACCCATGATGATAGTGGGGATGTCAAAAGAAAGGAAGTGGAGCAGCCAAGTGATGAAATGGTCGAGAAAGGTGGAGGTAGATCCTGGGGGGCGATAGATGACAGCCAGCTGAAGGTTGCAGGGGGAGAAGATGCGGACGGAGTGCACCTCGAAGGAGGGGAAGGAGGTGAAGGGCAGCGGTGTAATTGGGGTGAAGGAGCAGCTGTTGGACAGGAGTATTCCGACACCTCTGCCGTGGGTGTTGCTGGGGCGGGATGTGTGAGAGAGAGTGAAGGGGTGAGCCATGTTTCGGTGATGCCAAGGAATGAGAGTTTGTTGGAGATGAAGAGGTCATGGGTGAATGAGAGTTTATTGCATACCGAGCGAGCGTTGCAGAGTGCTCTGAATAGGGGATGTGGGGGGGGGGGGGTGAATGGGTGTAATATTATGAGGGTTTCGAGAGCTTGTGTTGGGGAGCGGGTAAGGGTTAGAGGTGAGTGAGGAGATGTGACTGGGGGACCAGGATTGGGGGATATGTCACCTGCGAGTAGGAAAAGCAGCAAGAGGGTTAGTAGGTGGGAGCAGAGGAGAGTTTGCGTGGTGGGCGTGCTTGAAGACAAGGGACTGTGTGTGGAGGAACAGTTTGGAAGAGGGGGTGAGGTCGGCGAGTTGGATGGAGGGGGAGATAACTAATTCCTTAGTGGGTGGAAGGATGTACGGGGTTAGTAGGAAGTGAAGTAGAATGGGGTGAGGGTGAAAAGGAGGGGAAACATTGTAGTTAGTAGCTATGTATGCAGCTCGTAGAGATGAGATACCTCCAGGGTGGGGTGGGGCAGGGAGGGAACGCAGACAGGGGTGAGGTGCAGTAGGGCCAGCCAGGGATAAGATGCAGCTAGGGTTGATGTCCAGCCAGGGGTAGGATGCAGCCAGGGGGAGTTCAGGCAGGGATGAGATAGAGCTAGGGGTGAGGTGGAGTAGGGAAGGAGATGTTGCCAGGGATCAGGAGGAGCACGACAGTGAATGAAGATGATGTGGTCATAGCAGGGTGTTGGCTGTGGGAATGAGGTGCAGCCTGGCTGAGGAGTAGCCAGGGGTGGGGTGCAGTCCAGGGTGAGACACAGTTCGGGATGAGATGTAACCGGGATTAAGGTGGAGCCAGGAATGGGGTGTAGCCTAGAGCGAGATGTAGTCATGGATTTGATGAAGCCAGGGATGAGATGCTGTCTGGGATGAGATGCAGCTAGGTATGTGATGCAGTCAATGAGGAGGTGCAGCCAGGGATGGCACAGTTTATATGTAAGTGTCTGTCACAAGATGCTCGTTTGATACACATTTTCTCTAACAACCTATACTGGTTGGCCACCTTTCCTGACCTATGGTACAAGGAGAAATTTCCTTCTCTCCTTTTGGAGTCACCAAAAATTTTTATAATGGAATCCTTCCAGAGGGTCAGTGTAGATCAGTTGCTGAAAACATCACCCTCAGATAATGCTGGCTACTGAGGTACCAGTTTTTTTCAACAGCAAGGATTCATGGTGGGAGACACACACACCTGATCCAGAAGAGGTGGGGGAAAATGTGCCCAAACTGGGCCATTTTCAATAAACCAGCACATCAGCAAGGGTTATCTTTACCATGCCAAGGAGGGAGAAGTTAAAAAACCTGCTCAAGGGGTACTTAAGTGACCATACCTGCATCTTTCCCGACGCTTCAGTTCCCTTCAATTATTTGGTGTCAAAGCTGAACATTTGGCCCGACCTCTCCTTATATGCCTTGGAGGTGCTGGCTGCCCAGCTGCTAGTGTATTGTCAGAGAGTATTTTCAGTTCTGATGGGGCAATCATGGAAAATGCAGATAGACTTACTCTGATTAAATTCAATAAGGACTATATTTCTCCACAGTTTGTAATCCCTCCAGATGAGAGAAAGCAAACCTATATTCACCAAAAATGTTGATTTTGACTACTGCTTTTAAAGTTCACCCCTTCCCATAGAAACCCATTTACTTCCTGCATCAACCATGACTCAGACCCTAGGGCTAAATTTTGAAAACACAATACATATTGTGCAGTGGATAAACCAGAACAAACAGTACACCTACTTTAGCCTAACTACTATGTGTCATTGGAGGTCCTTGTAATGGTGTCTCTCTGTGTCAACCATGTCTCCCAGGGCTAATTTTTGAAAACACAATACACATTGTGCTGTGGTCAAACCAGAACAGTACCCCTACTACAGACTAAGTAATATTTATCATTGAAGGCCCTTGTCACATGTTTTGCTGAACTGTGACTGAGATAGGAGATACATATTTGATAGTAATGCAAAGTTGTCAGTTACCATAGTTGGCAAAAAGTATGCCTTGGTTGTGCCACATTGTGACTGAGATGGTGAATACCTAGTCGATAGAAATGTTTTGTCAGTCACCATAGTTGGCAAAACAACATGCCTGGGTTGTGCCACATTGTGACTGAGAAAAGGGATACATATTCGATAGAAATGTACTCTTGTCAGTCACCATAGTCCGCAAAAAAAATGCCTGGGTTTTGTCACATTGTGACTGAGATAGGAAATAAATACAGTGGTGTTCAAAAGTCCTGCATAGGCATAGGATAAATTGATTTTTCAAGTTTTAAACGTTTTCTGTCGAATATCTTCTATGCTAATATGACATATTATATATGGTTTTGTTCAGAATACAATTTTGCATTCTCTCCCTGCAATATTTTTAGCTTTTGAAGCAGTTTTGCCTGAAATTATTGCAACAATATGAGAATTGAAAGCACAACTAAATATTGTACAGCTTCAGATCCAAAATTAGCCAATGACAGATGAGGTTCTTGTGATCAATCATAACCTGGATATGGCAGCCAATTACATTGCATCACATCTGCTGCTTTGTTTGTTTGTTTGTTTTATCTGTTGGTCTATCTAGTGAATCATACTGTAGAGCTTTATGATGGGAGCCTTCAGATATTTGTCAGCGGAGGATCGTGTGCGAGTTGTGGTGCTACATGAAGAGGGTTATACTGGCCCCCAGATCACAAGGAAGGTCGGCTGTAATCAGAGTACAGTCATAAGTATTTTGCAGAAACATAAGCAGCTTGGAATTACCCAGGACAGGCCCAGATCTGGTCGGCCCAGAAAGTCAACTAAAAGGGAGGATAGAGTACTGATAAGAACATCCCTTGCCAATCGAAAGCTCACCTCTCTTCAGCTTCTGCGAGAATGTCAAGAAAAGTGCAATAGTGAGGTAGCAACATCAACTGTTAGGAAGAGATGTTTGGAAGCAGGATTGAGAGGGTGCAAGGCCCGAAAGAAGCCATTGATGACAGTTATACAAAGACAAAGGCGAAAACTGTGGGCAGTGAAATATTCAAAATGGAGGAAGGAGGAGTGGGAAAAAGTGCTATTTAGTGATGAAAGCACTTTTTGCATTTTAGGAAATGATGGCAAGTCTTATGTGAGAAGGTTTCCACATGAAGAGTACAAGCCAGAGTGTTTGAGCTTGTCTGTGAAACATTCGATGAAAGTAATGGTCTGGGGCTGTATGGCAGCCAATGGTGTTGGAAGGCTTCATATTGTGGAGGGTATGGTTAATGCAAAAAAATACATAGACATCCTTAATAAGAAAATGCTGCCTTCTGCTCAACACCTGTTTTCAGGGGATTATATCTTCCAGGATGATAATGCTCCTTGTCACAGAGCTAAGACAGTAACGGAATGGAAAAAAAAGAACAAGGTGGCTACCATTGACTGGCAGCCCAGTCCCCGGACCTCAATCCAATTGAAAATTTGTGGCACAAGGTATCAATAGAGATATCTAAAAAACAGCAAAGGACCAAGAGCGAGTTGACTGAGGCTCTGATACAGGCCTGGAACCACATCATCACTCGTGAACATCTGCAGAAGCTTGTCCACTCAATGCTACAGAGATGCAAGTTGGGGCTCAAGAGCAAAGGCCGGCCAATAAAGTATTAGAAGCTAAAGATGCACTCAAAGGCCCTTTTCAGGACTAAAAAATAATAAATCTTAAAAAGTAAAATTTAAGTCTGTGTGAACTTGCATTGGAAGTTAATGAACTTAGAAACCTGTTCACCATTCTACACACTGTACTGGTGTAGGTATGGTTATGCTGTAAAAAAAATATATAAAAAATGCGCATACCATAACAATTTATACACTTGGGACATTCAAAAATGAGTATGGCATACAATGAGGGATTACAAAAACATATATGTTCCACAAGTTTCACTGTAAAGATGCAGAAGTATGAAATATATAGTTTTCTTCATGCCTATGCAGGACTTTTGAACACCACTGTAGTTGATAGAAATGAGCTATCAGTCATCATACTTGGCACATTGTGACTGTGATAGGGGATGCATATTTAAAAGCAATATACACTGACTGATAGTCCTCTGAAAATTTGAATTAAGGGCCACAACTACTACAGTAGTCCTACATAGATAATGTTTGTCAATGGAGGTGCTTGTCATGGTGTTTTCCTGCATCTATGACATAGACTCCAGGAGTAATTTTTGGAAATCCGATGCACATTCTGCACTCGAACAAGTACTAGCATATCAACCAGTCTTCTCTTCCTATTTAATATTGGGAATATTGCCAATGAATATCTCTGAGCCATTTGCAGGGGGTTCTCCAACTCCAACCCATCCTAAAAGGAGAGCACCATATATCCTTTATCCATTGACTTGCACAAGTGATATATTTGAGCTCATTGTTTTGTTGACTAGTGTAGCTTTATTTTTTTGGTTCTAATTTCTAAAGGAGTGCCCATCCAGACGTATGTTACTGGGCCACCTCTGGACACTCACCAAACTCAGGTTTCCTGACACCTTCAGGCCCTCTGAAAACTTAAAAAGAGAGCCAAAGAATGACATAGAGGTGGAGGGTAATTCCCAACACCACAATGGGTGCATTGTAAACTGCTATGGAATATGTATTTCACTATCTGAGTCTTAATGAGAGAAGTGCCGCCCAAATGTATAATTAACAGCATTCACTCCAAAATATACAGTATATTACTGGGCTAGCTCAGTGACTTCACCAAACTCAGTTTTCTTGACTACTGCAGGCCCTCTTAAAATTTGAATTTAGGGCCGCAGAATGGCATGGAGGAGGAGGAGGGTAAAGCCCAACGCCACAATGGGCACATTGTAAACTGCTATGGAATATATATATTCCACTATCTGAGTCTCAATGAGGGAGGGACTGCCCAAATTTATAAGTAACAGCAGTCCCACCAAAACGCATGAGGCTCCTCAGGTCAAAGATCAACATACCAACTGGCACATTGTAGCTGGCCTTCAAAAGGGCTGGAGAATAGCTAACTGAAAATGATGTATGACTGAGAGACCTATAAAATATATAAGTCAGGGCCCTCCCAATTGTAAAAGGCAAAAAAAAGCCACATAGTACGTGTGAACAAACACTAAAAGGGATATTTTTTTGTTTCTCTGGTTTATTTAACCTTATGTGATTATGCAGGAAAAACTGTTTCTTAACCTTTTTGGCCTGTAAAATGCAATTTAGGTTTGGTAAATGGTCTTGTGTATCTGTAAAAGTGGCGTAATACTGTGACAAACATATTCGTAGAAACGATATATGAGTCAGAAATCCATGCAGGCATATTCTCCAGGTTCTTCTCATTCTGTTTCATCACTTTCCCACCCATTTCAGCCGTTTCCTCAGGCTCCCAGACCTCTTTATAGGGTCCAGCAGAAACATACTCACATTTCCCTTTAGACTTACATTGTACTCGCTATTCGAAACAAATACGCAAGTTTTACAATCTGCTCGTTACGAGTATAGAGATTATGGATATTTCAGTACTTGTTCATCCTAATTATTACCCAAAAATGTAGTTTGGTCTCCCTCTCCTGAAGCCAATTTTTATGTCTTAAACAAAATAATGTAGAGAGAAGTAACTGGGCACCTCCAGGATTCATGCGGTATATACAGCACTTATGTACCTTATGTTTCCACTACAAAACCCTGTTAATGGCGTTGCAGCGCCTTGTGACAAAAGTCCATATATATCAAAAAATCAAGGAAAAAGGTGGCACTCACCATTAGTAGATCCTATATTTTATTGCATCAGTGTGGGGAGGGGGTGCAGAGGGCGCGGACGATAGCACGCCGTTTCGGAGGCTCAGCTCCTTTGACGAGTCAAAGGAGCTGAGCCTCCGAAATGGCGTGCTGTCGTCCAAAGTGCTGTCGTCCGCACCCTCTGCACCCCCTCCCCACACCGTGTAATAAAGTAATAAAGTATAAGATCTACTAATGGTGAGTGCCGCCTTTTTCCTTGATTTTTTGATATATATCAATTTTAATGTCTGTTTTCCAGTGTTAGTTTTTCTAGAAAGTAGTTTTAACAATAATATTATATAATTAATTATTTTTTTTTACTATGTTGTTATCTTGGACCTGTACATCGCTCTTGAAGGCTTACTGACTTTTTTACACAAATTGTATTTTTATAGGTCTTGCGAAGTTCTAATTAATTTAATACATAATTTACAATTAAAGTCTTTTAGAGGGCTGAACATAATGTCATCAAAATAGACAATTATGTTTTGTCGATGACTTTCAACTAGTAAAATTTTGACATTGTATATAATGTCGATAGACAAATTGTAAAACCTTTAACATTTAGAATACATACTTATTTATATACATCTATGTACCTGGACTCCTCCAAATCCATTGGGTGCCAGGTATCGTTCACACTCTGCTGCAATATCATCCCATTTCCACTCAAATAAGTGAACAATTGACGTTCGTCCAGGTTTAGTGTTGGGATTGTACTGAGCTGAACATAGCCCAATAGCCACCAACAGTAGAAGGAGCTTCATCCTGCCTGCTAATGTGACAGCATACAGTTTTGATGTACCCTTTTATACTTTGAGTTGCGTAATGGCTTGTGTCTCTAAATCACCACCTGCAACAATTTTTTGTACTATATGAAACCAGGTGATAATATACTGGAAATTCCCACAAGTAGACATGATTTATCATATTTGTAGTCTGTTCATATCAATGTGTTCTACTGTATGAAGGTTGAAAAAGATAACACATGCTCAAGTTACGTCAGCTTCTTACTATGAGGCCAAGGTCCAGAAGAAGGCAAAATGTCCCCCAGGCAGCAGATTCCAAATGTCCTCATATTAGAGAAAACCAATGATTCCAAAATCTATATATAGCGGAACAAAAGCTAAATAGGTCCAAAATTCTATTTCAATCCATATCATAACATATCCTTACTGCTTTCCGCCAAGACCATTTTTTGTTTCTTTACATCTTTTTATTGTCTGCATACCTCTTTTGTATTGTATGACTTGTTTTACTTGGGACAAGTTGTAGTTTTAAATTGCACCAATTTTCCATATTAATTAATGAAAAAAAACACATTTTTGTTGGGTGGAATAGTGAAAAAAATAACCTGTAATCTTGCCATTCTTGCTTAAAGGCGCTATCCCACAAAGTTCCACAATTGGATGTCTTTAAAGAAATGTTAAATCTTATTTTGGGGTTCAGCGCAATTGGTATGGCTTACCTGAAAAAACGATGTCTTAACATAGACACACTAAAAGGAATTTTATTAACTTATAACACTCCTCAATTAAAATATAATGGTTTAAAATGGCTATAAATAAGTATAAATACAAAAACTGTTCTGCATTTTAATAAATTGTATATAAATAATTAAAAGACTAAAAAAATAGGGAGATGGTTGAAGTCCTTTCAAATTAGTGTTCTGGCGTGGCTTTCACACTGGGCTTTTATTAGGTCCTCTGGATAGAACGTTTCTTTATATGATGTTTAATCCTTTGGGTTTCACCTTGTACTTGAGCAGAATTTTTTCTTTAAGTAAAGCACTTGCTGTTGTATTGCTAAAAATCTATGAAATGTACCTGGATTAGTTGATAGGATGTTTTTCTTGATTTATACTTTAAAGTTATTTTCTGTACCCACTATTTGATTTGTGATGGGTTAACTGATCTTTGAAAATTGGTTGCATGGGGTATTGATTTGTCCTAAAAGAGAAACTAATATTACTCAATAGTACCTCTACTGTGTTAAATTAGCTGCAGGTTATTTGTATACCTGTCATTAACTTGCTTCCATTTTGTGGTTAGACATTTCTAGGATATTAATTTTCTTTTCTTTTACCTATAACACATTAAAATATGTAGTATTGACCAAAACCGTTTGTGTCCTCCCCTCTGTCTATACCTGTAATATATAGTCCAGTTTGTTCTTTGGGTTGGAGGGTTAATTGTTTGTCTCACTGTTGGGGTTAATTTAGTGAGCTACAAATGACTGTTTTGTTATAATACTGCATTTTGGTCATTATACCACACTCTGGTGATCATTACATATGGACTGAGCTGTGCAATTGATGGTCACTTACTATGTGCTGCAGATGGTGATGTCTTTCCTTCAATGTCTCTCCACAGTTTGGTGGTGATGAGTGTGGAGTTTTCTGCGGTGATAGCCTGCTGCTCGCTGTCACGTCTCCTGTTTCTAGGTTGCAGCTCAGCTGAGCGCGCATGTGACTGGCCACGTCACGCGCCGCCCTCTCTTGCTGCATTAGATGGTCCTAAGTCAGTAGGGTTAGTGCTGCAGGCGTGGTGATTGCTCAGTGCGTGGAGCAGAGGACAAGAGGGGTTGCTAAAGGGAACAGTCACAGGTCTGGTTCTCATCGACCGGTTTCAAAGGGGAGCGCCCTTCTTCATCAGGAGGCCTGGAACAAGAGTCAGCTCCAGTGTCATCTTTTAACAGTCTTTAAAGAAATGTACGGGGGGCATGACCGGAAGGCTCCATGTGAAGACGATGGTGTGAAGAGCTCCTTGCCCCAGGACACTAAAAACCCTAAAAAATATGCAATAAACCCCACAAAATAGGGAAGAAACACCAAACTAAAGCAGCCAAGGACCCAGGAACACCAGCCCTGCTTACCCTGGATGGCTTCCTGATGAGGGATGTGACAGAGAGTCCGGCGCTGCTGCAGCCCTCTGTGATGGATAGGGAGAGCCTGCCACCCCCACTGTCTCCAGCTCCGATGTCCAGCAGCACACATGTTCGGGGTAAGTCACTCCCTGCTCTGGTGACACTTGCCCTGCACCCGCTGTTGGCCGATGTCCCTCCACAGGAGAGTGAGAAAGGAGGTGGTCCCTCCATATCCACGAGGGGAAAGATGGCTGCAGCTGAGATAGCCCTGCCCACCTCCTCTGCCTGCTTCCTGGGCTCTGTCAGGACAGGGAACTGGCTGCTGTAGAGGTGCTGAAATCATTCCAGCAACACTTCCCTTTCCAGACCCAACCATACACCCAGGGTTTTATCGCTCCAGATAATGAGGCTCTAATTAGGGACATCAATGACCAAACCACCTCACCCGACACCTGTGTTACTGCAGTACTCAGCCCAGAGCCCCTGGAGGAGCTCAGGAACCTGCATGGAACCCATCACCAGCAGATCCTCCACAGTACAAATTCCCCGCTGAGCATTAGCCCTCAGATCCATAGGGAACATGCTACCTCTGAGAGTGAGAGTGAAGCCTCCAAGTTAGGAACCTATGTAGATGAATATACTGGAATGCTTGTGCACAAATCAAGTAATTCTGCTGCACTCTAGGTCCCTCATAAGGCATGCTTAGATCATCCCTATGGATCCCAAAGGACTGCAAATTATGGACATGGCCGTAAATATTTGTCTGATGATCCCCCTGGCCCCCGAGAGATCCCTGGGCACTTGGAGCAATACACTCAAAGACAACACTTGCAAACATCCAGTAGAGGACCTATAGATTCCAATGGGAGACAGCAGCCTCTCTCCATGGATCCCGGTGTGAGCTGGGACCCTAGTCCTCCCTTACAACCAACTAGACCATTGGAGTCATTGCAACCTCCCGGGACTGGTTTGTTCACATCCACCAGCTCCCCACGAAGCAAGATTTCGAAGACTTAATACAAGAGGTCAAGAACACCTGCCATGCTGAGATTGCGGCGATTAGGAGAGAAGTGGCCACCATGTTCCATCAGCTGGGGGAAGACCAGAACAGTGCACAAATATTGATACGCCAACTTCAGTCTTAGGTTGCATCGCAAGCATCGGTCATCTGGGACCTCCAGCATCATGTTGAAGACCTGGACAATAGGGGGAGGAGACATATTATCAGGGTACAGGTGGTGCCTGAGGAGCGTAACTGAGAGGACATTGTGAGTACCCTTCAAACGATTTTTAATTCCATTTTACAATCTCCACTCGATCGGCCCATTAATATGGAGAGAGCCCATAGAGCCTTACAGCCCAAAATTATGGAGGGTACCACAAGAGACATCATCTGCCATATAACGGACTTCAGATGAAGGAGGAGATAATGGCCAAAGCTACCCCACCGATGCAGCCCACCTCTAGAGGAACAAAAGTGCACCTTTACCTGGATCTGTCTTGGATCACTCTACAGTAGAGGAGAGCTCTACGACCCCTTCTTTCCCGCTTATGGGATAGCAATATCCTATATAAGTGGGGCTTTCCATTCAACTTATCGCCCAGGAAAGGCACCAAGTTTGCGACCTTAAGGCAACCAGAGGATCTCTTGTCTTTCCGCCGTAGTTTTAGCATCGACCCTCCCAATTTACCGGATTGGTCTTCACCCGTTCTTCTCCCGCCAATCCAGCAGACCTGGCAGAAGGCCCCATCTAGGAAATGTAGTGGTCATCAAGCCAGAGGAGAGGACTATACCTGAAAGGTGAATATATGCATATGGAGTCTATGGAGCCTCGTTTAAAAGTCTCAAACACGGGAATAGCCAGATATTACTCCAGGGAAGGACCTTGCCCTGGGGTGGACTCCTTGCGGAGACCACCATGACCACCTTATTAAGTGGCCCTTTCAGTCACTATCCCACTCAGTTCCGAGCTTATGGATATGACAAGGGAATTACCAAAGCCAGGTATCCATCCCCAGACAGCTGTTTCGGGATATTGCCCTTCATCAGTGTGGAGTAGGATTCTGGCTAAGTGGGAGCAATGCCTGGTAGACCAACATCACAAAGCTCTCACTGATCTCAGGGAGACCAGTCGAGGAAAACAGTGCGGGCAGCTGGCTAAAGCGCTTAAACACAGTGAAATCCATGGTGCATTGACCCCTGGGAATTTGAATATGCAAATGGAGTCAATGAAGCCTTGTTTAAAAGTCTCAAACATGGGACTAGCTAGATATCCCTCCAGGGAAGGACCTTGCCCTGGGGTGGACTCCTTGCAGATACAACCATATCCACCATATTAAGTGGCCCTTTTAGTCACTATCCCGCTCAGTTACGAGCTTAAGGATATGACAAGGGAATTACCAAAGCCAGGTATCCATTCACAGGCAGCTGTTTTGGGGTATTGTCACTCATCAGTGTGGAGTAGGATTCTGGCTAAGTGGGAGCAATGCCTGGTAGACCAACATCACAAAGCTCTCACTGATCTCAGGGAGGCCATTTGAGGAAAACACTGCGGGCAGCTGTCTAAAGCGCTCAAACATAGTGAAATCCATGGTGCATTGCCCCCTGGGAAATTGAATATGCAAATGGAGTTTGTAGAGCCTCGTTTAAGAGACTCAAACATGGGACTAGCTAGATATCCCTCCAGGGTAGGACCTTGCCCTGGGGTGGACTTTGAGTGCTTTAGCCAGCTGCCTGCAAACACTATGGATTTCACTGTGTTTGAGCGCTTTAGCCAGCTGCCCGCACAACATGGATTTCACTGTGTTTGAGCTTTTTAGCCAGCTGCCTGCAGTGTTTTCTATTTGCGAAAAGTGTTCTTTACTTGTCACTTCCTTTGAGCTTCCTAGGGAGGGAAGACTCAACATTGTTTAACTCACATAGGAGTTGGGCTCGCTCCCTTTGAAAGAGCTGTGTTGGACTGCTTGCAACCTATTTTAGGCTGCAGACTGCAAGTCAATAGGTTTCTACCTATTAGACTTGTGTCATCTACGACCAGCTCTTGCACTGGGATTACAGATTCTCAGTTTATATTCCATACTGTTTAACTATAGTTATTTTGTTTTCATTGTTTAAATGTTGTTTTTTCTGTAATGTTCTTTGAGAGATTCGGTGAAACTTTATGACAGTGACAGATTCCAAGGGTCCAGGAGGCTACTAAATTGGGTCCCACGGGTCCCTAGATCCCCATATGATAGCAATCTAATAATGGGGGGATTACTCCATGGTATCATAATGAGTCTACTTAGCATAAACCTCTTTCTATTGACTCAGTATGGTTAAGATTCTCACACTAAATGTGAAGGGTTTGAACTCAGCAGTAAAAAGGAGATAGGCTTTACGAGAGATGCGGGATTCTAACCCTGAGACAATCTTTTTACAAGAGACGCTCCTGACAAATACTGGCTCATTCAAGTTTGTGCAACCCTGGCTTCCTCAGGCCTTTTTCTGCCACTTCATCAAATAAGAAAGCTGGGGTTCCTATCTTGATCTCCTGTATTTGCCAACTGCGGGTCGAAGGGGTTGAAATGGATTCTTTGGGTCATTATATCATACTTCAGGGGGTTTTAAGAGGGACGCCTGTACTACTTTGTAATTTATATGCACCGAATGTAGGACAGGTTCACTTTTTGACTTCGGTCCTAGCCCACCTCCCCTCAACCCAAGGACAAGTGCAAATTATCACGGGAGACTTCAACTTAGCCTTTTCTGACCAAATGGACAGACTCCACTTGAAATCTACCCCCTCTAACGGTTCCTGCAGGTCTGGTGATTCGGCGGGTTTTTGTAGACTGGTTCTCAGATATGGACTGTATGATCTGTAGAGGGTGTACTGTACATGTGTCACTGCTATGTACTGTGTAATGGCTGTGTCTGACCATACAGGCCATGGTCTGATCATAACACATCTCCTGGGCTGGGGAGGATGCAAAACAGCATACAATTAATGCAGCTTTTAATACAGCTGTTAAATATTTTCAGAACCACTTACAGTTTCCCATCTTTTAGAAATGTAATGTGTCGTTAAAAATAGGATGTTATACTGTGGCTCTGTATGACATCCGATTTTTTTCTTGCAACCATTCGATTTCGTAGTGAAGTCCCAATTTGCATTTTGTCAGTGAAAAAGATGGTCATCATCACTGCCCTATTGAATAACATTGGCGTGAGTGCTATTTCATAAAAAACGTCTGTTACGGGACACAGCTTTGCTTGGCTTATGCCCCCATGCCGCCAGGTCATGGCAAAATGGGACGTGTGTCTCAGGTGGTAATAGAATGTGGACCCACTGAACTATAGGAGGGACCCAGGACTGCCCGAACTAGGGAAGGGCAGTGACCGGGGTCTGTGTCAGCTGAGCATGTGGGCAAGGTGGTAACATTCAGGACCAGATGACACTGCACAACCTCATGTATGAAGAAAAAAGTTTACTAAACAACAGCACAGTACAGAATATAAGACATTAAGCCAGATTTCGTACATCAAGCAAGGGGAATATCTCAGCTAGGCAGATGTCAGGCAATGGCATGAGGTCCTCATGGGTTGACACAGTCTATGGTCGTCTGGCACGGCATATCAGGAGAATCTCTCTCTCAGGCCTCAGGTGTAACACTGGCTCAGCAGGAGAACATCAGACACCAACCTCAGACAGACGTCATCACAGGATGGACCCAAGGGAACAGGCGAGACATCAAGACAAAGGCGGAAAACGGGCATCACAGGTCCAGGAACATCAACATGGCAGCATAGGACATCGGTTGGTCAGATCCAGGATACACAGGCAGAGCCGTAACCGTGAAAAAAGGCTAGAGGCTCCCCAGGAACACAGAGGAGGAGCCCATCCAGGAACACGAGTGGGACTGACTCTGAAACATGGGCTGGACCACCAGGACCACGGACTGGACATCTGCACACAGGCAGAACATCTAGAACAATGGCAGGACATCTGGACTCCGAAAATCGGACACGGCTCCAGGCAGGGAACATCAGGTAATCAGGGACACAGGACAGCGATACTCAAGGACACCGGACAGCAGTCATCAGGGACACTGGACAGCAGTCATCATGGACACCAGACAGCAGACACGAACTCAAGGCAGCGGTTGCAAACTCCAGGCACCAGGCAGCGGTTGTCAGGCTTCAGGCACCAGCGCAAAAAAACGGAAGTTAGTGACGTGGCTTGAAATAACTTTTTTTGCGCAAAAAAACGGATGGACTATGTACCCTGTATTTGTTACACTATTTTTTATACTGCACTTGCATTTTAATACTTTTACTGCAGTGTACTGTTGTTTTTGGTCGCATTTAGCTTTTTGTTTCCAAATATGCTGGCGGTGTGAACAGGTTCCTACAGACCTGTTCTCTGTGTGCAGGACTCATCTGTTTTCTAACCAGGCAGTGGTTGTCAGGCTCCAGGCATCAAGTAGCAGTTGTCAGGCACCAGGCAGCAGTCATCAGGCTCCAGGCACAAGTCAGTGGTCGTCAGGCTCCAAGCACCAGGCAGCGGTCGTCAGGCTCTAGACATAGGACACAGACTCCAAGCATTGGTCATCGGTCATCAGGCTCCAGACATCAGACACGAGCTCCAGGCACCAGGCAGCGATCGTCAGTCTCCAGACATTGGACACAAGCTCCAGGCACAAGGCAGAGGTCATCAGGCTCTGGATGTCAGACATAATCTGGAAAGGAATCTGAACAAGATGGCGCGAGCACCACAGGAGTGGACCGGAGCAACATGACATGGGCACCACAGAAGTGGATCGGAGCCAAACAGTGTGAGCACAGCAGAATATTGCAAGCACATCTAGCATGGACTGGAGCTGAGAACCACGTGCACCACAGGATTGGACTGGAGCTGAACGGAGCTAGCACAGCATAGTAGCATGAGCACACCTTACAGCATACTTTGGTACCAACACATAGAAAGGACGTGTCCCAGAACAGGAGCTGTAAACAAGGCAGACCTTGAGCAGCATGCCGAACCAAACACACATGGCTAGGTTCTCCATCCTAATGAAAAGCTCTGGCAATGCCCAACAAGGAAAGGGAACTTTAAATAAGAGTTGACGCTCAGCAATAGGCTGGGGACTGCAATTCAAGTGCACACACTGACCCTAATAAAAACAGGGAAGGTGTGCCTAGACACATAGGAACCAGTACAGCATAGCCAGCACAGGAAATGAGGCCTAGAGCACCTGGCAGCGCTGCAAGCCTGGACACATGTGGAATGTCATGCACCAGCTGCAGAGGACCTTGCAACCCGTGGATAGCTTCAAAGGCGGCAGCCAGAGACTGTACATGCGTATGGTCGTGCAGCAGAGCAAATACTCTACAACATGCATATGGCTACGCAGGAGAGCAGGGAATGAGCAGCATCCAAACAGGTAACATGCAACATTATCCCAGCTGGACTGGTTAGCAGGGAAGGAGCATTGAATGAGAACACAAATATGCACAGTAACTCCAGTGAAACAAGGTACAAACACACCGGAGTTACATTTGCACACGTCCAATTTACATGGTTGTTTGAGTAAGCTAGGCCTTATACATAGTTGTAAATCCCATATGTAGGTGAAGATTTCACTCTCTATGACACTATTGAATCATGGCAGGGAGCCTATTATTGCACCATGCTGTTGACTAACCCAGGGTTGTATGGGGACTCAGGTGTCTGGGCCCTGCTGTGGTTGGGATGTTACTGGTGGCCTGCCCAGACCCGTGGCCCTCGTTGGTCAACTGGTAAAGGAGTTGTGGAATGGTAGTAAAGCGTTTGAAAGTTTCAATTTGATAAGAAAAAGCTGACATGTATTGCGTGGGCGATCACTAGAATAATCAATAATATAATTACAAAATGTTATCAAATATATTGTATTTAGCAACTGCACACAAAACACGGACAATTAAAAACAGTTGAAAAGCACACATGGCATGTACTTGTGGGCCCTTTCCCATAGGAATGATACAACAGTACATTTGGTGACAAGTTCAAGGACATCTCGGAAACGTTAGTGACAAAGATTTGCAGATCATATAAGTGTCACATCATACTTAACCAAATAAAGTACTATTCAGCTATATCAAAACCAACAACAGAACCTCATCTGTGTGCGCCACCAATAAATTCCTCATCCTCAACCTGAACCATTGTCCCAATACAAGTAAACCCATGGGGGTGACGCAATGTCCCACAACAATAGTAAAAAAACAAAGTAGTAAACCTGTAACCTGCTACCTCAACTTGGGTGTAAATAGGTCAAAGAAAAATTCAGGGTAGGCTGGTTATTTAAGGAGAGGACCTACCAGTCCATTTGTAAATAATGGCGGTCACAAATGCGGGACTCCGGTGAAGGTATCCACATGTGAGGGGGACCCGCAGCTACAGGGTGCAGTATCCCTACTGTGGCGCACTGACCAGTGGGGTACCACACTGTATTAGTATGTCATGATGACTATGTGAGTATACCTAGGCACAAGAAACTAAAAGCTCCTTCTTCAGGACAAATCACTAATAAATCACTGTATATTCTTAATCATGGTCTTTGATTTTCCAATGGATTTTATCCCTTTCTTCTATCCATGTATGCTCATATTCTAGTGGGTCTACTGCAGCCATTTGCATGCTTATACAATGGTTGTGACTTACACAGTTGTTGTTTCCAGATGTGAATCTCACTTAGCTTGATTACAATATAAGACGCTATTTGTCTTTTTTTGTCTTTCCAACATTCTAAGTTTATGATGAACATATGAGCACAGAAGCTGTACCGACGTAATCAATAGGGTAACACAGCTGTCATTGACAACTATGATTCCAATGCAAAAGTTTGAAACAGAAATAACTCCTGCCTGTCTTTTTATTTCTTAGATGTATATTTCTCCATTAGAAGGGGTTTCCATTGTATCCCTATCCCCCCAGCACTTTCACTACTGCCATGTGCTAATAACTTGTTACAGTGACATGAGCGATAGACACACTATGCGAGATGCATGCAAGATACTCACATGAGTTTTGCATGACTCACCCGGAATGGCAGCAATCTCTCTGAATTGGAGCACGCCATCTGCATATGCTTCTATGGAGATGACGCGCTCCTCTCCAGAGAGTCGGCGGCTAGGCCGAGTGAGTCATGCAAAACTCATGTGAGTATCTTACATGCATCTCGCATAGTGTGTCTATGGCCTAACAATAGCATCTACGTCTGCATGTGAATAATTCAGAGAATACTTTCAGAAAGGCATGATGCAATTCATTTCTATATATAAGTAGCGTGCATTGCATTATGTAAGCAATCAAATGACCACAAGTACAATAGCCCATGCGGAACATATAAATAGAGTAGAAAAAAAGGTTTTGTGGGCAAATAAATGCTACAAATAAACACAAAACTTTAATTTTTTACAATAAAAAAATGGTAATATGGAGAAAAAAAAAAGATAAAAACTACATAAAATTGCTTGATATCCACTGGCCAGTGAATGCCCTTTGGAAGGAGGAATGGTAGTGTGTGTAGAATTTAATACCAAAGAAACAGCCTACAGGTGAAGCACATCACCACACAGCTTATCTACTGGGATCTAGGAATACTATGGGGCCGAAATCAGATACGGGGCTGTCCAGTTTACACCGGACAGCCCCGGATCACACAAACCGTGGTTTGAAGCCAGCCTTAATGGTGGGTTTACACGTCGCGATATCAGCGTCCAAATCCGATCCAACTCCGACCAAAAGTCACGTGGTTCGGGAGTTGGACCCGATATCGTCGTCGCGCGTTGTACGGTTTGAACGTACAATGCGATGCTGGAACGATGCCAAAACGATATCGGGGTTGAATTCAACCGCCCGATATCGGATGGCCGTTGTAGCCGCATCGTCCCGTGTGACAGCCCAACTACGATGTGTACGCCCACGACACCCATTCACTCCCATGTTAAATGGTCGTTCCTAGGTTGGCGGGCGTACACATCGTCGGGACGTTGTATCCCGATATCGGGCTGTGTAAAACGGCGATGCGATAGCGGGAAAACCGCACTCAAAAAGCGTGCTCCCGCGTCGTTGGTCCCGATATCGGGACGTGTAAACCCACCATAAAAGTATTCTCACACGGGCAATTAAAAAGGATCCATGCAGTGTAATAAAAAACCCACATTGGACCTGGAGCAATGTTATTAAATGAGTCCACTCATATCTGCAAGTGTTTGCACAGCTCAAGTCGGGCTGAGGAAACAATTGCAGCATGCTGCGATTGTCAGCAAGTCTTGGATTCGACTCGTCAATACAAGTCTACGGGTGTGAGAAAATAAACAGAACACGCATGGTAGAGGCAATGTGTTTTTCACATGATCTTTTACATGCAGTCAAAAGTTAGAATAGAATAGATAGAGTTTGCCAGTCTCCCCATTCAGGCGCACAAACACACTTCTGGGTCCCGAATATTAATTTTATGACTATTCACTGCACTGACTGTGCCAATCACAGACACCCACTCTCTCTGACAGTATCTGTGATTGACTTTTGCACTACACCCATTGTGCTGGTGTCTGTGATTGGTTGCCAAATATAGTAGAGTATAGCAACCAATCTCTCATCAGAGGTGTGTAAAATTAAATACCGTATATACTCGCGTATAAGCCGAGTTTTTCAGCCCAAAAATTGGGCTGAAAAGTACCCCCCTCGGCTTATACGCGAGTCAGTGCTGTATGCTGATGTATACATCGGTACATACCGATGTATACATCGGTATACAGCAGCCCCCGCATCCCCAGTAATGCAGGGCCCCCCCAGCGTCTCTCCGGTCACCTGTAAAGCAAACTATACTTATCAGTGTCCCGCTCGCACCCGCTCGCAGCTGCCGTACGCGATCCTCCATCTTCATGCGTCTTCTTCCTGTTTCTGTGCTCGTCGCCGGCAATGACGTCATTCCCTGCGACGAGCACAGGAAACAGGAAGAAGTCGCGTGAAGATGGAGGATCTCAATGTCGGCAGCGGCGGGCGCGGACAGCGGGACACTGATAAGTATAGTTTGCTTTACAGGTGACCGGAGAGACGCTGGGGGGGCCCTGCATTACTGGGGCTGCCTGTATACTACCGCTGGGGCTGCTATATACCTCTGGGGCCCTGTATACTAACACTTGGGCTGTATATACTACCACTGGGGCTGTATATACCTCTGGGGCCCTGTATACTACCACTGGGGCTGCTATATACCTCTGGGGCCCTGTATACTACCACTGGGGCTGTATATACTACCACTGGGGCTGTATATACTACTACTGGGGCTGTATATACCTCTGGGGCCCTGTATACTACCACTGGGGCTGTATATACTACCACTGGGGCTGTATATACTACTAGGGCTGCGTCTATACTACCACTGGGCTGTATATACCACTGGGGCTGTATATACTACTGGGGCTGCGTGTATACTACCACTGGGGCTGCTGTATCTACCTCTGGGACTGGTGTATACCACACTGCTGGGGGCTGTATACTTGTGCTAGGGTCCACCCTCGGCTTATACACGAGTCAATAGATTTTCCCAGGTTTTGGGGGCAAAAGTAGGGGGGTCGGCTTATACACGGGTCGGCTTATACACGAGTATATACGGTAAATGATTTAGCTTGTTTTACCTTGTATGGCAATCAAAAATACAGAGGAGGCATTATTTTTTTTTATTATTATTATTCAAACAAATATAAAAAATAATAAATAATAATAAAAAAATGAGTGGCGCTATCTTACACCTTTGAACTTCTCTCAGCCTGGACCTTGGCATCTACAGTACCTCAGGCTTAGGCTGGTTTCACACTGCAGTTCTTTCCCTGATCAGGTTCTATCCGGGTTGTGTGCCAAAACCAGGAGAGGAACTTGCAGAGATAAACTATAATTGAAAGATTGACACCTGTTCTGAGTTTTGGAGACACTCCTGGTTTTGGCACACAAACCTGATCAGGGGATGCCAAAAACGGACCAAGGGCTTATGTGTGACCCTAGCCTGACCCTAGCCTATGTCCCATTCTGCTGCACAGATTTTTCTGTGTCCTGACAGCGATCACAGCATATGCTCTGGCTGGCCTTCTTTCACTCCAGCACCACTGAATCCAAGGAGAACACTATTGCTCCTCCCGGGCTCAGTATTTCTCCTACAAGGCTTCTAACCACCATACTTCTCAATAACCCTTTTCACTGATCACTTGTGCATGTATTAAAATGACTTAGCTTATTTCCCAAACCATCAGAGCTGACAGATGTTTACAGGTTTTTGTAATTCTGTAGGGCACTACAATGGTACTAAGGCATTCCTTAGATAGCCCAGATATAGATAGAGACTAAAAATTATTGGCGTCATTATTATTAGATCCTATAATCTTAGATACAGAAGTAGTCAAAATTTACAAAATCTTATTGCACCCAGTCAGACTAGGTTGTCCAGCAAAAACAAGTTGCAATATACAGTCTCTAATGATCTGGTGGGTGTATATCTCTGCAATCATCGGGTTTATGTTGTAACAGTATCAAACATAATAAAAAATGTTTTAACCCCTTAGTGACTGAGCCAATTTCCACCTTAATGACCAGACCGTTTTTTGTAATTCTGACCACTCTCCCTTTATGAGGTAATATCTCTGGAACGCTTCATTGAATCCGAGCGATTCTGAGATTGTTTTTTCGTGACATATTGGGCTTCATGTTGGTAGTAAATTTAGGTCAATCATTTTTGTATTTATATTGTGAAAATATAAAAAAATTGGCAAAAATTTTGAAAATTTCACAATTTTCACATTTTGAATTTTTATTCTATTAAACCAGAGAGGTATGTGACACAAAATAGTTAATAAATAACATTTCCCACATGTCTACTTTACATCAGCGCAATTTTGGGAAAAAAAAAATTTTGGGTTAGGACGTTATAAGGGTTCAAAGTTCATCAGCAATTTCTCATTTTTCCAGCAAAATTTACAAAACCATTTTTTTAGTGACCACATCACATTTGAAGTCCCTTTGAGGGGTATACACGACAGAAAACACCCAAAAGTGACACCATTCCAAAAACTGCACCCCTCAAGCTACTCAAACCTACATTCATGAAGATTATTAACCCTTCAGGTGCTTTACAGGAACTAAAGCAAAGTGGAAACAAAAAATGGACATTTTAATTTTTCCAACAAAAATGTTCTTTTAGCCTCAATTTTTTAATTTTCACATGGGCAACAGGATAAAATGCATCCTAAAATTTGTTGGGCAATTTCTCCTGAGTACATCGATACCTCATAAGTGGTCATAAACCACTGTTTGGGCGCACAGCAGGGCTCAGAAGGAAGGGAGCGCAATTTGATTTTTGGAGCTAAGTTTCCATTCAAAAAGTGAAATGGCGCTCCTTCCCTTTCGAGTCCTGCCGTGCTCCCAAACAGTGGTTTATGACCACATATGAGGTATCGGTGTACTCAGGAGAAATTGCCCAACAAATTTTAGGATGCGTTTTATCCTGTTGCTCATGTGAAAATTAAAAAATTGAGGACAAAAGAAAGTTTTTGTGAAAAAAAAAGTACTTTTTCATTTTTACGGATCAATTTGTGAAGCACCAGAGGGTTCAAAGTGCTCACTATGCATCTAAATAAATTCCTTGGGGTGTCTAGTTTCCAAAATGGGGTCACTTGTGGGGAGCTCCAATGTTTAGGCACACGGGGGCTCTCCATACGCGACATGGTGTCCGCTAACAATTTGAATGGAAAATTAGCTCCAATTGTTAGCGGAGACCATGTTGCGTATGGAGAGCCCCTGTGTGCCTAAACATTGGAGCTCCCTCACAAGTGACCCCATTTTGGAAACTAGACCACCCAAGGAAGTTATCTAGATGGGTGATGAGCACTTTGAACCCCCAGGTGCTTCACAAATCAAACCATAAAAATGAAAAAAGAAACTTTTTGTGGAAAAGAAAGTACATTTTCATTTTTACGGATCAATTTGTGAAGCACCTGGGGGTCCAAAGTGCTCCCTATGCATCTAAATAAATTCCTTGGGGTGTCTAGTTTTCAAAATGGGGTCACTTGTGGGGGAGCTCCAATGTTTAGGTACACGGGGGCTCTCCATACGCGACATGGTGTCCGCTAACAATTTGAATGGAAAATTAGCTCCAATTGTTAGTGGAGACCATGTTGAGTATGGAGAGCCCATGTGTGCCTAAACATTGAAGCTCCCTCACAAGTAACCCCATTTTGGAAACTAGACCACCCAAGGAACTTATCTAGATTGGTGATGAGCACTTTCAACCCCCAGGTGCTTCACAAATGAAACCATAAAAATGAAAAAAGAAAATTTTTGTGGAAAAGAAAGTACTTTTTCATTTTTACGGATCAATTTGTGAAGCACCTGGGGGTTCAAAGAGCTCACTATGTATCTAAATAAATTCCATGGGATGTCTAGTTTCCAAAATGGGGTCAATTGTGGGGGAGCTCCAATGTTTAGGCACACAGGGGCTCTCCATACGCGACCTGGTGTCCTCTAACTATTGGAGCTAATTTTCCATTCAAATTATTAGCGGACACCATGTCGCATATGGGGAGCCCCTGTGTGCGTAAACATTGGAGCTCCCCCACAAGTGACCCCATTTTGGAAACTAGACCCCCCAAGGAACATATATAGATGCATAGTGAGCACTTTCATACCCCAGGTGCTTCACAAATTAGTCCGTAAAAGGAAATAAAAGAAGATTTTTGTGAAAAAAAAGTACTTTTTCATTTTTACGGATCAATTTGTGAAGCACCTGGGGGTCCAAAGTGCTCCCTATGCATCTAAATAAATTCCTTGGGGTGTCTAGTTTCCAAAATGGGGTCACTTGTGGGGGAGCTTCAATGTTTAGGCACACAGGGGATCGCCATACACGACATAGTATCAACTTACAATTCCAATTGTTAGCGGACACCATGTCACGTATGGAGAGCCCCTGGGTGTCTAAACATTGGGGCTCCCCCACAAGTGACCACATTTTGTAAACTGTACGCCCCAAGGAACTTATCTAGATGCATAGTGAGCACTTTGAACCCCCAGGTGCTTTACAAACTGATCCGTAAAAATGAAAAAGTACTTTCTTTTCCACAAAAATGTTCTTTTTTTCATTTTTATGGATCAATTTTTGAAGCATCTGGGGGTTGAAAGTACTCATTATGCATCTAGATATGTTCCTTGGGGGGTCTAGTTTCCAAAATGTGGTCACTTGTGGGGGAACTCCAATGTTTAGGCACACAGGGGCTCTCCATATGCGACATGGTGTCCGCTAACAATTTGAATGGAAAATTAGCTCCAATAGTTAGCGGACACCATGTCACGTATGGAGAGCCCCTGTGTGCCTAAACATTGGAGCCCCCCCACAAGTGACCCCATTTTGGAAACTAGACGCCTCACGGATTATATCTAGTGGTATAGTGAGCATTTAGAACCTACAGCTACTTCACAGAATTTGATAACGTCATATTGAACATTTTCTTTTTTTCACACAATTTCTCACTTTTAGGGTACTTTCACATCACGTAGTCCAGTGGGCGGTGATGTCCGACGTAGTCCAGTGGGCGGTGATGTCCGACGTAGTCCAGTGGGCGGTTCCGCGATGTTTCTCGGTGTTATAGCATATGGGGGCATCCCCCATATGCTATAATAAGGCACTCTCCAAGGGGAATGATAGGTCATGAACGCTGTAAGTTCATGACCTATCACGATCCTGGGGTCACACATAATAATCTCTAAGGGTACATTTACACGCCGCAACCGCGGCGAGAAATATTGATGGCGATGTGTTGCCTTGCAATAATCGCCGTTCAAAATCCCTCCCAATTGCGGCGTGTAATTGGGGAATTTGGCGGCGATATGTCGCCTTGCCACGGTCGCCTGATTTCAGAGCAGTGCACAGAGATCAGGCGGCCGTGGCAAGGCAACATTTTGCCACCAAATTCCCCAATTACATGCCGCAATTGGGAGAGATTTTGACGGCGATTATTGCAAGGCGACATATCGCCGTCAATATTTCTCTCCACGGTTACGGCGTGTAAAGGTACCCCTGTGTGACTCCTGGATTGTGATGGGTCATGAACTTAGAGTTCATGACTTAACCCTTGTTTGACCTCAGGGGAATGATAGGTCATGAACTCTAAGGTCATGACCCATCACAATCCAGGGACCACACAGGGGTTAACTGATCTTCATGATCTCTAAAGCAGATCACCATGAAGATCACTTAACCCCTATGTGACCCCAGGGGAATGATAGGTCATGAACTCTGTAAGTTCATGACCTATCATTCCCCTGAGAGTGCGCGCACACAGCGGCGCGCACAGAAGAGGAGACAGACTGCTGGTGCCAGGATCGAGGAGCGGGACCCCAGGATCGAGGAGCGGGACCCCAGGATCGGGACTCCAGGATCCAGGAGCGGGACCCCAGGATCGAGGAGCGGGTGAGAGAGAGAGAGGAGGAGCGGTGCTGCAGGAGCGGGGCCGGAGGAGCGAGGAGGGGAGCTGGAGCGGTGCTGCAGAAGCGGAGGAGCGGAGGTAAGAGGAGCGGAGAGGGTTAGAGGAGCGGGGCTGGAGGGGCTTAAGATGGGGGGCTGTGGGTATCAGAGGAGCGGAGCTGGAGGAGCGGAGGGAAACTCGAGGAAGGGGCTGGAGGAGCAAGGAGGGGGCTGGAGGAGCGAGGCTGGAGGGGCTGTAGGAGCAAGGAGGGGGCTGGAGGAGCGAGGCTGGAGGGGCTGGAGGAGCTGGAGATGGGTGGCTGGAGGGGGTCGGAGGCTGCAGAAAGTGTTGGGGGGCACAGGGGGATGTGTCAGTCATGCGATCTGACTTGTGACATGTCAGATCGCATGCAGCTGCAGGGGAGGCGGCGCGTTTTTACATGTGCCACCATTTTGAGATGGCCCGGGGGAGGGATGGGGGGTAAGGGGGTAATCTCCAGCACAGGGGGTCTTGCTGGGCTAAGGGGTTGCTGTTTCACTTTAATCCGACATGTGTTTTCATGTCGGATTAAAGTGAAAGTACTTTTTACCGGCACTGTCACTGTTTGTGATGTGATGATCGGTAAACGGTGTTTACCGGTCATCACATCACAGGTGCGTGTACAAAATCAGCTAATTCCTAATCTCTAGGGTGTCAGCTACAATCGGTACACTGACACCCTAGAGATATTAGCTCCAGGGGCGGCGCTATAGAGCTTTTTCCTGCCAACGTCTACAGACGTCGGCTAGGCTTTAGTACCATTTTTTTCCGACGTCTGTAGACGTTAGGCTGTCGTCTAGGGGTTAAATCTAACATTACAGGGATAGTCTTTCCCATTAAGCAATTTCTAAACTGTAACTCTTTCATTTGTTTATATGTTCGAGTGAGCAGGCTGCCTGCAATATATGGGCCATACTATTCAAAAATGCACAAATGCCTAAGGCCACGTGCATACAATTGAGTATTTGATGAGTTTTTTACCTCAGAATTTGTAGCCAAAACCAGGAGTGGGTGATAAATACAGAAGTGGTGCAGGTGTTTCTATTAGACCTTACCTCTGATTGCTCCACTCCTGGTTTTGTCTACAAATCCTGAGGTAAAAAACTCATCCAATACTGAACGTGTGCACGTGGCCTCAGTATTCTTAGGCTTAATATCCAGCAGGAGACACTTGAACCACAGTGTGCAAAACACTTCCTACTTGAGCAGCTAAAAAATCCAGACTTCCTTATAGTTACTATTTAAGACCAAATTCCTGAATCTACCCCTGAACGCTTCATGAAACTCATCCAGAGGGAATCCTTCTGGATTTTTAAAATGGCCGCCCTCAATCCAGAACATTGAAATATCAGCATTGAACAAAATAAATGAACCTTGGGGTGTTCTTTGAGGATTGTTGTATATGTATTTTTCTCTTATTTTTAGGCAATAAGAATCCCCTTGTTTTAGTGTTTTACGTTCTGACATCCATTTTTCAAAATGGCTTTTATATTTGTGTGCTTATTTGTAATATACATGTAACTTGTCTATTTAGTCAGATTTAAACAATGTATTTTTTCTACTATGTACTAGCTAAATAATTAATCAATTAATGACTTTTTTATATGTGATTTCTGAATCCTCTATATCAGAGGTGGGGAACTCCAGGCCTCGAGGGTCGCACACAGTCCAGCTTTTCAAGATTTCCTTAGAATTTGACAGTTGGTCATTTAAATAATTGCAAATGACCAACTGTCAAATTCTAAGGAAATCTTGAAATCTGGACTGTGTGCGGCCCTCGAGGCCTGGAGTTGCCCACCCCTGCGCTATATTTTGGATTCCAACCATATTGAATGTATCACCCCATGAAAAAGGAGTAAGTTTGTCCCAGAAATGTGTAGAGCTTTGATAAAACATTTTGTTAATTCTTATCTTGTGTTTTAGTGATCAGCAGTGCCCAGGTGCCACCTTTGTTTTTTTTTATTTTTATACTGTGATTCTCCTGCTCCCAGTTTAAGGGCTAGTGGCTAGTGCCGCAGCTCTCACGATCCACTACGGGGTGTCTCCGATGCAGCCGAGCTTCATCACTCTGCCTCTACCTCAAGGGATCAGCGGCACTAGTGGCTAGCATCAGCTTTATCCCTTCATTGGGAACACGACTCATCTGCCGGGTGCTGGCGGTATCTAAAGCAAAGGGATCATCACCCCCATCAGCATCTGTTGATGTTAGGAGTCCAACCCTAAAGCTAGGACCAGTATCTAATGACTGAGATTCTTCTATCTCTTTGAGATCCCTTCTGTCTTTTAGCGTTGTGCCTGACCTGCACAACCGATAAAGGTGAGTGTATCAAACAGTGTCACTTATCTTGTCTTTTGTTTCATCTACTCAACTTCCGGCAACTTCATCGTATTTCAATATCACTCGAGTCCTGGGTTCCATATTGTGCACATAACTTTTGACTGGCCAGAAGTCAGAAGTAACATCACAAGATCTCAATACAACACTTAAGAGAGCCAGAATAAATCCAGAATAAGGCTCTCATAGAGTTACATTGAGTTGTGACCTCTGATGCTCAGCATGAAACGCTAGAGCTGTCAGCAGGTCAAAAATCACAGGAGACCAACCAGGGTGATGCTGGATAAAGGAGAAGAAGGTGGCAGGTGAGTATAATACTGGGGGCTGGGAACTTAGATTTAGAACACCTCTCCAGGGGTGCAATAAAAAAAGAACCGTGGAGCGCTGCTTTCATCTACTTATGTTTCCCTGGCTCTTCATTTTCATATATATTCTTTTGAGCCAGAGAACCCTTCATTATGAGAAACCTACACATTGTCATACTTTTTTCAAAAATGTCATTTTAATTTGAAATAATTTCATTAAGTTTAAATGTATTTCTTTTATTACTTGGGGGTTACATTATTGGGTTCTCCTTACACAAGTATGCTCAAACTATGATTTAGTCTTCATACATTTCCTCAGCTATTGTAATTACACTTTTTGAAGCCAAAAACTTTGCTGCAAAGAAAGCATGTAGTAATAGATAAAGCAAACATTACAGAATGTTAATTTTAGTTCAGCCTAACTAAACATGTTATGCAAGCAGCGGCTCATTTTATGTCTTAATCATTGACTGTATTGATACTGGTTTAACTGTCTAGGTTAGAGGTACAGCAATTTGCTGGATATAGTTTATCCATTACAAAAAAAGTCCAGAAAAAGAAACATTTATAAGGCTTAGATTATACTGATGCTGCCATGTATTGGGTCTTTACTTATTTACACTGATTAGTAAAAGGGCAACAATGTTTCAAAATTCTGATTTTCAGGCTCCGTATTTCACTATCCACTTTGAGTGTGAGACTACCTTTATTTTATAATCATCTTAGCTATCTCATACATAAAGTTTACCTGCAAATATTTAGCATATGATTAGTTATGCAGAGTCTAGTCATGTCACTGCATTGTTACTATTTTGCTCCTGGTGTTTGAAAAATCTTTTTATTCCTGTGTACTACAAATTGCAACCTGTTCTCACATTCTCTAATAGCTCATTGTGTTATTAGGTTGATTCCCAAGTAAAGGTCACTAGTTTGAAGTAAGGTGAAGCCCCAAAAAAGATTTCCAAAGAAAAGAGAAACAGCATCATCCTGCTAATCAATAGTTGTCTCACAACCAGGTAAATTGCCAAACTACACCATAAGAGTATCATGACATCTGGAAGAATGCAAAAAATATAATGAGGTCTGTGTGGTTTCCAAATGCTAGACAACTTAATTAAATCCAAACAGCTTTCATCATAGTGAAATGGCCATTTTTTTTGTAGTCTTAACCTCTTGCGGCCAGTGACAGCTTGTGACTGACTGAATGCAGACACACAGAACATGGCAGTGCCCACCGCATGCCGCAGGCGATATTCTCGCGCAGCTCCAGTCAGGTGGGGGACATATATATAAGAATGGGTGACATACACCGGTATGGGGGACATATACACCAGGTTGGGGGACATTCACCAGGATTGGGAGCCATGTACCAAAGGATGGGGGACATATATACCAAGATGGTTGACCTATAAACCAGGATGGGGGATATACAACAGCATGGTGGACACTTACACCAGGATGGGGGACATATATACCAGGATGGGGGACATACACTAAGTTGGGGGACATATATAGCAGGATGGGTGACATATATACCAGGATGGGGGACATACACTAAGATGGGGGACATATATACCAGGATGGGTAACATATATACCAGGATGGGAGACATATATACCTGGATGGGGACATGTACACCAGGATGGGGGACATATACAACAAGATGGGGGACTATACATAACAGGATGGGGGACAACATATAACAGGATGGGGCCATATATACTAGGATGGAGACATACATACCAGGATGGGGGAAAATGTATACTAGGATGAGGGACATACAGTTGTGGCCAAAAGTATTGACACCCCTGCTATTCTGTCAGATAATACTTAGTTTCTTCCTGAAAATGATTGCAATCACAAATTCTTTGGTATTATTATCTTCATTTAATTTGTCTTCAATGAAAAAAGCACAAAAAGAATTGTCCTAAAGCCACATTGGGTATAGTTCCACACCATACATAAAAAAGGGGGTGGACAAAAGTATTGGCACTGTGATGCTCTCTCTAATTTGTGTAATTAACAGCACCTGTAACTTACCTGTGGCACCTAACAGGTGTTGGCAATAACTAAATCACACTTGCAGCCAGTTGACATGGATTGAAGTTGACTCAACCTCTGTCCTGTGTCTTTGTGTGTACCACATTGAGCATGGAGAAAAGAAAGAAGACCAAAGAACTGTCTGAGGACTTGAGAAACCAAATTGTGAGGAAGCATGAGCAATCTCAAGGCTACAAGTCCATCTCCAAAGATCTCCAAACACCTGAAGTTTAAAGCCCATGGCACTGTGGCTAATCTCCCTTGATGTGGACGGAAAAGAAAAATTGACAAGAGATTTCAATGCAAGATTGTGCGGATGGTGAATAATGAACCTTGACTAACATCCAAACAAGTTCAAGCTGCCCTGCAGTCCGAGGGTACAACAGTGTCAACCCATACTATCCGTTGGCGTCTGAGTGAAAATGGACTGTATGGTAGGAGACCCAGGAAGACCCCACTTCTTACCCCGAGACATGAAAAAGCCAGGCTGGAGTTTGCCAAAACTTACCTGAGAAAGCCTAAAACGTTTTGGAAGAATGTTCTCTCTTTTTGGGCAAAGGCATCAACATAGAGTTTACAGGAGAAAAAAAGAGGCATTCAAAGAAAAGAACATGGTCCCTGCAGTCAAACATGGCGGAGGTTCCCTGATGTTTTGGGCTTGCTTTGCTGCCTCTGGCACTGGACTGCTTGACCGTGTGCATGGCATTATGAAATCTGAAGACTACCAACAAATTTTGCAGCATAATGTAGGGCCCAGTGTGAGAAAGCTGGGTCTCCCTCAGAGATCATGGGTCTTCCAACAGGACAATGACCCAAAACATACTTCAAAAAGCACTAGAAAATGGTTTGAGAGAAAGCACTGGAGACTTCTAAGGTGGCCAGCAATGAGTCCAGACCTGAATCCCATAGAACACCTGTGGAGAGATCTAAAAATGGCAGATTGGAGAAGGCACCCTTCAAATATCAGGGACCTGGAGGAGTTTGCCAAAGAAGAATGGTCTAAAATTCCAGCAAAGCATTGTAAGAAACTCATTAATGGTTACCGGAAGCGGTTGATCGCAGTTATTTTGCCTAAAGGTTGTGCAACCAAGTATTAGGCTGAGGGTGCCAATACTTTTGTCTGGCCCATTTTTGGAGTTTTGTGTGAAATGATCAATGTTTTGCTTTTTGCTTCATCTCTTTTGTGTTTTTTCATTGAAGACAAATTAAATGAAGATAATAATACCAAAGACTTTGTGATTGCAATAATTTTCAGGAAGAAACTGAGTATTATCTGACAGAATTGCAGGGGTGTCAATACTTTTGGCCAACACTTTATATAGGGGCTATGTGAGAGTTCAGACTGTATTTAGGAGCCTATGTGGAGGCTCATAACTATGTATAGGGGGCTATGTGGGGGCCCACTTTTAAATTCAGAGGCTGTGCGGGGGTTGTACTGTATTTAGAAGTATATGTGGGGCCTCATGGTGTATATAGGGGGCTATGTGAGGGCTCATACTGTTTATAGGGGGACTATGTGTTCAGTATGTTCTTACTGTATTTATGAAGCTAAATGAGGGCTCACACTGTGAATAGAGAGGCTACATGGGGGCTCTTATTGTATACAGGGTGCTATGTGTGGTCTCATACTGTATATAGGAGTCTATGTAAGGACTCATACTGTATATAGCAAGGCTATGTGAGGGCTCACATTGTATACAGTGCTGGCACACCCTTCATATAGTGGGCCGTGTGAGCGCTCAGATTGTATATAGAGGGGTATGTGGGGTCTCATATTGTATGGAGAAAGGCTATGTGGGGGTTATACTGTATATAGATGGATATGTGATGTTCCTACTACATATAAGGTGCTATGTTTGAGCTCATACTGTATGTATGGGCCTGTGAGGAAGCTCATACTGAACATAGGGGAGTTGTATGCAGGCTCATGTGGTATATATGAGGTTTGTGTGTGGGCTCATACTATATAGGTGATTATTTTAGGGCTCTTACTGTATATATCAGGGCTATGTGAAGGCTTATACTGTATATATCAGGGCTATGTGAATTTTCAAACTGTATATAGAGAGGCTATGTGGAGGCTCATACTATATATGGGGGATATGTGGGGGTTCATCCTGTATATAGAGGAGCTATGTGGAGGCTCATACTGTATATGGGTGGGCTACGTGGTAGCTCATATTGTATGTAGAGAGGCTATGTGATACCTCACATTGTATATAGAAAGGCTATGTGGGGCTCATATTATATATAGCGGGCTAGGTGTAGGTCACATACTGTATACTGTATATATATATTGTGAGGTAGCGACCCGGGAACTCGCTCGTGGCATAGCGAAACCAACACATGCTTATAATTTAACCAATGACTACCCGTTTATTTGCTCACATACACAACATAACCCGGGTAGCATGTTTGACACATTGGACATCTATTATATAATTGCCGTAGCGACTTCCGTCGCGACCGGCGCTACTTCCTGTGGCTTTGTTCGCGTAGCTCTGCACTTTCTCCAGGACTCTGTCCGGACTCGCGAAGCCATGCCTGCAAAGCGGGCATTGCGAGCAGTAAACGAGACCCACCACCACCACGTCCTCACACATAGCATGTTTACATAAGACATCACATAGTAACAAGAATACAGTCAGTCCCAAAGTCAGCTGTGACCACCTGGCCCTGGAGCCGTACTCGCTCTCTCACACCGCACATCTGACCGCCTGGCCCTTGGACACTGGCTGCCATGCACACATCAGGTGCACTAGCATGGAGCTGGCAGGCTCCCATCACTTACCCACTGGGGATGGATCACTTCCAGCACCTCCTCACATGGCAGTGCTCTGGACTTCTGAATCTCATCGTCCTCTCCTCACTCAGACACCTGGCAGGTTCCTATCCAGCCTGCTCACTCACACCTGCAACCCAGTGAGTCAATCAGCACATCCTTACTCACACACAGACCTGAGATGTGATTAACCCCCTGTGCACCATTCAGGTTTAGCCCAGCAAAGCACTCATCCCCACAGGTTCAGCCGCTCATTAGGCTCATGAATGTATCGGATCTTCAGCACTCACACTCAGCTGTTTTACTCAGCTCATGAAAACCCTTCAGCTGTTAACCCCCTGTACATCGGACAGGTTTCACACACCACACACAATCAGGAAAACTAGCCCATGTGAACACAGACCTGCATTGATAACCCGTGTGATGCACCCGGCCAGGGGCCACATCACCACACCTCACTTTCTCCGCACAGCAAAGCACTCATCCCCACAGGTTCAGCCGCTCATTAGGCTCATGAATGTATCGGATCTTCAGCACTCACACTCAGCTGTTTTACTCAGCTCATGAAAACCCTTCAGCTGTTAACCCCCTGTACATCGGACAGGTTTCACACACCACACACAATCAGGAAAACCGGCCCATGTGAACACAGACCTGCATTGATAACCAGTGTGATGCACCCGGCCAGGGGCCACATCACCACACCTCACTTTCTCCGCACAGCAAAGCACTCATCCCCACAGGTTCAGCCGCTCATTAGGCTCATGAATGTATCGGATCTTCAGCACTCACACTCAGCTGTTTTACTCAGCTCATGAAAACCCTTCAGCTGTTAACCCCTGTACATCGGACAGGTTTCACACACCACACACAATCAGGAAAACCGGCCCATGTGAACACAGACCTGCATTGATAACCCGTGTGATGGACCCGGCCAGGGGCCACATCACCACACCTCACTTTCTCCGCACTTCACTCACTTTCTCCGCACACATACACACACACACACACACACACACATACTCCGCTATACTTACCACCGGCCCTGCATCACCGACATGTCGCCACCCCCGAACTACTCGATCAAATATCGCGTCCAATAAGTCTCGCCAAACTTCCCGGACCCCATATTGGATCCAGTCGTCCGCGGGCGCCGACATGTCAACTCAGGATCCAGCCGGCAGGGAAGACGTAGGGTCGGTGCTAACTATAGCGAAGTGTCTGTGTGTGTGTGTATGTATGTATGTGTGTGCTGACCACTCTGCCCACAGCGCTGCACTCAGCACTCTGCCCACGCCACTGTGCTCACCAATCTCACCGCACTCACTGCTAACCACTGAGCCACCGCACTCACTGCTAACCACTGAGCCACCGCACTCACTGCTAACCACTGAGCCACCGCACTCGCTGCTAACCACTGAGCCACCGCACTCACTGCTAACAACTGAGCCACCGCACTCACTGCTAACCACTGAGCCACCCCACTCACTGCTAACCACTGAGCCACCGCACTCACTGCTAACCACTGAGCCACCTGTATACACACAATTAATTTCACCCCACTCCCCTAACTATTAGTAAATATACTATATATGGATTCTAGACTACCCGATTCTTTCGAATCGGCCCGCCATCTATATATATATATGTGATTATATAGGAATTATCAGTATTATGTATGTGATTATGTCTAAATTAGTGAGTCGCGCCTATTCTGCAAGGACTCGCAACGGCCGCTTGGCGGCCATTGCGAGTGAGGCTTTGCGAATCAGTGGCGCCGGCAATGCTTCACAGGTCGCGTGGGCGCTGCGCCCACGCCCACAACGACGGAAACAGCGCCGAAACTTACGGAAGTGCGTTAGGGAAATTATATATTACATACTGATAATCTATTATATAATTGCTGTAGCGACTTCCCTCGCACACGCCGCTACCTCCGTGTCTTTGTTCGTGGACGCGCATCGCCCACGCGACTCACTTGCAATGCCCGCAAAGGGGGCGTTGCGAGTCATTGCAGCAGCCCGAGCAATGCCCTATACACAGATTCTAGAATCCCGATGCAATCGCATCGGGCTCACAGCTAGTATAGTATAATGGACCAACATTCCTTTCCATATAATATAATGGACCCACATTGCGTTCCATGTAGTGTAATGAGCCCCACATTGCCTTCCATATAATATAATGGGCCCCTGATTGCCTTCCAAATAGTATAATAAACCCCACATTACCTTCAATATAGTATAAAGAGCCACACATTGCCTTCCATATAATATAATGGGCCACACATTGCCTTCCATATAATATAATGGGCCCCACAATGCCTTCCATGTAGAATAATGGGCCACACATTGCCTTCCAAGTAGAATAATGTCCACACATTTCCTTCCATATGATATAATGAGCACCACATTCCCTTACATATAATATTAGGGGCTCCATATTGCCTTTCATGTAGTGTAATGAGCCCCTAATTGCTTTCCAAATAGTATAATGGATTCCACATTGCCTTCAATACAGTATAATGGGCCCCACATTGCCTTATATATACTTGAATGGTTGCTATGGGCAACAGACTGTTAATGTAGTTGCTGGGAGATGTCCTGTGATGGAATGTTGTGGGTGATGATGCCTCTAAAGGTCTTGTGATATCATCATACCTAGGAGGTTCCGCCCACTAGGAGCCTGTATCACATTAGCCGTATCTTGCTGCTGAGATTCTCCCTAGAGACAATGAAGATTTTAATGTTGTTTCTGTGCTGTTCCCTGTTCTTCACCATAAGTTACCAAGGGCTGCGGTGAGTCCCTCTCTATTATTATTCTGGCGGATGGTTTGTCCCTGTAATAATTAATGACTTTGCTGTTGTCTCCTACAGAAACAAATAGGCTCAGATCTTAACCCAATGTTCAGTTTTCCATCCCACAGATCTGTTCCCTTCACAATTTACCCGCGACCATTCTGTAACTGTGAATTTTATTTTGTTTAAAGGAATTTGTCACAATTTTTTGTTTTTAAGTCTTTGTAGTTTTCCTAAAAAATGTGTTTAGAAAAGTATAAAGTGAAATTGTGAAAAAATTCATAAAAGAAAATTCTTGAATGGATGCTATGGCAACAGAGACTGTTTTTCATATAGTATAATAGGCCCCACATTGGCTTCCACATAGTATAATGGACCAACATTCCTTTCCATATAATATAATGGACCCACATTGCGTTCCATGTAGTGTAATGAGCCCCACATTGCCTTCCCATATAATAAATGGGCCCCTGATTGCCTTCCGAAATAGTATAATGAACCCCACATTACCTTCAATATAGTATAAAGAGCCACACATTGCCTTCCATATAATATAATGGGCCACACATTGCCTTCCATATAATATAATGGGCCCCACAATGCCTTCCATGTAGATATAATGGGCCACACATTGCCTTCCAAGTAGATAATGTCCACACATTGCCTTCCATATGATATAATGAGCACCACATTCCCTTACATATAATATTAGGGGCTCCATATTGCCTTTCATGTAGTGTAATGAGCCCCTAATTGCTTTCCAAATAGTATAATGGATTCCACATTGCTTTCAATACAGTATAATGAGCCCCACATTGCCTTATATATACTTGAATGGTTGCTATGGGCAACAGACTGTTAATGTAGTTGCTGGGAGATGTCCTGTGATGGAATGTTGTGGGTGATGATGCCTCTGAAGGTCTTGTGATATCATCATACCTAGGAGGTTCCGCCCACTAGGAACCTGTATCACATTAGCCGTATCTTGGTGCTGAGATTCTCCCTAGAGACAATGAAGATTTTAATGTTGTTTCTGTGCTGTTCCCTGTTCTTCACCATAAGTTACCAAGGGCTGCGGTGAGTCCCTCTCTATTATTATTCTGGCGGATGGTTTGTCCCTGTAATAATTAATGACTTTGCTGTTGTCTCCTACAGAAACAAATAGGCTCAGATCTTAACCCAATGTTCAGTTTTACTCCCACAGATCTGTTCCCTCCACAATTTACCCGCGGACCATTCTGTAACTGTGAATTTTATTTTGTTTAAAGGGAATTTGGTCACATTTTTTGTTTTTAAGTCTTTGTAGTTTTCCTAAAAAAGTGTAGCCATAAGTATGTGATTATAACATGGACTCAACAATGATTTTTCCATATAATATAATGGCCCCACATTGCCTTCCATGTAGTGTAATGAGCCCCACATTGCCTTTCCACATAATATAATGGGTCCCTGATTGCCGTTCCAATGTAGTTAATGAACCCCACATTACCTTCAATATATAAAAGAGCCACGATTGCCTTCCATATAATATAATGAGCCCCACATTGCCTTCCATGTAGTATAATGGGTCCCACATTGCCTTCCTATATAATGGGCCCATTGCCTTCCAAATAGTATAATGAACCCCTATACATGCATCACTATAGTATAATGAGCCACACATTGCCTTCCAAGTAGAATAATGTCCACACATTGCCTTCCATATGATATAATGAGCACCACATTCCCTTACATATAATATTAGGGCTCCATATTGCCTTTCATGTAGTGTAATGGCCCCTAATTGCTTTCCAAATAGTATAATGGATTCCACATTGCCTTTAATACAGTATAATGGGCCCCACATTGCCTTATATATGCTTGAATGATTGCTATGGGAAACAGACTGTTATTGTTGATGCTGGGAGATGTCCTGTGATGGAATGTTGTGGGTGATGATGCCTCTGAAGGTCTTGTGATATCATCATACCTAGGAGGTTCCGCCCACTAGGAGCCTGTATCACATTAGCCGTATCTTGGTGCTGAGATTCTCCCTAAAACAATGAAGATTTTCATGTTGTGTCTGTGCTGTTCCCTGTTCTTCACCATAAGTTACCAAGGGCTGCGGTGAGTCCCTCTCTAATTATTATAATGGCGGATGGTTTGTCCCTGTAATAATTAATGACTTTGCTGTTGTCTCCTACAGAAACAAATAGGCTCAGATCTTAACCCTATGTTAGTTTTCAATCCCACAGATCTGTTCCCTCCACAATTTACCCGCAGGACCATTCTGTAACTGTGAATTTTATTTTGTTTAAAGGGAATTTGTCACAATTTTTTGTTTTTAAGTCTTTGTAGTTTTCCTAAAATATGTGTTTAGAAAAGTATAAAGTGAAATTGTGAAACAATTCATAAAAGAAAATTCTTGAATGGATGCTATGGGCAACAGAGACTGTTTTTCATATAGTATAATAGGCCCCACATTGCCTTCTATATAATACTAGCAGAGTATACGGGGGCCCAGCAGTTAGCAGAGTATACGGGGGCCCAGCGGTTAGCAGAGTATACGGCGGGTGAGTGGACAGCACAGTATACGGCGGATGAGTGGACAGCACACACACACACACATACACACACACACACACTTCTTCCCCCCCTGGTGTGACCCGGTCCAGCTGGAGCCCGGTGTTCTCGTCCTCATCCGTGACTCTGCTCTGGGACCGGATACTCTTCCCACAGTGAGGGAAATCACAGCCTGGAGCCCCGGCTCAGCAGGGGGCGGCAGTGAGCACAGGATCTGTCTTCAGGCTCTCTGCTCCCCAGCTCTCTGGCGCCCCCTCTGCTCTCTGCCCGGCTGCAGTGTGACTGCGGGGCCATGTAAACCCAATCACAGGCTTTTCCCTGCCAACAGCAGCATCAACGGCCGCAGCGTCGATCCCTTCCATTGTGCAAGCGCGGCCCGGGGCTGACAGCGAGAGAGAGATCGGCAACACCGGGGGAAGAGAAAGATGGTGGATGGCAGCGGACAACTGAAGTGAATCCGGGAGCAGATGGGTAAGAGACGGCAGGAGGCCGTATATGGGGGCGGATGAGGGAGAGAGGGCGGTGGGCGGACAGGAGGCCGTTATGCTGGAGGACCTGGCCTGTCATGGTGGAGAGCTCAAAAGGGGCCCCCTGGCTTGTCATGGAAGGAGAGCTCAGGAGGCAGGGATCATGTGGGCGACCGGGAAGGGGAGCAGACAGGTGAGCGGAGGAGACAGGGAAAGGCGGGAGTAATGTTCGGAGAGGAGAGGCGCTGTGACACTGTTCCTATATCTACTATTTAATTGCCTAATCGCGTGGCTGTTTTGCATGAGCTGCACTCATTGGTCACCACGGCTGGCGGCGACCAATAAGCGATGGTGCGCGATTTCGGCCTCAGATAGACATGATTAGGCAATTATATAGTAGATATCTACAGCAGTGCCAGTATTGAGAGGTGTCGGTGTACAGTACTTTTGGTTGTTAGGCGGTGTCAGTGTTCGGCGTTGTCAGTGAGGGGCGGTGTGTGTGCCACACCAAAGTGAAGGAGGTGCAGTATACAGCAGATATATACAGTGATGATGAAGAGGAGTATAAGTGATGAGGTGGAGGTGAATACAGCAGATGTACAGTGAGGAGGTGGAGTATACAGCGGTGATGAGGTGGTGCAGCACAGTAGCAGTAACCCGATCAGCAGACAGCACTAACCTCTCACCCGGGCGTAGCGGTAGCTACACTGGGACAGAAGTCGTTCTGCGTTCCCTGTCATCAGAAAGCCAGCAGGGGGAGGGGCGCTACCCGGCCCTGGGGGGGGCCGGGGCCGCGGGGAGAGGGGAGGGAGATGCGCTACCCCGGTCCAGGGGGGCCGGGGGCCGGGCGGGGAGGGAGATGCGTTACCCGGTCCAGGGGGGCCGGGGCCGCGGGGAGGGAGATGCGTTACCCGGTCCAGGGGGGCCGGGGCCGCTGGGAGGGGGGAGGGAGATGCGTTACCCGGTCCAGGGGGGCCGGGGCCGCGGGAGGGGGGAGGGAGATGCGTTACCCAGTCCAGGGGGGCCGGGGCCGCAGGGAGGGGGGAGGGAGATGCGTTACCCGGTCCAGGGGGGCCGGGGCCGCGGGGAGGGGGGGGGAGATGCGTTACCCGGTCCAGGGGGGCCGGGGCCGCGGGGAGGGGGAGGGAGATGCGTTACCCGGTCCAGGGGGGCCGGGGCCGCGGGGAGGGGGGAGGGAGATGCGTTACCCGGTCCAGGGGGGCCAGGGCCGCGGGGAGGGGAGGGAGATGTGTTACCCGGTCCAGGGGGGCCGGGGCCGGGGGAGGGAGATGCGTTACCCGGTCCAGGGGGGCCGGGGCCGGGGGAGGAGGGAGATGCGCTACCGGTCCAGGGGGGCCGGGGCCGCGGGGAGGGGAAGGAGATGCGCTACCCGGCCCGGGCTGCAGCCGGAGCGCCCTCTCTCTGCTGGCTTTCTGATGACAGGAAACGCAGAGCGACTCCTGTCTCAGTGCAGCTGCTGCTACGCCGGGTGAGAGGTTAGTGCTGTCTGCTGATCGGGTTACTGCTGCTGTGCTGCACCACCTCATCACTGCTGTATACTCCACCTTCTCACTGTACATCTGCTGTATTCACCTCCACCTCATCATCACTGTATATATCTGCTGTATACGCATTGCCTTCCACATAATATAATGGGGCACGCATTGCCTTCCACATAATATAATGGAGCACGCATTGCCTTCCACATAATATAATGGGGCACACATTGCCTTCCACATAATATAATGGGGCACGCATTGCCTTCCACATAATATAACGGGGCACGTGTATGACGTCACATCCGACTGAAGCTGGCTTAGGGGATGATTGTCCCTAACTAATATGGCCGCCACTTACTTGGTAGTGGGGACTGTAAATGCCCCACTACCTATTCTACACTGCTCCTCTGCCCCTCCACCCCATTGCATGTCCAGCATGTTATACTTACCACTCCATCGCACCCGCCTCTGTCTTCGTCCTCCTTCGTCCTCCTTCTTCGTCCTCCTTTATCCTTCTTCGTCCTTCTTCGTCCTCCGTCCGCCGCAGCTCCATGTCGCTGCCCCCTAAATAGCAAAACCAAGATGGCGGCCGGAAATTCTCGTTAGAGTTCCCGGCCGGCCGGAAATTCACGCGAGAGTTCCCTGCTGCCATCTTGGTTTCGCCCTGTGCACAGCCCGAAACCAAGATGGAGGTCGGGAACTATTGCAACACTTCCCGGCCGCCATTTTGAGTCTGGGATAGTTACCTCACAACACTGATGCGCCGCCCTCACTCTCCATATTTATAGTTACCTCACAACGCTGCTGTGCTGCCATCACTCTCCGTATTTATAGTTACCTCACAACGCTGCTGCGCCGCCATCACTCTCCGTATTTATATATATATACATCTTCTACTGGCCGCATTTGGTGCCTGCTACAACAGCCTGGGGTCTGACCCCCATATTTATATATATGTAACATTGCTACTGGCTGCATTTGGTGCCTGCTACAACAGTCTCGAGTCTAACCTCCGTATTTATATATATATATATATATATATATATATATATATATATATATATATCTATTATATAATTGCCGTAGCGACTTCCGTCGCGTCCGGCGCTACTTCCGTGGCTTTGTTCGCGTGGCTTGGCACTTTCTCCAGGACTTTCTCCGTGGCCGCGCAGCAGCCATGTGACCTGCGAAGCATTGCCCGCGAAGCGGGCATTGCGAGCCGTTGCCGCCCCGCGAACAAAGCCACCAACATGCCCCCCTGAGCATGGGGCTGTAGTGTACACCGCTATGGTATACTACAGCCCCATGCCCAGCAGCCTCTCTGCCCTGCTCCCCTCGCCGCCGGCATGGGGCTGTACTGTACACCGCTATGGTATACTACAGCCCCATGCCCAGCCACCTGTCCGCCCCGCTACCCTACTCCTCCTAAGCCGCCGTCACCCCCTAAGCCCACGCCGCCATCACCCCCTAAATTCTTTAGATACATATTAGATTTAGATACATAGTTGCTTTCTAATTAAACACACATATTACAATAAATTAGTTTAGCCATAGATGTATAGGAATAGAAAAAAACATAAATACCAAAAAAATCAGTTTACTTATAGATAAAGACATTATAATTAGTTATTAGATATTAAATAGTCATTTAAGAAATATAGTCGTTAGTGTTCGTTTTCAATACAAATATAGTCTATAAAAATATTTTACTTTAAATTCTTTAGATACATATTAGATTTAGATACATAGTTATTTTCTAATTAAACACAAATATTAGAATAAATTAGTTTAGCCATAGATGTATAGTAATTGAAAAAACATAAAAATATAAAAAAATTAGTTTAACCGTATATGTATAGGAATAGAACAAAAAAAAAAAACAACAAAATTAGTTTAGTTATAGATAAAGTCATTATAATTAGTTATTAGATATAAAAGTCATTTAAGATATATAGTTGTTATTTTTAGTTTTCACTAAAAATATATAGTGTATAAAAATATTTTCATTTAAAATCTTTAGATACATATTAGATTTAGATACATAGTTACTTTCTAATTAAATACAAATATTACAATAAATTAGTTTCCCAATAGATGTATAGGAATAAAAAAAAAAGTAAAAAAAAAATTAGTTTAGCAATAGATGTATAGGAATAGAAAAAACCAAAATACCAAAAAAATTAGTTTAGTTATAGATAAAGACATTATAATTAGTTATTAGATATAAAATAGTCATTTAAGATATATAGTCGTTAGTTTTTAAGATTAGAAACATTATTTTTATATTTCATAGTTTATGTATATAAACACACATTTTGTTGTAGATTGTAGATGTGTATCATGTAAATGCTTGCATTTAGTGATAAGAACCTGAAGCTCCAGCACTATAGCTGCTGAGAGATTTCATTTTCTTTTTACACAGGGTGTTTTTTGTGAACAGCTAAGAGACGGGTGGGACGCCTGTTCACACACATCTGTATCTCGAACTGTGTTCTCTACATACAAGTACATACATACATATAGGTACATAGTTAGACACATAGGTACATATTTAGACACATAGGGAAAGAATAGACATTTTGATGTTAAATCTGAATTCTTCTGCTATTTGTTGAATTTATAGTGGGAAAAAAGCAATTTTGCCACTTGCTGCCTAATGGTGACCTACAGCACTCTTACTGTAAGTTGCATGAAATTTATATTGAATTTGTGGTTTACTTGCGGCAGTTGCGGCACATGTGGTTTCGACAGTTTCAACCGCCAAAATCGTAGTTAGCTCTGATTTTTAGTGGTTGCATTTAGAGAACCTGTCGAAGCTGTGCTTGACGTATTTACTGCAAGCTAACTGCAAGTTCCATATACATTACATGTTACTTGCTGAAAGTGAGCTGTAGGTAGGTCTTTTGGTGCCAAGTGCAGAAATTGTATTTTGTTATTCCACACCTTCTGCAAATAGCCGAAAAATATCTGATTTAAAAGGAGTCTAACTATTAATAATTAGGGATAGAGTAGAGTAGGTCCCACCAGCTGTAAGGCTACCTTCCCGTGGTTGGTGGGGAAACATGTACTGGCTAAACCATAGATTATGTATATTCAATTTATATATGAATGTTAATAATCTGTACAAAACATCGGTGCCAGTATCTGTACGAAAAGCCTTGCCTTAGAATCATGACATGTACTACACTGACATATACCATACAAACATTGGTAGTTGATACATATCATGTCTTATGTGCATTATTGTCAAATTTGAATGAATAATGTATATATGCATGCTAGACTCCCCATTCTTTAGAATCAGGCTGCCATCTTAGACATATAATGGACGACTTTGAGTTTCACATTTACTGATGAAAGTAAGGAGCTATTCTCATTGCTCGCCGGCAGCACACAGCGACCAATGAGAATAGCGCCTCATTTACAATGGTAAATGTGAAACTTAAAATATTCCATGTATTTGAAGTATGGCGCCATACAGCGCGGCGCTCTTCTGATCAGTCGCCGCCTTCAGTGCGCTGAACAATCGGAATAGCGGCGGCCGCTATGCCGCTATATTTGAAATATATTGAGTAAACTCTACACAGATTCTAGAATCCAGATGCAATCGCATCGGGCTCACAGCTAGTTGATTATAAGCACAGTACATAAATACACAGTACATTTACATATTACATTACAGAACACATATATTGCACATAACGTCCTATAGTTACCCGGGACCTGTGACCACCTCTCTTTCAAACCCTTGGAGCACTAACAACCGCTCCCGTGGTGGTTACGGCCTCTGGCCTATCTAAACGTTCCACATACATTAACAACACATAAATAACCATATTCATCAACGGGCCATGTGGATCCCAATGGCGGTACCAGCCGCCCGGCTCTATTTACCCAGCACCACACTACCCCGGAGTACAGGCTTCAGCCTGACTGGGCTCTTCCACACTACATGTGATCACATACGTCCTTCCACACACTCACAGCCCATCATATAATCATCCATGGTCTGTGGCCCCTCTGGGTTCAGAACAGGGATTGTCAAACCTTAGTAACCCGGGTGAACCATACGTTACCCACTATAGGAGCCCTTCTAATCCCTGCTTCTGACCACTGGTACATACACTTCAACGGGTCCCTTCACTGACTGTTTTAGTCGGACCCAATGGCGGCTATGCCCGTCTGGCAAATATTACACACAAGGTACACAGTTCACTCTCGCATACGGGAACTGAATTCTTACCGGGCACGGATTCTGGTCTAGCAACCTGAGTCCCGGGTACGCCATGCATCCCCAAGGGGCTCCTTCCTGGACATATCTCGCCACACGTTCAGACCAGCATCCACCTGATTCAGCCACGGTTTCCCCACTCTACGAGCCGTCACGACCCCGGTCCTGGCCACCGGTATGGAGCTAGCACACTCCCATCATGTCCGCACACCACAGATCTCTGGATTGCTCTGCTCTCAGCGTCCCTAAGTCTGAGACTCAATCACTTGTCTCTCACACAGACTGGATCTCAATCTCTGGCTGAATCTCTCTGGTGATCTCTGGCTGATCATCTCCCACTCAATCAGCTGGCAGGCTCTTTATCGTCCCTGCCACGCCCACACAGACACATCCACCTGGGCTGCTATTACTCAGGACACACCCACCTGGGCTGCTGTCAATTAGGGCACACAGCTCCCACACGACCGCTCATCCAGCTCACCTATGTGTCAGATCTACAGCACTCACTCTCAGATTTAACTCATTGTGTCCCGGGTAGGTTCACACAGCATCATCACAGTAAAACTGGCTAGTGTGGACAGGATCATACCTTGATCCTCCATGTGATGCACCCCGGCCATGGGGACCATGCCGACGGTGCCTCACAATATATATATATATATATATATATAAAAACAAAAAACATTATATATATATTTTACTATATAATTGCCGTAGGCATTTTTGTGTCGGACCCCGAAATCGCCGTGGCTTTGTCACTCTGTGACGTCACCACGGCGAAGCATTGGCCGCGTAGCGGCCAATGCGAGTCGCTGCCCTGCGCGAGCAATGGCCGCGAGGTCATTGCTCGCGCAGGCTGAGTACGAGCACACATTCCCCTATAGACAGTATACCCCTCCCGGCTCTCACCTGAGGAGCAGGAGATGAGGATGACGGCGAAGGCCAGCTTGGTGGCGGCCCCCATGGCTCGGGCGCCGGTCACCACCCGGAGGGCAGAGTGAGGAGCAGCAGCAGCCGGGAGAGCGGCGCCCCCATGTCCCGGGGGCGGAGGACGGGGACGAGGCACTCTGCTCCCGGGGGCGGAGGACGGGACGAGGCGCTGTACTCTCCGGGGCGGGCTCCTGTGTGAGGCGGCGGGTGCAGGCCCGGCTCCCGGTCACTGTCTCCGGTGAGGCTGCTCAGTGTCCGCGCTCCGGCCTATCAGTCGCCTCCTCACGCCGAGTCCTCTCATCGCTGCCCATTCACTGCACGGAGCCCGGGATGCAGTTCCAGTGATGGACGCTGGGGGCGCCAGAGAGACCTAGAGGAGGCTCAGGAACGTGTCTATGAGGCCTTCACTGTTGCCCATAGCAACCCATCACCCTGCAGCTATTACCTCATGTTCTGTAGGAAAATTAGGCGTTTTAGGGCCCTTTCACATCAGCGGTTTTTTTTAAATCGCGGCAGATGCGGTGAAAAAACCGCATCTGCCGCGATTACCGCATACCGGCTGCACTTGCGGCGCGGTTGCGGTTTTTGCCATGCAAAGTATAGGGGGACTTGCGGCAGGTGCGGCAAGTGCGGTTTTGCAAAACCGCACTTGCCGCACCTGCTGCAAGTCCCCCTATACTTTGTATGGGGATTACCGCAACCGCGCAGCAAGTGTAACGGTTTCGGCGCGGTTGCGGTAATCCCCATAGAAAGTATAGGGGGACCTGCCGCAAGTCCCCCTATACTTTGTATGGGGATTACCGCAACCGCGCCGCAAGTGTAATGGTTGCGGCGCAGTTGCGGTAATCCCCATACAAAGTATAGGGGGACTTGCGGCAGATGCGGCAAGTGCGGTTTAATAAATTTAATAATAATAAAAATACTAACAAAATAAAAAAAAAAATAATAAAAATAATAAACAATAAAATAAAACATAATACTAATATCTACTCTATAATTGCCGTAGGCAAAATCGTGTCGGACCCCGAAAACGCCGTGGCTTTGTCACTCTGTGACGTCACCACGCGCGAGCAATGGCCGCGAAGCGGCCATTGCGAGTCGCTGGTCGAAAATAGAACCAGAGGCTCGGCCACAAACTTAGCGATTTACCGCTGAGGTAGCGCGAGCAATGGCCGCGAGGCCATTGCGAGTCGCTACCTCAGCCGCCGCACCTGCCGCAAGTCCCCCTATACTTTCTATGGGGATCCATTGCGAGTCGCTGTGTAGCGCGAGCAATGGCCGCGAGGCCATTGCGAGTCGCTACCTCAGCCGCCGCACCTGCCGCAAGTCCCCCTATACTTTCTATGGGGATTACCGCAACCACGCCGCAAGTGTAACGCTTGCGGCGCGGTTGCGGTAATCCCCATAGAAAGTATAGGGGGACTTGCGGCAGGTGTGGCAAGTGCGGTTTTTTAAAAATAAATAAATAATATAAATAATACACAATAAAATAAAACATAATAATAAAAAAAAAATATATAAAATTAATATATTAATTACATTAACTAATTAAAATAAAAAAATTAATCTAATACCCCCCCAAAAAGTATTCACACCCCCCCAAAAAGTATTCAACCCCCCAAAAAAGTATTCACACCCCCCCAAAAAGTATTCAAGACCCCCAAAAATTATTCAAGCCCCCCAAAAAATATTCAACCCCCCAAAAAAGTATTCAACCCCCCCCAAAAAGTATACAACCCCCCCCAAAAAGTATTCAACACCCCCAAAAAGTATACAACACCCCCCAAAAAGTATTCAACCCCCCCAAAAAAGTATTCAACCCCCCAAAAAAGTATTCAACCCCCCAAAAAAGTATTCAACCCCCCCAAAAAGTATTCAACACCCCTCAAAAAGTATTCAACACCCCCCAAAAAGTATTCAACACCCCCCAAAAAGTATACAATCCCCCCCAAAAAGTATTCAACACCCCTCAAAAAGTATTCAACACCCCCCAAAAAGTATTCAACACCCCCCAAAAAGTATTCAACACCCCCCAAAAAGTATACAACCCCCCCAAAAAGTATTCAAACACCCCCAAAAAGTATTCAACACCCCCCAAAAAGTATTCAACACCCCCCAAAAAGTATACAACCCCCCAAAAAGTATTCAACACCCCCCAAAAAGTATACAACACCCCCAAAAAGTATTCAACCCCCCAAAAAAAGTATTCAACCCCCCAAAAAATTATTCAACCCCCCAAAAAAGTATTCAACCCCCCCAAAAAGTATTCAACACCCCTCAAAAAGTATTCAACCCCCCCACAAAAAGTATTCAACCCCCCCACAAAAAGTATTCAACCCCCCAAAAAGTATTCAACACCCCCCCAAAAAGTATTCAACACCCCCCAAAAAGTATTCAACACCCCCCAAAAAGGATTCAACACCCCCCAAAAAGTATTCAACACCCCCCCAAAAAGTATTCAACACCCCCAAAAAGTATTCAACCCCCCCAAAAAGTATTCAACCCCCCAAAAAAAGTTTTCAACCCCCCCCAAAAGTATTCAACCCCCCCCAAAAAGTATTCAACCCCCCCCAAAAAGTATTCAACCCCCCTAAAAAGTATTCAACCCCCCCAAAAAGTATTCAACCCCCGCAAAAAGTATTCACACCCCCCAAAAAGTCCTCACACCCCCCCAAAAAATACTCACACCCCCCCAAAAAGTACTCAGACCAGCTATAACTATTATAAGCAAATTTATGCACGTTCTAGAATCCCGATGCATTTGCATCGGGCTCACAGCTAGTATATATACTGTATATATATATATATATATGAAAAAAAGCAGGCAGCACTCCAGCAAATTTTGTGGTGCCCCACTGGCCTGGATGCCCCGGAGGGGTACTGCACCCAGACCAGAGTGTGTAGTAGCCCTGTGACCAGGGGACTGGAATGTCAATAGTGGACCCTCATTACACGCATCAACACACTGTAGGTCAGGCGACCAATAGGTTAATCCGTTGCAAGGGAACGGTGGGAGAAGCTTAGGTGGTTAGTGTAGGGCGGGAAAGTTAGTCAGAGAGAGAAGTCAGTTGGAGGAGGACCCTGTGATAAATGCAGCAGAGGGCACCTCAGGAGAGATGGCCCAGAGAAAGAAGGGGATCCTAGGGTGTCAAGGTACGAATCCCGGACAGAAGGATCCAGTCCAGAAATGGAGGTCCAGCTCCGAGAGCAGTAAGGGTATGTATCCCCGAGCTGCCAAATCGGAAGGCACGGACTTCTTTAGAAGTGGTATACTTTTCTGACAGCAGCGCGGACATAAAGGTACTTCGTCCGAATAACCTTGTAGTATGAATTTCTGACTCACAGCTGCTTTCCAAGAATAATGTTGTCACAACATTACGCCTTTTTTATGGATTGACAATAAAACCTACAAAACCAAACCTAAATTGGATTTTACAGGTAAAAATGTTAAGATACATTATTTCATGAATATAAGGCAAAATAAAAAAAAATCCTCCCCTTTAGCCTATGCTCACACCTAGCATTTTATTATTTTTTTCATTGCTTTCAATCCTGAAAAAATCTTTAACCAGGATATGTAATTTTAATATTTTACTGCCATATCGGGGCATGTGATACATGTGACATGGTCAGAAAACTCCTGTTTAATTTATGATGAGAGACTCTGAAATTCTCAAAGCCTATGCAGGCAATGCAAGGGCTAACAAAAATTAGGACGGACTGCAATAGTCCCAGAAAGACACGTTGAGGAGGGCCTCTGAATACATTTTTAAACAATTTTACAAGGATTAAACAGAATGAATTCATCCATGAATGCATGAAATGAAGCTATCATGTTGTACAGTAGACAATGAAGAGATGTACAATATGTGACCAGAAAGAACACTCATTTCCATCAATTTCCAACAATGTGTTAACACTGCACAACACCCTATGCTACACACACACACAGTCCTGTGTCCCCCAATTAGAGGCTAAGAGAAAAGGAATTTACGGTGAGTACACAAAATTCTCCTTTTGTCCTTTGCCTCATTGGGGGACACAAGACCATGTGTATGTGTAGCAAAATAACTATAGGAAATTTAAACTGAGCAGCCACAAAACCAATTATTTTCATCTTTAGGAATAAGTTATGGAAAGTAAGAGTCTCTATCATGGTAGACATGCTGGCATGATACCATTGTCAGGAAAATGGAGCTGAGCAGCCACAAAAATGTTTTTATTTACTTTGGAATAAGTTATGGAAAGCAAGGGCCTGTATCATGGCCAGTCGTGCAGGCATGAAACCTGTGTCAGGAAAATGGAGCTCAGAAGCACCAGATTCAAATTTTTGTCCACTTTAGGAATAAGTTATGGAAAGCAAGAGCTTGTATTATTGTCAGTCATGCCCAAGTGAAACTTGTGTCAAGATAATGGAACTCAGAAGCAACAATATATTTTGGACCCCTAGAAGAATAAACTATGGAAAGCAGAGCCTCTATTAAGGCTAGTCGTAGACTAGTGTAACCAGTGTCAGGAAAATTAGGCTCAGAAGTGCCAAATTAATTTAGGGCTTCTATAAGAATAATCTTTAAGATGCATTCGAAGTGTCGGTGTGCACTCATCACAACTCTAGGGACTTCTTGTTTTACATCCACAAACAGATTGAAAACTTCTCAAAATACCCTTGTATGATATTTTACACAGAAAAATATCAGAGGATATCACCAAGTGAGAGATTGTGGAGCGTATTATGCAGGCAATGGCAACTGGTACAGATATTATGACCAGCAAAATATTGTGGAGAAGGAGGAGGATGTTAACAAGTGGATTTGCAAAGTCTGGATAAATCCAGCACTTGTTTAATTTTATAAGAGTCACCTGTCTACATTTTCCATTGACAGGTGGATGCGCTTATCTTTTATAAAAAGCCCCAGTAGCATGAAAAACCAGCTCAGAGAGCACTCTAGCGGCAGGGCAGGTCAGAATCTCCAAGGCATACAAGGAGATTTTGTTCCACGAGTCTAGATTCAACACTCAATAGTTGAATGGCAGTAAGCAACCTTAGAGGACACTTGTACCACTGGCTAGATACTCCTTCACCATCTTCATCAACCTCTCTCTCCTTGTTAGAGTATCTCACATAGTGGACCCTTGCTGCAGAAAGGTTTATTGAAACAGTACCAGGCCTTTGATAGTGTTCCCCTGCCTGTGTTGAACCTGGTGCGCAGGTCCTCTCTACTCCTTGTTTGTCCAAAGAACTTCAACCTCTAACGCCAGTGTTGTCTGACGAGAATTTTTGGAGCAATTGTTCAAGAATGGCCTTCTGGTATTGTTGCATTTTATTAGACCTTTCTGGCACCAGAAAGGGAGAAGAAGCATTCCCCTTGTACCGTGGGTAGAGAAGGGTGCACAATCATTATTTGGTGTTGGTCAAAATGCTTATCACGCAAGGGTTTTGGGAAAGGCAGTAGGACATGAGCTCTGCCATGTGTGCCAAACTATCAAAAGGCAACATTTCAGTGTCCCCACCAGGATGAACATTGTCCATCATCTCCTCCTGCTTTTCCTGCTCCTACTCTTCAGTCCATCCATGCTGAACATACAAAAAGCTGGTGTTGGTGGTCCCCTCTGTAAATCAGATAAGCAACTCCAGTTCCTTCTCCTACTCAGCATACTACTCCTCATTATTACCCAATCTTTGCTGAGAAGATGGGATGAGACTGGGCTGGGTTGTATCACCCAGTGTAAGTTTTTCCTCCATAGCCACCAACTTCGCATGAAGTTTCCTCTCTAATAGTGAGAAAGAAGTCTTTTACTAGACATGGCAGTGGGGTGGTTAAGCTGATTTTGGTGTCATCACCGCTAAACATTTTAGGGGAATCCTCAATGTTCTGGAGAATGTCATAGATGTCAGACATCCATGTCCACTCAGTAGTCGTTATGTGAAGAGGCTAATTGGAAGTTCAATGGTCATGTTGGATCTGGTAATGAACTGCTGCCTCAGCTGCTCAAGAAGCCTTAACCAATATATGTAAAGTTGCGCTCCAGCATGTGGGCAGATTCCAAAATGATCAGTGAGGTGGCAATTGATAGCGCCGCTGCAGTACTGATAGACTGATGGCAGCAGTAGTTGACTTTGTGAAATGGGCATAGACACGGCATACCTTAACAAGTAGTTCTGGTAAGTCTGGGTATGTTTTCAGTAAACGCTGAAACAACTAACTTGAGCACATTGCCAGGCATGGAAGGTTTTCCAGCTTGCCAAGCTTCATAGCCAAAACCAGGTCATGGTTATTATTACCCATGACCAGGCCCGGTTATAGGTTCAGCAGCAACAGCCATATATCAGTCTGGTATGTTGGACCTGGGTACAATGAGTTTTATGTGCAGATTTTTCTATATGCTTGCATTAGATTTGGAAAATCCACAGGTAAAAAGCACACATGACCATAAGTCTACATTTATACACACTGTTCTTGCCCATTTTCTTTGGAACCGTTTTTCAGTTGTCAAGCTGATCCACTTTTCAAAAATGCATCACCTATTCACACTGTGCATTTGTGATCAGTTTTTTCAGCATTTTGGGTGCTGCGGTTATTTTTTCTCCATTCAGAATGATTTCCTATGCAAAAAACAGATGAGAAAAACACCACAGAAACTAACATGCCCTTTTCTTTGATGGATCACTTTTCCAGGAAAAAAACGGATCACACCACAAATTCCCTGCCTGAACAGCCAAAAGTGAAAACCCAATGCTGGGATTCCATTTGAGTAATTTGTTTTGTGCAATTGTGGCGCCCCGCTGGTTGGAGAGCCATGAAAGGGTACTGCACCCAGACCAGTGTGGTATCCCAGTGGTCAGTGGATGGGGAAGTTCGCATGTGGCTTTCATTAAGCATTCACACACCTAGAATCAGGAGACTAAAGGGCTAAATCCTCTGCTAGGAGACCCAGTCCCAGTGGGAGGAGTCTTAGGTGGGTAGTGAAGAACGGGAAAGAAATCTTAGTTAGTCAGAATGCTGGGAGCAGGAGAAGGAGAGGGACCCTGTGAGTGACACAGAGGGAGGGCACTCAAAAGGAGAGGTGACCCAGATGAGAAGGGTGAGCCTGAGGGTGAATGCTAACACCCGGCATCAGACCGTCTACCTACCGGTCTGGGAGGATCCCAGTCCACGGAACGGATAACCGTCTCAGAGTGCGGTGCAGGCAAGTTCACCTCTGAGCCGCCAAAACCGGTTGGACAAAGGAGTCTTCAGCCTCCAAGTCACCTGTAACCATAACCAGTCAAAGAGCCAGGACCCGCAGAAAATCCCCAGACGTAGCGGCAATCCGAAAGAAGGTTCTTACAAAGGTCCCAAAGTTACAGAGGTGAGTGCAGGAGGCAGGGGCGGACTGGCACAGGTGGCAGGGGGCAAGAGGCTGGTGGTTTAGCCCTAATTTAGGGCTGCCCCTTTAATAAAATGGGCCGGCTGGGCTCCCAGTGCGGGAGCACAGCGGTGAGTGAGCGCCGGATCTGTCAGATTTTCCCCCGGTCTCCCCCCCCCCGCTTCTCACCCGGCCGGACCTGACAGCACCCCGTCCCCCCCGCTCCTCACCTGCCGCCTCAGGGCTGACAGAGGCATGTCGCCACCCGGATTAACTTTAGCCAACCAGCCCCTGACAGGAGGTTAGGTCAGGCTTCAGGCAGACCAGACATCAACACAAGTGAGGACAGAAGGCGAAGCCGAGGGAACATCTCTGAAAGCCACAGACAGACACCCCATTCACCAGTAACTACCCAGGCCAACTACCCATGACTGTAGACCTGTTTATCTGACTGTGAAAGTGACTAATAAACCTGTACAGAGACTCAGTTACGTGTGTGTCATTTCTTCCTGCCTGCAGATCTGTTACGCTGAGACTGTGACAACCAGTCCTACAGAGATTTGCCCCGGGGACTCTGCTCCGCCTGCAAGGAGCCATATCATCTGGCTGCTTTCAGCGACCACCAGGGCCACGGATCCAGGCATCGACCACCGGTGACAGCCCCCAGCAGCAAAGCCCGGGATCCTAACCCCTGAGCGAGTCACAATGCACTGCAAAAACACAGATGCAAAAACATGGATCAAAAATGGTAGGTGTGAATGTAGCCTAATAGTGGGTTTCCGCAGACAAAACATATCGACAATGCATGTAATCTGGATATGACTATCAATAGAGTTTTTCCAAAGCCAAATGCCCGAAAACATAAAAAAACAAAGCATCTTTGTTTAGAAATGACATACCAACAAGAAACAAAAACACAATAAAAATGCATGTAAAAAAAAGCCACGTAATTTACATAACAGGGGCAGAAATGGTGCAGAAATTCTGCAACATCAAGAACTCACAAAAAACTCATTATAGTAACATAAACTGAAGCAATATTTTTCTTGCACGTAAAGTTACAAACTTTACAAAGTTAATACCATTATACGGAGAATAGAAATGGTACTAATAGCTATGAATTCACAATGCTGACTGCTGGAAATATAGAATTACAATAGAAATGACTATCAGAAACTAGAAAGAGGAACAAATCTGCAGAGACTCTCCCATATTAAATAGAACGGTTGAGTTTTACAGCTTCTCTATGTAGAATATAAAACAGAATATTGTGAAATTGTTCTGCGCATTTGTTGGAGATTTTTTTATGCAGAATAAAAGAAGACAGAATAGCAATACCCAGGCTCAGATGCCACGTGGAGTATGTTTGAGATAAGCTTACATTGATTTTATAAAGGTCTCATTCAGATGTCTGTGGTTTATCTCATAAGTAAAAATACAAACTCTTGTTCATCAGTTTTTTTTATTCGATTATTATCGATGTTTGGTCTGAGTGTCAGTTTTTACCATAAGTGATTTATCAGTGACTTTCATGTATGGAAAAATAAGTAACAAAGTTTTCTCTATTAGTTGCAATGCTAATCATGGACAGTTTATGGATAGCATAACACGTCCTGTTCATGATTTTCAGTAACCAATAGACTTACCGTATAGAAGTCATTTACATCTAAGACTTGGATAAAAAATAGACATGTGAACAGCCACACAGAACAGGATCAGACATATCATATATGCAACCTATGTGGCCATACAGGGGCTCAAGAGGTAAGGGGGCTCATTTCTACATCCAAAACTGGTGGAATTGTGTATTTTAATGAGCTCATGGGCTCCAAGAGGCCCATATACTAACCTTGCACAGAGGCCCTTTTCTGTCTGTGTCCACTAATGACACAAATTATGATAGATACGTAATCCATGGACTATGGATGAAGCATTATTGTGAGTGTAATAAAACATTTTTACAGATTGAAATCTTGATGCTGCTCTATCTTATAGCGATTTTAAAAAGTGACCAGATGTTGCTGGAATCGGATAATTGAATCTAACTAAATATCTATTTCATGTGCAAGCATGAGGCCTAAATGAATAACTGACAGCAGTAGTGTCTATCTCCATTTGAGGCTAAAGTCATATGAGAGTATAACAACATTGGCTATTTCTCATCCCCCTCAAAAATGAGCAACTTTCATCTCAATTTCAATAATATGCAATCAATATGGCATACATATGTCATCTATTTTTATACAGCAGAAATTACTAAAATTTCCAAGGACTAAAAAATTTCTATGTTAAACAATTGCAATGTATCCCTAAAAATCAGATGCTATTTGGTAATCCCTTAGACGTGATTAGGCGAATCTTATCCAGTATATTGCAGAAGTATGCAAGTTATATGACACCAAACCGTCCGCTCACTTAATTGGTGACCCAATGTATCTGTAAAGCCCTCTGCCTGCGCTGTGTAGTTTGTCCGCATTTGGTGCACATAAAATATGTATCAAATCTTCACAGATACTGACACAGTGGGTGCGCAATCACTCACAGACCCTGTCACAGATGGTGAATGGGGAAGCAGTGAATATTCATAAGGTTTAATGAGCCAACCCAGAAGCAATGTGACTGAGGCACAGAAACTAAGTATTAGGCCGGCTTCACACCACAGTTAAATCCGATTCGGCGCTGTCAGGGGTGAACCTATCTGCCATCTGATTTCCATCTGTCCGGGAGGATCCGGGTGTATTCGGATTTTCCTCTCGGACACAAAAATGCTGCTTGCAGCATTTTTGTGTCCGGGGAGAAAAATCTCACCAAATTGGATCCTCCCGGATTCTTCCGGATCTGGGGCAATCCGACGCTGCCTAACATGGGAGTCTATGGGGCCGGATTGCCACGATCCAAGAGGATCTGGGATCCAGACGCCGGCTGCTGAAGTTCAGCGTGAGCTACGCTGAACTTCAGCACCAGAGAGCTATCCCCTGTGAAGTGGTTCAGCACCATTTCGCAGGGGACAGCTGATCTCGACTGCATCCGGCTACAAACATAACCGGAGGGCAGATTTGCCCTCCGGTTCTGTTTGCAAATCGGGTCCGGGGCTGTCAGGTTCAACCCGGGCAGCCCCGGACCTGATAGAACCGTGGTGTGAAGCCAGCCTAAGTGTTTTGCACTAATCCCCAGTTTGCACCAATAAAGCTTGATGATTGGCTGCACTGCGGCATTTATCTGGCTGGCCACACCTGAACAGTAACATGGACTTTCCTGTGAAGTCCATATTCGGGGTCCGTGCACAGACACTAGGTGTCCAGTACAGACCATGAACTTTATAGTTTGGGTTCGCTCATCACTAATTCTGACTAAAAACAATAATTATTTGTTGCTATTAAAATTAAAATAAATACTTACCGTATATACTCGAGTATAAGCCGAGTTTTTCAGCACAAATTATGTGCTGAAAAGTACACCCTTCGGCTTATACTCGAGTCAGTATGGGAAAGAAGCAATGTCCGGGGGCTGGAGGAGGCGGGGGGAGGCAACAGAGGGAGCAGGAGGTCACGTGACCCCGCTCATTAGTGTATTGCAATATGCACTGCATCCCCCTGTCCATCAGTGTATACCACTGTTGGGGCCTGTATATCACTGCTGGGGACCTGTATACCGCTGCTGGGGCCAGTATATCACTAGTGGGGACTGTATACCGCTGCTGGGGGCCTGTATACTGCTGCTGGGGGTCTGTATACCACTGCTGGTGGCCTGTATACCGCTGCTGGGGGCCTGTATACCGCTGCTGGGGACCTGTATACCGCTGCTGGGGGCCTGTATACCACTGCTGGGGGCAAGTATATCACTGCTGGGGGCCTGTATACCGCTGCTGGGGGCCTTTATACCACTGCTGGGGGCCTGTATACCACTGCTGGGGCCTGTATATCACTGCTTGGGGCCTGTATATCACTGCTGGGGGTCTGTATACCACTGTTGGGGCCTGTATACCACTGCTGGGGGACTGTATACCACTGTTGGGGCCTGTATATCACTGCTGGGGGGCCTGTATATCACTGCTGGGGGCCTGTATACCAATGCTGGGGGCCGGTATTCCATTGTTGGGGCCTGTATACCACTGCTGGGGGCCTGTATATCACTGCTGTGGGCCTGTATACCACTGCTGGGGGCCTGTATACCACTGTTGGGGTCTGTATACCACTGTTGAGGCCTGTATACCACTGTTGGGGCCTTTATACCGCTGATGAGAGGGCCTGTATACCGCTGATGAGAGGGCCTGTATACCGCTGGTGAGAGGGCCTGTATACCACTGATGAGAGGGCCTGTATACCGTGATGAGTCTGCTGCATTTCCCCCCTAGGCTTATACTCGAGTCAATATGATTGCCTAGTTTTGGAGGGCAAAATTAGGGGCCTCGGCTTATACTCGGGTCGGCTTATACTCGAGTATATACGGTAATCTATTCCCTTCTAATTCAGTATTTTACTGCACAGAAAAATCTGCTAAAAATATTACATTTATTTGTTTATTTGGTTTAAGAACTAGTACAGTTTTACAGTTTGGCATTAATATGAATGGCAGCAAATGGGTCTTCAGCTAAATTGCTGATCTTGAAGTTTGCTTTGCCGCTGCTGCTCACGGTGATCTGTTTGCCGGTACATCCGGCGTCTCTCTTCTCTCCAGAGATGACATCACAGTAAGTGCCAGCAGGAAGTCCAGTGTTCAGAGTGACATCCATGTTCCTGAAAAAAAGTTTTTTCGATTTATTTTTTTTACTTAAGAAATCAACATTACATTTATTTGTCTAAAATTTCTCTTCCTTAGGATACAAAAGGATCATTTATGGATTGAATGCATTTTCAAGTCTATAAAACATCGCAAATTTATTAAAGAGATGCAAATATTGTGACAAATTTACATACTTTAGTAATCATGTTAAGCCGGCTTCACACCACAGTTTTCAGCTGTCAGGTTCTGTCTGGTGTTTTGCAAGATCCACCTGACATAACCTGCCAGCACAGGATATGTACAAAGTGTGGGCAAATATGCCCTCTGATCCTGTTTTCTGCAGGATTCGTTTTTGTGCTGCTGTCCACAGTGATGATCTGTGAGCCTGTGTGTGCAGTGCTGCTGTCTATGGTGCTGAACTCTCAGCCGTGTCTCTGAAATGCTGCTGCGCTCATTCAGCACCATGGACAGCAGCATTCCTGAGACCCGGCTGGGAGTTCAGCACCATGGACAGCAGCACTGCTCACACAGGCTGGTAGATCAGAGCTTGCGCTGTGAAACAAATCGGATGCGAAAAACAATCCAATTTTTTAATGGATCCGGCACCCATACACTCCCATGGTATGGGTGCTGGATCGCCCCGGATCCGGGAGGATCTGATTTTGTCCGATTTTTGCACCAGTGGCAAAAAATGATGCTAACTCAGGGCCAAAAAACACAAAGCCGGACGGCCAAATAGGACCAATCTGGCACCATAGGGATACATGGTGGCAAAATCAGATCAGATACTGACCGGTTCAATACGGACAAAACCTTAAAGCTGAAAACCGTGGTGTGAAGCCGGCCTTAGGCACATTTCTCTTCTTCCCTCCACCAAATCAGTATTTCCTGCCGTGTTGTTTTCTTTAATCTTTAGAAATATTGATGCCATGATTCTTTCAGGAGTTACATCAATTAAATCTAGTATAAACCATGCGCAAATTTATACAGCATGCAATACATTTGGTGCACGCTATATATTATATTTAATTATCAGAATTCTAAAATATTTTTTGCAATTTATTTTTTCAAAGTAAAAGGGGTAATATCAATGTCATACATTGCTGCATGATAGATATCGCTGCACAATTAAAGGATCACTGACTGTCCTTAACCAATACTTTAATTGCATGCATACCAATCTCTATATTCTGGTCATGTTTGTTATGTAACTTAGTAATGTTTCTATTTATGTGAAATCTACTTTTATTCTCCCAGCAAGGTATCTTTTTCCCTGGGTTTCTCCTTCCTTGAATCCACTGATCACAATATTCTAGTCGAGATTAACAGTTTACATGAAATCTCTATTATGGTTGGTCCCCAGTAGGGTATGGGTATGCACAAAATTATCAGCACTCCTACAAAAACAGGAAAAAGAGATGCCCTACTAGAGCATGAACTGAGGCAGGACTCATTTGAGGGAATATACACCTAACTAGACTAGACTGCCTCATTAGCATATCTCTGAGCAGCAGAATAAAAATAGATACAGTATGTTTAAAAGATAAAAACATTGCAAAGGCACAAAGCTGACCTGGTCACGAAACAGAGATCAGCATGCTACTATAGTAGTGGTTAGGAGGAGTCAGGGAGCTGACAGGTTTCAATTAAAGCAATTCTCCAGTGGACGAGCATAGCCAAAGTATGCACTAAAAGATCTAAAGCTGTCTGACTAATTTTACTTACCAATTATCATTGTTAAACACAATAAAACCAATGTTTCCTCGCCCGAAAGCAACCTGATTTTCTCCATTGTCCCACCAATTAGTGAGAGCTTGACCATTAGCCACATTCCGGAAAATGACCATATTCCTACACAACAATAAAGATGAACATCAAATTATGAGTATTATTTTAAGTACCGTATATACTCGTGTATAAGCCGACCCGTGTATAAGCCGACCCCCCTACTTTTGCCCCAAAAATCTGGAAAAACCTATTGACTCGTGTATAAGCCGAGGGTGGACCCCAGCACAGTTATACAGCCCCCAGCAGTGTGGTATACAGATTCCCCAGCAGCCCCAGTGGTAGTATACAGGAGCCCCAGCAGCCCCAGTGGTAGTATACAGATTCCCCAGCAGCCCCAGTGGTAGTATACAGGAGCCCCAGCAGCCCCAGTGGTATATACAGCAGCCCCAGTGGTAGTATACAGGAGCCCCAGCAGCCCCAGTGGTAGTATACAGGAGCCCCAGCAGCCCCAGTGGTAGTATACAGATTCCCCAGCAGCCCCAGTGGTAGTATACAGGAGCCCCAGTGGTAGTATACAGCAGCCCCAGTGGTAGTATACAGGAGCCCCAGCAGCCCCAGTGGTAGTATACAGGAGCCCCAGCAGCCCAGTGGTAGTATACAGCAGGCCCCCAGGGGTACATATAGCAGCCCCCAGGGGGTACCCAGCAGCCCCCTGGGGGTACCAACAGCCCCCTGGGGGTACCAACAGCCCCCAGGGGGGACCAACAGCCCCCAGGGGGTACCCAGCAGCCCCCTGGGGGTACCAACAGCCCCCTGGGGGTACCAACAGCCCCCAGGGGGTACCAACAGCCCCCTGGGGGTACCCAGCAGCCCCCAGGGGGTACCCAGCAGCCCCCAGGGGGTACCCAGCAGCCCCCTGGGGGTACCCAGCAGCCCCCAAAAGCTGGCACTGTCCCCCCTTGTAAGGCCTCCCCCTCCCGCTACTTATACATTACCATTCCGGTTTTCTGATCAGCGCGGCTCCTCCGTGCTGCGTCGCCGTCTTCATCCTCCCGCGCTGGCTGCATCCAGGATCTCCGGCGGTCGCGCGATGACGTCATATCGCTGCGACCGCCGGAGAACCCGGATGGATGCAGCGAGCGCGGGAGGATGAAGACGGCGACGCAGCACGGAGGAGCCGCGCTGATCAGAAAACCGGAATGGTAATGTATAAGCACCGGGGGGGGCCCTTACAAGGGGGGACAGTGCCAGCTTTTGGGGGGGGCCATATGCACTGCTTCCCCCTGCGCTGATTGACAGGGGGAAGCAGTGCATATATAATGAGCGGCCCCACGTGACGGGGCCGCTCATACAGCAGCCCCCCCCGCCTCCTCCAGCCTCCACAGCCCCCACCACACAGCCCCCACCACACGGGTCTACCGTATAGACCCGTGTATAAGCCGAGGGGGGGACTTTTCAGCCCAAATTTTGGGCTGAAAAACTCGGCTTATACACGAGTATATACGGTATTTTAAATAAATGTACAAATAGAGAAGCGTATATAGCTCAGATTGGTGCAACTAGGCTTGTTGTTAAACGCAGCCAGGAACCTAGAGATTCCAATGCAGTTGAACAACCCAAAGTAATGAAAACTCGAGCAGGGCTTGGGTGCAAATCAGATGGAGTGCAAAGGCACCACTCCACTACCTGTATTAATCAGCATTTTGTGAATACTATTCTTGTTTTGAGGAAAATTGTATGCCTTTAGAGTAATGCTTCACTCTTGTGGGTGTTACAGCTCTCTGTGTTTGATATATCTGGGGACAAAAAAGTCAAGATTGTTGGATGTTTGGGGTTTTAGGTATCTCATCATAATCAGGACATTAGGAGGACAATAACTATCCTTATCACCGGAAGTGCTGAAAAGGGAAATCTTCCACCTTCTACAGGACAGTAGGAGAATAGAACACCTGTATTTCCAAATTAATTTCACTTAATATATCCAGTGTCTTAAAAAGGTATTCTTACCTGTCATACCAGTAAACTGCATGCATTGGCAGCGTCAAGCTACTCAAGGTGTTTGCAAGCAAATGTGAGCAGCAATATGGGGGCGATAGCTAGACATAGCGGTCGGATCAAGGTTTAGCTTTTTGAGAATGGGTGTGATGGTAGTATGCTTGAAAGCAGAGGGGAAAGTACCAGAAGATAGCAATAGGTTGAAGAGATGGGTTAGGGCTGGGATGGGATGAGGAAGTGATAAGCGTGTTAGTGAGGTTGGGGAGCAGGTGGGAAGGGATGGGGTCGAGTACACAGGTGGTGAGGTCTAATTTAGAGATGAAATGAGCAAGCTCTCCTTCAGTGATGTTGGAGAGGGAGGTTATTAGGGAAGGGCAGAGGTCAAGTATAAAGTATGGAGTGGTTGGGGTGGTGGAGCAGTAAAGGTTTGCCTTCTTTGGTCGAACTTATTTTTGAAGTAAGATATATTACAGTTACTCTTTTTTATGTGTACTATTAATTTATGAAAAAGATGATTACTCTTTATGTTTGTGGGTGTAATCTACTATATAATCGTTTTATCATGTCTGTCTCTCCGTAGTGGAAATCCCTGGTCGCTGATTGGTCGCGCCAGCCAATCAGCGACGCGGGATTTCCGTTACAGAGAAATAGACAGAATTAGATGATGGTGCAGGCTGGCCAGGCACACGCCGCCCGCTCCCCCCTCCACGCTCCCCTCTCCATGTTCCCCCCTCCACGCTCCATGCTTCAGTCCAGCTCCTTCCCTCCCCCTCCCCCTCCCGCTCCCGTTCCCCACCCACCGCTCCCCCCTCCACGCTTTCACTCACCCCAGCATTATTCTTCTTGGAGTTGATGTCGTAAAATGAATTGCCACGGGGGGCAGAGTTCACAGAGGGGGCGTCGCAACAGGCGTGGCCGAGCATGCTGCCCTGATGTGGTGGGTGTGTCCTCAGCCATGCCCATTGTGACGCCCCCTCTGTTAACTCCACCCCTGTGGCAATTCACTTTACAACGTCAATTTCAAGAAGAATGAAGAGGTGAGCCGGAGTGTGGACTGGAACCTGGAGGAGAGAGGGGGGCAAGGGGCAGGAGGGGGACAGGACTGAGGAGGGCGGGCGGAGGGGACTGGAGCCTGGAGGAGAAAGGAGGAGGGGAGGGGCAGGAGGAGGACTGGAGCCGGAGAGGGAGGGCGGGGACAGGAGGGGGGACTGGAGCAGGAGGATAAGGGGGGAGCAGGAGGGGGGAGGGGGACTGGAGCCACTCGATCCCATGTTAACCCCAACTGCTTCACTCCACCCACTCACCCCAATGCTTCTCGTTCACCACCCGCACTACCCCCGCATCGTGATCTCACCACCCACCGATGCGATAGCATTGGGCTCCCATCTAGTGTAAAATATATGTGGAAACATTAATGCGGTATGAAAACGTTTTCAAGGCAGTGTATTGGAGTTCCACCAATCTGCATGATGTTTGTAAAGTTAACTTTTCGACTTTGCGTGCTGACCATCACCCATTTACACCTGCTGTGACTGTGCCACACCTCAAATCAGTGACTTTATTAATTGTCTATATATGGAGAAATTTACATGTAATTTCAACATTGAATTCATAGTAAAAACATAGCAATAGTGCACCATGCACCAATTACTGGGTAGCAAAGTAAATGTGTTTGGCCGTAGTTAAACAATGGGGTTAAGGAGGTATTTGCAAAAGAGTCATGGTTATTTGAAGCAGTTTAAGGGCGGTTTCCTGAGACACTAATCTCATTATATTGATAATAGGAAGAAAACTAAAAAAAAACAAAAACATTATCACAGTGTGTGTGAATGGTAGCTTACTTTATCTGTCTCCACCTGTGCTCACAAACCCAGCCATTTCCACAAGTGGTGTCTTCATTGATAGTGACATCCTTAATGGAGCCATTACTGTAGCTTGGGGGTCCAATCCAGTCATTGATATCCTGGTGTAACAGTATATAATGGATCAATTCACTGCTGACTGCATTCTTACACATATTTTAATATTCGTACTGATTTTTCATTTTAATGTATTATACAGCAACTAAAGCTGGTTTATGACTTTTAGGGTTCGCTCACATTTGCGTATTCAAAAAAAAATCAGTTCCATTCTCATTCAGGAAAGTTGGACGACTCTATATGTATGAGAGTGTCTGATATACTGTATATACTGTACAATGTTTTTTTTCTCAGCAACTATCCTGCAATCATTTACAGGACCATTTACAGTGTTCTATGCTACAGAATGGTAAAGTATCCAGAAAAAACAGATGTCATATGGATGGTCCATGTGACGTCTGATTTTTTTCTCACACCCATTGACTTACATTGGTGAGTCTCATCTGATATATGCAGCCATATGCAATATGCTATGGATCTTTTCCTCATGCTGAATACATCTTATGGTACCATCACACGGGTGATCTCTGCAGCGATGTTGCCAGCAACTTAGGGGCATGGCTAAGTAGCGGCAACATTGCTCATGAGTTGCCGCTTGTGACAGTGCGATAATAAGGCGATAAGTTGCCTAAGCAACATCGCCAGGTTTCCCAACATGTTGGGAAACCTGGCGATGTTGCTCAGGCGATCTGCCTACATCGCCCTGTGTGACCCTGCAACTGCGCTTTTGCCGGCAACTTCCCCCATAGACTCCCATGTTATGGATCACTGCAGCGATAGTTGCCGTCAAGATCGCAGATGCGTTAACGGCGATATCGCTGCATGTGACATCGCAACAGCAACCATGGCAGTGCGCCAAAAAAGTGCGCGCTCCCGTGAGTTGTCAGCAACATCGCCGCAGAGATCGCCCCGTGTGACGGTACCATTAGATTAAAAATCACAGATCAGCACTGCCTAATTGTTTATTCTTGGTGTGAACACAAATTGAATTATTACACTGGGGAACAATTTGAAAAAAAAATTCTGTTTATTTAGGTTTTTGAGCTGATTTATACTAAACTTGGCATGCTGATTCCAAAAATGTAGTCAGTTTTTTTCTAGCACGTCAAGTTTTTCCTCCACAACTTACCTGCCAGAGAAGCACAATTGCACTGATATCTGTAATAAGACTTGTTATCTGATTACAATTCGACTCATATAAAGCTACGTGGCAACATGATAGTGTTAAAAAACATATTTGTCATGCCTATTTCTTATATATTTCATTTTTTGTTCATATTTGTACTACCGTATATACTCGTGTATAAGCCGAGTTTTTCAGCCCAAAAAATGGGCTGAAAAGTCCCCCCCTCGGCTTATACACGGGTCAATACGGTAATCCTATGGTGGGAGTGGGCGCAGGGGGTGGGGGGGCGCTGCGCAGTATTTCTTACCTTGTCCCCCGTTCTGCAGTGCGTTCCGGTGTCTTTCGTGCTCCGTTCCCGGTCTGCTGGGCCTTGTGGTTCCTCCTGGTTCCTCCTCCTTCGGTTCCATCATGGGGGCTGCCATCTTTGCTTCTTCCTCTCCGCCCCCAGGCCGTGATGTCAGAGCAGGCAGCGCTGTGATTGGCTAGCACCCGTGATCACATGTCATCATGTGTATTATGTGTGTGTGTGTGTGTGTGTGTGTGTGTGTGTGTGTGTGTGTGTGTGTGTATATGTGTGTATGTATGGGTATGTGTATGTAAGTAGGCTGGCTGCCAATATAAGCCATACCTCTGGGGCTGCTGTATATACTTCTGGGGCTGCTGGATACTACCACTGGGGCTGTATATACCTGTGGGGCTACTGTATACTACCACTGGGGCTGTATATACCTCTATGGCTACTGTATACTACCACTGGGGCTGTATATACCTCTGGGGCTACTGGATACTACCACTGGGGCTGTATATACCTCTATGGCTACTGTATACTACCACTGGGGCTGTATATACCTCTGGGGCTACTGGATACTACCACTGGGGCTGTATATACCTCTATGGCTACTGTATACTACCACTGGGGCTGTATATACCTCTGGGCTACTGGATACTACCACTGGGGCTGTATATACCTCTATGGCTACTGTATACTACCACTGGGGCTGTATATACCTCTGGGGCTACTGGATACTACCACTGGGGCTGTATATACTTCTGGGACTGCTGGATACTGCCACTAGGTAGTATATACCTCTGGGTACTGGATACTACCACTGGGGCTGTATATACCTCTATGGCTACTGTATACTACCACTGGGGCTGTATATACCTCTGGGGCTACTGGATACTACCACTGGGGCTGTATATACTTCTGGGCTGCTGGATACTGCCACTGGGGCTGTATATACTCTGGGCTACTGGATACTACCACTGGGGCTGTATATACCTCTGGGGCTACTGGATACTACCACTGGGGCTGTATATACTTCTGGGGCTGCTGGATACTGCCACTGGGGCTGTATATACCTCTGGGGCTACTGGATACTACCACTGGGGCTGTATATACTTCTGGGGCTGCTGGATACTGCCACTGGGGCTGTATATACTCTGGGGCTGCTGGATACTACCACTGGGGCTGTATATACCACTGGGGAGGCTGCTGTATACCACACTGCTGGGGACTGTATACCTGTGCTGGGGTCCACCCTCGGCTTATACACGAGTCAATAGGTTTTCCCAGATTTTGGGGGCAAAAGTAGGGGGGTCGGCTTATACACGGGTCGGCTTATACACGAGTATATACGGTATTTAAAAAAAAAAAACACTTTTTAGGTACAGTAGTTTACATATATTTGAGAAGACAAAAATCCTACAGTTCAAAAACTTGACGTGATAGAGAAAAACTGAGATCATTTCTGGATTCAGCATCCAAAAATTAATTAAGGACAGTTGTCTGACCTAACTCCTAAAAAATTGTGTTCCCCAGTGTTATGATTGCTTCTGGGGTATTTATTTGTCGATGTGAGCGAACCCTTAACATTGCATCAGCAATGTGGTCAGCGGTTGTCTGGCACACTTACATAATATAACATGGATCTAAATGAAGGGTGTTATGGCTAAAAATAAGACATGTCCACCAAGTTCAACCAAAAAAGTGGAGAAGACAACATTAAAGTGAATCAGAAAATATCCGATCGGTGGGTGCTAGGTTATCTAGAGTCAGTAACTACAACAGGTACAGGGGTTCAATCGCACCTGGGCCCTGGAGTCTAGTGGGCCCCCAATATCCCTTTGGCCTAGAGAAATATACTTTTTCTAACAAAGATTTGCAATAATTGGGGGCCTCGTTGGAGCTTTCGCATTGGGGCCCATGAGCTTCAAGTTACTCCATTGTACAGAGCTCCTTCATATGGAAGACTACATGACAGTAGGTTTATTACTAGTCCTCTAGTGTTGGGAATACTTGGTTTTAATACTCATGTACGGATATCATCTGAGAATAGGAGCGGGTTTGATGTGCATTAAAGAAAGTAAGAATATTAACAATTCTATCATTTTTTCTAAGGCCACGTTAAGGCACATGTTAAGTATTTGGTGAGTTTTTTACTTCAGTATTTGTAGCCAAAATCAGGAATGAGAAAAAAATGCAAAAGCGGTGCAAGTGTTCCTATTATACTTTTTAATTTTAGAAGATTGTACAAAGGACATATATGTAGTAATTTAGATTAATTGAGCTGTCCAATTCTATGTTAAGAGTGGAGTTATATTAACGTATGATTTACATGAGTGCAAGCAAAGAAAATCTTGCATTGTACTCAGCCTAATGTTAGACAAAGACCTAATTGGACTGATGTAAATAAATAAGTAAATCGCAGCATGCGATGACATCAAAGTGCAGTACAATATACTCGAGACTGGCAATGGAGAAGATGGAGAGGTTATGTTCTCCTTCTACTCCGCACCTGTGATCTGCTTGCAGGATCAGATCACAGTTGCCCGGATACTCGATTCATGCTCGCAGCAGAACCTGAGCCGAGGGTCAGGGAGCAGATCGCATCTGATGCATACATTATTGTGACTCTACGCTAATATTGATCAACACTATAGTAAAATCAAAAGCACAGCCAAAGTAATGAGATGAAATTCCCAACATTTCCAAGTAATGCAATTTTAAACATACAAAAGGAAATAGTACTTATCAGCAAATGTCACAGAAAAAATGCACAGATGGGATGCAGCAGCCCCGCTTAAGGTAACACAGCCAGGACCATCAATGGAGGCTTTGTAAACTAGGGGCCTGTTTATCTGTGATGCACTGAGTGAGCGCTTGGCAGCCCACCTAATAGTAGGGGCATTATTTTTATTATTATTATTATTATTAATTTATATAGCGCCATTATATTCCATGGCGCTTTACATGTTAAAAAGGGCAGACTAGGACAAGTAACATAGTAGCAATACAAGTAACAATAAATGTTGACAATTCAGTTGTACAGAAACAAGAGGGGAGAAATCCTGTCCACAAAGGCTCACAGTCTACGAGGGGCGGGTTGGGATACATTAGGAGGGGGAAATTCCAGTCATGAGGCGGTGTGGTGGACCGGGTCTTATTGCAGGTGGTAGGCTTGGCGGAACAGGTGGGTCTTCAGGCTTCTTTTGAAGGTTCCCAGGGTAGGAGAATGTCTGATGTGTTGAGGCAGTTGTCTGGGTGAAGCACGGGAGAAATCCTGAATGCGGTTGTGCGAAGAGGAGATGAGGGGGGAGTAGAGGAAAAGCTCTTGGGAGGATCGCAGGTTGCGTGAGGGTAGGTAACGGGAGAGCATGTCAGAGATGTATGGAGGGGACAGGTTGTGAATGGATTTGTATGTCATGGTTAATATTTTAAACTGGGATCTCTGGGAAGCAGGGAGCCAATGAAGGGCTTGGCAGAGGGGGGAGACAGGGGAGTAGCAGGGAGACAGATGGATTAGGCGGGCAGCAGAGTTCAAGATAGATTGGAGAGGTGCAAGGGAGGTATTAGGGAGGCCGGTGAGCAGGAGGTTGCAGTAATCGAGGCGGGAGATGATGAGAGCGTAAATATGGGTTTTAGCAGTGTCGTGGTCAAGGAAAGAGCGAATCCTATAGATGTTTTTGAGCTGGAGTCGGCAGGAGGTGGCGAGGGCCTGGATGTGGGGCTTGAAGGAGAGGGAAGAGTCAAGGATAACCCCGAGGCACTTGGCATGGGGGACTGGAGAGAGAGAGCAGTCGTTGACTACGATGGATAGGTCAGGTAGTGAGGGGGAGCGTCTTGGGGGGAAGACTATGAACTCAGTTTTGTCCATGTTCAGCTTAAGGAAGCGAGCAGAGAAGAAGGATGAGATGGCGGACAGGCAGTGTGGAATTTTGGATAGAAGGGAGGCGATGTCAGGACCAGACAGGTAGATTTGGGTGTCGTCGGCGTAGAGGTGATATTGGAGGCCATGGGACTCAATGAGTTGCCCTAGACCGAGAGTGTAGATTGAGAACAGTAATGGTCCAAGAACCGAGCCCTGAGGGACCCCGACAGATAGGGGGTAGGGCGAGGAGGATGTGTGGGAGTGGGTGACGCTGAAGGTGCAGTCCGTTAAGTATGAGGAGATCCAAGAGAGGGCAAGGTCCGTGATGCCAAGAGATTCCAGGATCTGTAGTAGAAGGGAGTGGTCAACAGTGTCGAAGGCGGCTGACAGGTCGAGGAGGAGGAGAACAGAGTAGTGGCGCTTGCTTTTGGCAGTCAGTAGGTCATTTGTGACTTTGGCCAGGGCTGTTTCAGTGGAGTGGAGGGGTCGGAAGCCAGATTGCAGGCGGTCAAAGAGGGAGCAGGAGGAGAGGTGAGAGGACAGCTCAGAGTGGACATGCTGTTCAAGTAGTTTAGAGGCGAAAGGGAGGAGAGATATAGGGCGGTAGTTGGAGACAGTTGTGGGATCGAGGGAGGGTTTTTTGAGGATGGGTGTGATCAAGGCATGTTTGAAGGCTGAGGGGAAGGTGCCAGTGGTAAGTGATAGGTTTAAAAGATGAGTTAGGGCTGGGATGATAATGGAGGTGAGGTTGGGAATGAAGTGGGATGGGAGCGGGTCGTGGGCACTGGTGGTGAGATGTGATTTTGACAGGAGGGAGGAGAGCTGGTCTTCAGTTATAGGGGGGAAGCAGTTGATGGAAGTAGAGGGCAGTATAGGTGAAAGGGGAGGCTGTGGGGACAGTGGATCAAAGCTGTTTCTGATTCTGTCAATCTTTTCTTTGAAGAAGGAGGCAAAGTCTTCTGCAGAGATAAGGGGAGAGGGAGGGGGAGCAGGCGGGCGGAGTAAGGAATTGAAGGTTTTGAAAAGTTGCTTGGGATTGTGGGACAGGGAGGTAATTAGGGATAAGAAGAAGGTTTGTTTGGCGGTGGCAAGTGCAGTCTTGAAGGTGATGAGGGACTGTTTGAACAGTGCAAAATGCTCAGTGGAAGGTGATTTTTTCCATCGCCTCTCGGCGACCCTGGATGCCCGTCTCAGGTCTTTAATGAGGGTGGTGTGCCAGGGTTGCCTATTAGTGCGTGGAGCGTGGTATGTGAGGGGGGCTGCTAGGTCGAGTGCCTTGGTTAATGTGGTGTTGTAGAGGGTGGTGGCAGTGTCTGTGTCACGTATAGATGTTATGTTGGCGAGAGGGAGAAGGGATTCTGAGAGTGAGTGTAGATCAATGTGTTTTAGGTTTCTGCGGGGATGATCAAGTTTGCGGAGAGGAGGTGATGTAGTAGGGGAGGAGAGGGCGGAGAAGATCAGCAGATTGTGGTCAGACAGGGTGAGGGTTGAGTTTGTGAGATTAGTAAGGGAGCAAAGACGGGTAAAGATGAGATCCAACGTGTGGCCATCTTTGTGGGTGGCAGAGGAGGACCATTGGGAGAGCCGGAAGGAGGAGGTCAGGGAAAGAAGTTGAGAGGCGGTTTGGTGGGCAGTGTCAATGGGGATATTGAAGTTGCCCATAATGATGGTGGGGATGTCAGTAAAGAGGAAATGAAGTAGCCAGGTGGTAAAGTGGTCAAGGAAGGTGGGGATGGATCCAGGGGGGCGGTAGATGATGGCTAGCTGGAGGTTACAGGGGGAGAAGATGCGGACAGAGTGGGCTTCGAAAGATGGGAGAGTAACAGAGGGGGGTAATGGAATAGGGGCGAAAGAGCAGGTGTCGGATAGGAGTATGCTGACACCTCCGCAATGTTTGTCAGAGGAGCGGGGTGTGTGGGAAAGATTGAATCCGCCATAGGATGGTGCAGCAGGGGAGGCCGTGTCGGAGGGGGTGAGCCAGGTCTCTGTGATGCCAAGGAATGAGAGTTTATTAGAAATAAAGAGTTCATGGATGTCTGTGAGCTTATTACAGACTGAGCGGGCATTCCAGAGTGCGCCTGGCAGGGAGATTAGAGGAGCAGGGGCTGGGGGGATGGGTCTAAGGTTAGTCAGGTTGCGAGGGTGGGTGATGGTGGGGTTATGAGAGTTGGTGATGGGACGTGGGGGTGAGGTGTAGGTGACTGTGGGGATGTGGCGGGGGGGGCCGGGATTAGGGGAAATGTCGCCAGCGAGTAGGAGCAGCAGGGAGAGGGTTAGCAGGTGGGAGCATGAGAGTTTACGTGGTGGCCGTGCCTGATTGGAGATGAAGGATTGAAAGTGCAAGAATAGTTCAGAGGAGTGGGTGAGGTGGTTAGGTAGGATGGAGGGTGAGAGAAGTACTTTGTTGCTGGGTGGAGGGATGAGCGGGGGTAGCAGGAAGTGGAGAAGGATGGGAGTGAGAGTGCAAAGGACGGGATACATTGTGGATGGTGAGCAGGGGATGGGAGTAGCATGGGTCAGATGCAGCGGGAAGGAGAGCTGTAGTGGTGGGTGAGAGGTCAGTAGTGATGAGTAGTCTGGGGTTTACATAGTGAATACATAATTGCAGTACAAGTGAACAAATTGCATATCTGTTTGTTTGTCTTGTATGACTTACCGTTTCCTGCCCCGTTTAACTGCACTTCTACAGTTGGCACTTATGCTGTTGGCATGATTGCAAGACCCCGCATGATTGCACCCCTTAAGGTGGCTCTACATATATAGTGAGTTTCTACTTAGATCTGGGTCTATTACACTTGTTAATCAATCAATCAAAGAAACTCAGCACAGCAGAAGGTAATAAATGCAAGACAAATAAACAAGAGTTTCTGGCCATTCTGGGTCATAAACACTTTTAAACCAAAGATGACCTCTGAACATCCCACATCACACACAGTAAGATGATTTCAGTATATTACATTATTAAAAGACAAGTATATTGTTGATTGAAGTGATAGATTCATATACCCCTCATGTGAAGAGAGCCAGGCAGGAAAGATGAGTGAATTGAAGTGATAGATTCATATACCCCTCATGTGAAGAGAGCCAGGCAGGAAAGATGAGTGAATTTAAGTGATAGATTCATATACCCCTCATGTGAAGAGAGCCAGGCAGGAAAGATGAGTGAATTGAAGTGATAGATTCATATACCCCTCATGTGAAGAGAGCCAGGCAGGAAAGATGAGTGAATTGAAGTGATAGATTCATATACCCCTCATGTGAAGAGAGCCAGGCAGGAAAGATGAGTGAATTGAAGTGATAGATTCATATACCCCTCATGTGAAGAGAGCCAGGCAGGAAAGATGAGTGAATTGAAGTGATAGATTCATATACCCCTCATGTGAAGAGAGCCAGGCAGGAAAGATGAGTGAATTGAAGTGATAGATTCATATACCCCTCATGTGAAGAGAGCCAGGCAGGAAGGATGAGTGAATTGAAGTGATAGATTCATATACCTGTATGGAGAGAGAAGAGATGACCATTAGATTCTTGCCCGGTGTAATTGCACTTCTACAGTTGGCACTTATGCTGTTGGCATGATTGCAAGACCCCACATGTAATAGTCTGTTAGCTGGGCATTGTGCTTCACTGTGTGTAACCTATGCCCTATTGCAAGCTTTATCTGTGAGCAGTTCTAATACTTGGCAATCACATCCTCCATGAACTGGTGGTTGTTTCATCCCTATTTTGCACCTGTGTTACCACCTGCCTGTGCATCTTTTTTTTATCTGTGACCTTGTATGATAAATACCATTGTCTTTTTATGTTTATAATATTGACCGAAACCAGTATTGTCAACCGATTATGTAAATTACATTTGACTGAGTTATTCTTCCTCTTTAGTATCTTTTACATTTTTTCTTACCTTTCCATTTTCGTAATGCCTTGGCCAACTAAAACTCGACATAACACGGGTAAATCCATATGGATGTGCCAACATGAAACCCACGGCCATTTTGTACAAGCTGTAAAATTATGTTAGGGGTATTGAAAAAGTTGTGAGTAAATCTTCAAAGATGTTAAGAAAAATATCAATCCTTACCGGGCATCAAAGAAGGTGAGAATAGAGGCTCCACCAGCACCATGGCCTCTTTGGTTATCATGGTTGTCAACAAAAACTAAGGCCATATCACTTGGCATGAAACTCCATCCTTCTCCCCAATTTCTGAAAAACACAGCAGTGGTAAGTGCAGTCTTTATCTTTGAAGCTATCCATTACTACCCCCTTTTAAACTTACTTGAGATATGCCATCTTTTCTCCATCCCACTTACGAATTACCTTTCCAAGTTTTGCCCCATATTTAAATTCCGTCACTCGACCAATGCTAAGATAGTCTTTGGTCGATATTCCTTCTCCACCGAGATCAATCACCTAAAAGAAAACAATCGATTTTGGCACTAACATAAATCACAGTCTCAATTATAGGCCAGTCTCTATCTACACATAAAATTTACACTTTTTTGTTGTAATTATTACAGGTTCTCTTTAATAACTCTCTGAGCACATTTCTCTCATTCTTAAAGGGGTTGTCCTATGAACAAAGATCATTTTAATCAATAGCTCTTGGAATAAAAATAATTTCCATAGTTGGTGTGTTTAATAAAAAATGTTCCTGTTTTGAGATAATCTTATATATGTGTCCCTGCTATGTACTGTGTAATAGTTGTGTCTGACCATACAGGACATGGTCTGATCATACCACATCTCCTGTGCCAGTGAGAAAGCAAAAGAGTATAAAGACATTACAGCACAGGATTACCTGTGATTCTTTCTGTATGGTAAGATATTTCCCGACCTCTTTTTAAGCAATTTTTCTATGTTAATAAAAGAATAATTTACAATCACCTGCTATAATGTCAGAATACTTTTTTACATCCTCACAGCCCAGGAGATGTGGTATGATCAGACCCCTTCCCTGTACGGTCAGACACATGCATTACACAGAACATAGCAAGGACACATATATGAGATTATATCAGCACAGGAGATGTGGTATGATCAGACCATGTCCCTATATGGTCAGGCACATCCATCATACACAGTACATAGCAGAGACTACATTCGTAGATTGTGAGCCCTTGCTGACAGGAGGATCTTCTCCCCTCTTGTATCTGTATGACCAAATTGTCCACATTTATTGTACTTGTCCTTGCCTGCCCTTTTAGCATGTAAAGCGCTATGGACTTGATTGGCGCTATATAAATAAATAATAATAATAATAATATAAGAATAATTTATAATCACCTGCTATAATGTCAGAATACGTTTTTACATCCTCCACAACCCAGGAGATCTGATATGATCAGACCCTTTCCCTGTACTGTCAGACACATCCATTAGACAGTACATAGCAGGGACACATATTTAAGATTATCTCAGCACAGGAGATGTGGTATGATCAGACCCTTTCCCTGTATGGTCAGACACATCCATTACACAGTACATAGCAGGGACACATATATAAGATTATCTCAGCACAGAAGATGTGATATGGTCAGACACATCCATTAGACTGTACATAGCAGGGACACATAAGATTATCTCAGCACAGGAGGTGTGATATGATCAGACCACGTCCCTGTATGGTCAGACACATCCATTACACAGCACATAGCAGAGACACGTATATAAGATTATCTCAGCCCAGGAGATGTGGTATGATCAGACTATGTCCCTGTACGGTCAGGCACAGCCAATATATAGTATATAGCAGGGACACATATATAAGATTATCTCAGCACAGGAGATGTGTTATGATCCGACAATGTTCCTGTACGAAGAAAAAAGAAAGAACAGCACCTCTCAAGCTGGTTTGTTATCAAGTTGCTTCAACGTTTATTCCGTCCATCCCCAAGCACAACGCTTCGGTCCGCAGACCTTTTTTTTTTAAAAAAGGTCTGCGGACCGAAATGTTGTGCTTGGGGATGGACGGAATAAATGTTGAAGCAACTTGATAACAAACCAGCTTGAGAGGTGCTGTTCTTTCTTTTTTCTTGGTTTATGGATATCCAGGTGGGTCTCCCTGGTTGAGTACGAGCGTCTTGCTACTTGGGGTTCATTGAACTCCTCTTTTCATGGGGTGCCGTGGATAATCCCTTTATATGTTCCTGAACGGTCAGACACGACCATTACACATATATATGTCCCTGCTATGTACTAAGATTATCTCAGCACAGGAGATGTGGTATGATCAGACCATGTCCCTGAACGATCAGACATGGCCATTACACAGCACATAGGAGGGACACATATATAAGATTATCTCAGCACAGGAGATGTAGTATGATCAGACCATGTCCCTGAACGGTCAGACACATCCATTACACAGTACATAGCAGGGAAACATATATAAGATTATCTCAGCACAGGAGATGTGGTATGATCAGACCATGTCCCTGTACGGTAAGACACTTCCATTACACAGTATATAGCAGGGACACATACATAAGATTATCTCAGCACAGGAGATGTGGTATGATCAGAGCATGTCCCTGTACGGTCAGACACATCCATTACACAGTGCACAGTAAAAATGTAAACACTAGTATCAAAATCGTGCATTCAACACATCTGTTAAAATAAAGTAGAAAATCCATTTAAGAATAAGAGGAAATCATGGTAAACCATAGTTTTAAAATCAGGAGTCTTTATATAAAAATGAAAGCAATGTAACTAAATGAATTTAATATATAACGTAAAGTGGTTGTCCAGTGCTCATTTATGGATCAGCAGGGGTCCGACCATTGGTATCCACACCAAATGGCATTATGGGGAATTTTTATCCTTGATGGCACTCTTTTATCCTTGTTACAAAATGAAGCAAAAGTATGAATGCCACTCCAGTCATTCTATATAGGGATTCCAGAAAAAGCTGAGCACAAAACAGCATATTCTGGTTTATTATCTTGAACTTGAGACTGAAATATCTTTTGATACATAATGAATATTGCTCACCTTGTGGGGTTGTTCTGTGGGCACAACATCAAACTCATGCCTTAAAGGTGTTAGCCTGCATTACTTGTCTAATATAGGGTTCAGGAACATCCACAAGGGAGAAAAGAGAAAACAGTGTCTATGTTTTTTTACAAAACATGATACAGCACTCTGAGACCTTGTAGGGAGGCGTTGTGATGACACTGTGGAGTGTGTGAACTAATCACCAGAGTAGCATGGATCTTGAAGTGCTGTTAGGCCACGAGCACACGCTGAGTATTTGATGAGTTTTTTATCTCAGTATTTGTAGACAAAACCAAGAGTGGAGCAATCAGAGGTAAAGTCTAATAGAAACACGTCACCACTTCTGGATTTAATTATCCACTCCTGGTTTGGGCTACAAATTCTGAGGTAAAAAACTCATCAAATACTGAACGTGTGCACGTGGCCTTGTGGTTTCTAAAAGCCACAAACACTGTTCAGACCTTAATGGTGACTTCCAAAATGGAGTTAGGTCCAGATATGAAAAAAAATATATATCAGAACATATCTTTTTCTCAGCAAAGGTACCGTAAGTACTTTTCTAAAATGGTTGCCCTGTATTATACCTTGTTTGAAAGCCTCCTGATGAAGCTGCGTGCACACAGCGAAACACATGTTGAGGCTATCAGCCGCTCATCCGTGGTATCGTAACCTGTTGGGTACCAGCACCATGTCATAAGGTTAATTTACCACCAGTGTTATGATTATTTTGTCTGCTGTCTGACCTCCTGGCTGCTCATGTGTTAGGTGACTGGCTGCCATTGATTTTTAGTTAGGGCCAATGTTATTTAGCAGCATGTGTACCACACTTGTCAGTTTATTATCTTTCCTTTTGGGTGTTGTCTCAGGTATAGGCAACTGTGTTTGATATCAAGTACTTCTGATGTAACTTTGTTACCCTTTCTCCTCTGTAGTCACCTGCACTTTTGCGATTATATTAATAAATTTATATATTTTTTAATGTATCTGGTCGCCTCTGTTTTGGCTTTCACAGTTAGTTCTTTGTTATTTACACTATTGATATTGTTAGTTTCTATTGAATTTGGCTGAACCTTTTTCCTCTAACCATGAATATTGCTCACCTTTTGGGGTTGCTCTGTGGGCATAACATTAAACATATGCCTTAAAAGTATAGCCCTCCATTTGCCTGTCTATTAGAGGGTTCAGTAACATACAGAAGGGAGATAAGAGAAAACACTGTCTATGGTTTTTGCAAAACACGATGAAGCACTCTGAGACCTTCTAGGAAGATGTGACGACACTGTGGTGTATGGGAATGTCTGATCACAAGAGGAGTATTGATCTTGAAGTGCTGTTGTGGTTTGTAAAAGCCAAGATCCCTGTTCAGACCTTAATTCCAAAATGGAGTTAGGTCAAGATATGAAAGAACCAGAACATATATTTTTCGCACTAAAAGTAAGAACGTTTCTGAAATGGTTACCCTGTATTATACCTTGATTGGATATAATATATAAGGGCCACTGAAATATTTATTCTTAATATTTGGACCTATTCACACTTTGGAAGTCTCCAGTAAAAAACAAGACTGCTTGAACCCAAGTGTGAGAAGCCTCTATGTATACTACCACGGAATACAACACAACAAACTGGATAGGGATTGAGCCGAGATGAGAAACCAGCTGTGGGAACAGATGGCTGCGCCATTTAATAGACATCTTTACTTTGTTTCTTTTTTCACTTTAGCATGACATTGAATAAAGTATTCTTATAATGTTGATTGATATTAATGAAACATTGTGATTATTAGATTCGGCAACAATGATGTAATACTTTGTATAATAGCTTTGATTACAATAACATATTTTACCTCTTGGAAAATAAATGGGCGAGTCCCATTGGGAAACCACTGAGTGCTCAGGTTGTTTAGTCTGCTTATAATGGCCTGAATATCCCCAGGCCACATGTGTTTAGAAGCATCAAGTCTAAAGCCAGCCACACCGATATCAATGAGCAAGTTCAAATAGTCTGTAATACTAGCTCGGACAGATTCAATTTCTAATGCCAAATCCAGAAGGCTCACAAGACGACAATCTCTGACCTGTGTAGAAAAAGTAAAGAATAAAACAATTAAAGATACTAATACACTGGGGTTAGATAAATCGATTTGCTGTTGTTTCTGAAAACTTCTTTGAGTGACATGCTAGTTTCCATCTGTATCTCACAGGAGTGCTAAACGAGGGCAATTTATACCCTCAGACAGTGTCCGTGTGACATCGGTACACTGTGCGTTTTTAAAATCATCTTTTACATGCTACATTTACTACATGTACAGTACATTATTTTTCCAACAAGACGTAAGCAAGCATAAAAAGAGATAGATAGATAGATAGATAGATAAATAGATAGATAGATAGATAGATAGATAGATAATGCAGTCATATGAAAACGTTTGGGCACCTCTCTTAACCTGCCAGTGTCCAATGGACTACATTGGTAAAACTACAAGGGAACTACGGAGACGTATAGGGGAGCACCTTGGTGACATCAGGCACATGAGAGATACTGCTGTTTCTAGACATGTACACGAGATGCATGGGGGAAATATCAATTGTTTGAACGTCTGTGTACTCGAGGTTCAAAAACCTTCACCAAGAAAGGGTGGCCTCGATAATGCCCTATTGAGAAAAGAATCGTGATGGATCTTTACCTTTGAAAGCTCATCCCCAGGAGGGATGAATGAACAACTAAACCTCGGTTGCTTTTTATAAATAGATATGTCACTTTTTGAGTGTTGTTATAGGTAAATTTGGGACTTGTATATACATGCCATTTAGGTGTCATTACCCGTTAAGGGTGCCACCATATCTACAGAGGCGGACTAATACTGATGCCGCTGAATATATATTGATTCCTTAGGTCTTTAATGTTTGGGTCGGTGACCTTTTTATTAATTGTTAATAAAATTTATACTTTTATAATATTTTGAAGTTGGTAAAAATTCTTCTAATACTCAATTTAATATTTACCTCCTATAAGAAAATTTAACTTTTCTATAAACAGCACCCCTCTTAATCTTAAAATTGTTTAAAATTGTTTTTTTGCAACAGCTATTTCAGTGTGATATATATAATAACTGATGGACACAGTAATATTTCAGGTTTGAAATGAGGTTTATTGTACTAACTGAAAATGTGAAATATGCATTATTTCAAAACTTGACAGGTGCCAAAGTATGGGCACCCTTCTGATTTTCATGATTTGAATACTCCTAACTACTTTTTACTGACTTACTGAAGCACTAAATTGGTTTGGTAACCTCATTGAGCTTTGTACTTCATAGCCTGGTGTATCCAATCATGAGAAAAGCTATTTCAGGTGTCCACTTGCAAGTGGCTCTCCTAGATGCATCTTCTCTGAGGAGTCGCATCATGGGCTCCTCAAAACAGCTCTCAAATGATCTGAAAAAAAAGATTGTTCAATGTAGTTGTTCAGGGGAAGGATACAAAAAGTTGTCTGAGATTTAACCTGTCAGTTTCCACTGTGAGAAACATAGTAAGTAAATGGAAGACCACAGGTACAGTTCTTGTAAAGGCCAGAAGTGGCAGGCCAACAAAAATATCAGAAAGACAGAGAAGAAGAATGGTGAGAACAGTCAAGAACAATCCACAGACCACCTCCAAAGACCTGCAGCATCATCTTGCTGCAGATGGTGTCACTGTGCATCGGTCAACAATACAGCGCAAACTGCACAAGGAGAAGCTGTATGGGAGAGTGATGCGAAAGAAGCCGTTTCTGCATGCACGCCACAAACAGAGTCACCTGAGGTATGCAAAAGCACATTTGGACAAGCCAGTTTCATTTTGGAAGAAGGTCCTGTGGACTGATGAAACAAAGATTGAGTTGTTTGGTCATACAACAAGGCGTTATGCATGGCGCCACAAAAACACAGCATTCCAAGAAAAACACTTGCTACCCAGTGTCAAATTTGGAGAGAGTCCATCATGCTTTGGGGCTGTGTGGCCAATGACGGCACCGGGAATCTTGTTAAAGTTGAGGGTCGCATGGATTCCACTCAGTATCAGCAGATTCTTGAGAATAATGTTCAAGAATCAGTGTCAAAGTTGAAGTTACGCCGGGGATGGATCTTTCAGCAAGACAATGATCCAAAACACCGCTCCAAATCTACTCAGGCATTCATGCAGAGGAACAATTACAATGTTCTGGAAAGGCCATCCCAGTCCCCAGACTTGAATATCATTGAACATCTGTGGGATGTTTTGAAGCGGGCTGTCCATGCTCGGCGACCATCAAACTTAACTGGAATTGTTTTGTATAGAGGAATGGTCAAAAATACTTTTATCCAGGATCCAGGAACTCATTAACAGCTACAGGAAGCTACTAGAGGCTATTATTTTTGCAAAAGGAGGATCTACTAAATATTAATGTCACTTTTCTGTTGAAGTGCCCATACTTTTGTACCTATCAATTTTTTAAATAATGCATATTTCACATTTTCGGTTAGTACAATAAACCTCACTTCAATACTGAAATATTACTGTGTCCATCAGTTATTACATATATCACACTGAAATAGCTGTTGCAAAAAAACAATTTTAAACAAAAAAAAAAGAGTAAGATTAAGAGGGGTGCCCAAACTTTTTCATATGACTGTAGATAGACAATGTGCCAAAAGGAGACATAAACAGAGTTTATGGCTAAAAAAATTAAGTTTATTACAAAGAAGAAAAATATAGCCATCATACAAAAAATATATACAGTACGTAGAACATTTTTCATCCAATGAGGTTTAGAAAAGACACACACAGAGGTTGGTGTTCGGTCCAGATATGAAAGAAGGGGAGTCTATGTAGTGTAAGAATGACGATGGCAATTTTAAAGCGCAATGCTTAATAGGTCTATCAGAAAATATATGGGATGTCAGTAAAATTTACTATCCATTCCCAGTGGCAAAAAATATGACCTATGAATACTAGTAATGGATCCATCAAAAAGAGGAATACCTCCCAAATATATTACACTGATTATCCTTGTAGAATCTTTTCCTGCACATTAGAAGCCATTAAAGTTAACCAGAGAATCGCTCGTGTGTGAGCTCTGGGGGGGGTCACAGTCTCATCATGGGTAAAGCCTTATACTCATTTATGAGTACCAAACTGTTGCATATGTGACTCGCCCAGGGAATGGGGACTTGGGTGTCTGGGCCTCTGCTGCTGTTGGGTTGTCACTGGTGGGCTGCCCAGACCCGTGACCCTGGTGGTCTGCTTTTAAAAAAAGGGTAGTTGAAATGGGAGAAATGGAGTTTATAAAGATCACGTGATGCCACGTACACTGTGATTGAGCACCAGCGCCGCTTCAAACCTCCGGAGGGTGGTGGTATAGCGGCAAAGATGGTACAGCTCCCTGCAGGTGGAGCTAGCCCTCCGGGACAGGGATGCACCGGTGGTAGTGGGGGTGCTGATGATGAATGGAGCAGGGAGTTAGCTGGGCTGCTGGAAGACAGGACAGTCTCTGAGGCTGACAGGGATGCGGGTAAGGAACTGACACACACACTGCTGGTTGTTCTTTTACCTTTTACTTGTGCGTTGTAGGTAGATGTTCAGAGCACTGCCAGGTGTTCGGGATGCACTTATGGGTCTCCACAGTGAGTGGGTATATGGCCTCCTTGTTGCTTTCCCCGTGTGTGTGAAGACCCCACCTATGTAGAACTTAGCTGGCCTCCTCTGCTCTCTTTGTTCACCTGTGCTGTCGTCGGGATACCTTCGCTCGACTAACACTGCTTCTTTCTCTGCAATACCTGGCTCCCTGGTATGTGACTGCGCAGATCCCTGGGAGACTAGAGTCTCCATGGTGTACCGGTATTTAGTACTGGGCCTGGTGCTCTCCAGTAGACGCGGACTCCGGTGTCCGGGTGTTGCTCAAGGGTGAACCTAACGCTGGCTCCTCGGTCCCCACTGTCCTTTCTCTTCTCCTTGCCTTTCGTCCCCACTCTTGGGCCGTGCAGGACTGCTGGAGAGGCTGCTTGGGGTAACTGGCTTGGGCCTAATGCAGCATCGACCACCAGTACGTCTTCACATCTCTTGTAGAGTCTGCACACTCTAACTCCTCCCCCAGCACCAGTGTTTATAGGGGATCTTGCCTAAGGGCAGCAAGTTGGGCTCCCCTACTGTCCCGGGGTAGAAGGTGTTGTTTGTGTCTGTATCCCTGCTGTGCAAACCCATCCGTGCTGTAGGTGAGTCTGTGGTAACCTGGGTTAGCAGGGCACCACATATGCATGATAAGGAGCGATTCTCTGATTGTCTATAATGATTTCTAATATTTGGGGGGGAGCCTTTTCTCTGCATATTATATATGCAATGGATTTGATTTTGGATAATCAGTGTAAAATTCTGAGGTATGCTCTTCTGTGACCCAGCTGAATATGCAATTTTTTTGTTTGTCTATGTGTAGGGTGGGAAGTGGGACTTCTGTAATGTGACATGATTTCTATGTACACCCCTGCTCAAAGCAAGACTTATATTTTGAGGATCAGATTAACGATGACCGTGGGTCTGTACTATCCAATAAAAAAATCAGGCAGCACACCAACGATCAGATGTGTGAATTCACCCTAGCAAGTACAATCTTATCATAGTAACTACTAAATTGAATGTTTTAGTTTAGTTTAAGAAGTTTAATATTTCTGGATTTTTAATATTGTACCTGGTCTGCATCCCCATAGTTCTCAATGTTACCGCTTCCAGTTTTACACTTATTTTCATTGAAGTCATGAAACGAGTACGGCACGCTAGGAAAGCTTCTCTTATCCGCATCGTACAGACTGCCGCATGTGGAAGAATTCCCTTTTCCTGCTCCTGCTCCACACATGTGATTAATGATAGCATCTACATAAATATAAACCTGGGATATACAAAAAAATCCTAGCATCATTATAGATTTAATGTAACATTGCATTTGGGAAAGGCTAATGATGTACAAGAAGAATGGAGGCTAATATCCAAACACCAAAGGTTTTTACAAGAAATCCAACTAACTCCAAATTAACTCATTTGATATATTGTGGATAAGCAGGTTGTGAGTGAATTATAAAATGTAACCATTAATTATTTAATTAAAATAGAGACACTTGATAAAATACACTAGTATGACATGGGTTCCTACCGTTGTGTCTGGCGAGGCCTTGATTTACAGGAGAGAACTTAATGACTTTGACATCCCTTACAGTAATGTTGAGTAGTGTGGTGAAAAGAGGACAATTGTTATCTAATGTACTAGAAACTATGGAACTGTTGTCCTTTACAAGTTTCTGATCAGGGAAGGATCCTGGTCTACCAGGCAGCTGAGGCACTGGTGCAGCTTGTGCCCCAAAAATCCATACACCAAAGCCAGAAACCCCCCGCTACCAACTCCTTCCCTCTTACTCTGTGGAGGTGGGCGGTGTGCCTAAGGCCTTTGCTGCCCTTTAGTTAAGAGCCCTGAGCCCTTGCCCAAAAATACCGCATTGGGCCACCCTCAGTCTTTTTCTCTATACGTTATAATCTATAGCTAAACATTGCACATTACATCACAATATATACAATAACACAAGATACAAAACACACAGTGCAGTTGGAGTTTTCAGGGCAGGAGTGTCCAGGTACCAACCAAAGTTAAAGGGGTTTTCCAAAACTGCAGTGTGTTATTCTAGCGCTGAGTCACCGCTGCTGCGCTCAATGTCTGTTAAGATATGTGCCCACAATCAGTACACACTGTGTTCTGGATGCAGCATGTCTTCTCCTGCAAAGACATTAGTGTCCTCCATGACAGAAAACAGTATCCATGACCAAAATCAGAATTTGGGGCGCTGCCTTCTCCCGCTGAGGAAATCCACGCCAGTTTACACAGGGTTGAAAAGAAGCACAGTGGATATGCGATTTCCATAAATCCCATCCACTGTGCTTGTAGTATACAATGCAGAAAATACACACAGAAAAATCATTCTGCATCAAAAACACCGCTAATCTTGATCATCGGTCATGTGCCCTTATTGTCTGCAGTACTGACATCACACTGACAATGCTGCAACTAATAAGTCAGCTCAGCAGCTTTGTCAGAGTTAATGGCACAAGCCGCTGACAACTACTGATCTGATTGAGTGCCTACAGAGCCGTTGAGATAATATCATAGTTGCACACAATACAAGACACTTGGGATCAGCAGTGAGTAAAGCACACTCAAGTTATTTAAACAGTCATTTTTTAAAAACAAAATGCACCTAGACAGTGTTTTTTAAACCAGAAACCCGTTTTCAGGAGAATCTATCACCAATAAATGCCCATAATTTTTTTTAATTATTTAAGGCAGGATGTGACTGCATTATATAGTCAGTAACTGCCTCTAACAGCAATATAATTTAAGTAGTCATTTTAGCACCCACCAGTTGGTTTCCATGGCAGAAGGACCTTTTGAAAGCTATGCCACAAGTAGCTTTGTACTCAGATTGGACTTCATAGGGTGTTTTCATTACTACTACAGTACATATTGTAGTACTGTAAAAATTGCAGTGTTTAGTAAAAATGATCAATAATCATACCTTAAGAGGGATGTCCGGACTTTTCATTAAATTTAAGTGTATATCTAGGCTCCAGAATGCTGACAATTTGTAATCTACAGCCTGTCAGCATTTAGCAAGGTTACCTAGATGTCACCTTTCTGTGTGTGGAAGAAACTGACAAGGTTCATGTTTGTTTTGGAGCTTGGGTGAAAACGTCACTAATTGTTGTTTCCACCCACTCCCCTTCAAGCATTACCCAGACTCCATCATGCCCGCCCCTCCAGTCTCCAGCATGCCCAGCCATCCCAGACTGCAACAAGCCTTCCCCACACAGCAATAAGCCCTCCCAATACTGCAACAAGCCCTCCCCAGTCCCAAGCATGCCTGCTCCCTCCAGTCTCAACAGCATGCCCGCTGCCTCCAGTCTCCACAGCATGCCTGCCCCCTCCAGTCTCCATAGCATGCCCACCCCCTCCAGTCTTCACAGCATGCCCGCTCCCTTCAGTCTCCACAGCATGCCTGTCCCCTTCAGTCTCCACAGCATGCCTGCCTCCTGCAGTCTCCACAGCATGCCCACCCCCTCCAGTCTCCACAGCATGCCCATCCCCCTCCACACTCCATTACCCTATGTACACTGTTCTAGAATCACACAGAACTGCTAGAAATTAGAGGTGTCATCTCCTTCTGAGACACTTTGCCGAATCCACAGCCCTGAGAAGGAGATGATCACTCTCAGTGCTACAGTGTGTGCACTCACCTCCTTTTCCTGTGCCCAGGCTGATCAATGTGATATGAAGCGCGCTGAACCTCACAGCACAGAGGGGGCAGTTGTGAAGTTCAGCACACTTCATATCACATCGATCAGTGCAGGCACAAGGAATGAGGTGAGTGCATACATCGCAGCATGAGAGCAGTCATCTCCTTCACAGAGCTGTGGATTTGGCAAAGTGTCTCAGAAGGAGATGACTGCTATCAGTGCAATGTAGTTCTATCACACTGTACATAGGGGGAATGGAGTGTGGAGAGGGCAGGCATGCTGGAGACCACAGGGAGGTAAGCATGCTGTGGAGACTGGAGGGGGTGGACATGATGTGGAAACTGAAGGGGTGTGGGCATGCTTGGGACTGGATGGGCTTGTTGCTGTGTGGAAAGGGCTTGTTGCTGTGTGGTGCTTGTAGGAGAGTGGGTGGAAATGACAAGTAGTAATGCTTTTTTCCCAAGATCCAAAAGAAACAAGCCCCTTGTCGGTCTCCTCAACATGCTGAATAGTGATATCTAAGTAAGGGCCCTTTCACATCAGCGTTTTTTGAAATTTGCGGCAGATGCGGTGCAAAAACCGCATCTGCCGCAATTACCGCATACCGGGTGCACTTGCGGCGCGGTTGCGGTAAACGCCATGCAAAGTATAGGCGTACTTGTGGCAGGTGCGGCAAGTGCGGTTTTGCACTTGCGGCAGGTGCGGCAGCGAAAAAAAACGCGGCTGACCGCGGTTTTTTTTGCTACCGCACCTGCCGCAAGTGCAAAACCACACTTGCCGCACCTGCCGCAAGTACGCCTATACTTTGCATGGCGTTTACCGCAACCGCGCCGCAAGTGCACCCGGTATGCGGTAATTGCGGCAGATGCGGTTTTTTCACCGCATCTGCCGCAAATTTCAAAAAACGCTGATGTGAAAGGGCCCTAACCCTGCTAAATGCTGTCAATTATAAACTGTCAGAATTCTGCAGCCTATATATATACACCTAAATCGTCCACCAATCAGTTTTTGGCAGACGGGCGATTTAAACCGCGCTTATGCGGTCATGTGATCCATCAGCTGATTGGGTTGCCCGCCTCTTCCTGGTTAGCTGATTAAGGTCCTTTAGCAATCGGAGGTAGATGCATTGCGGGACACTTGGTGAACAGGTGAGAATTAACTTTTTTATTTTTAACCATTCCTTTATTTAATTTCACTTTTCTGGTAGAGGCAAAGGAAAGTAAGAAAGTGCACCGATCTAAATGTAAGAGTATGATTAGATCGTAGGTGGATATGTGGCACTCACTTTTTTAGGTCTTGCTATCAGGCATATAGGTCACTTGGGACCAGTAGGTATCCAAGGGTAGATTTCCTCTGAAGTCGGTATGCTGCAAATCCCTGGTGGCTAGTATGTAACTCAGAATGAGTTACCATAGGTGTAGGTATCCATTGGATTTTTTACCAGGCTATTTGCACTCCTGGAGGTCTATGATCCAAAACGTCTTTTTATCCAAAAGAGGTTTTTATTGTTTCTCAAGAAAAGCACATACAACGCGTTTCGACAGTAAAAATGTCTTCCTCTGGTGTATTGTTAAAAATGTTCAAAGAGTGTGGATAGCTTGATAGGAAATAGGATTATGCTAAATAGGGTGTGGACCACTAAGGTTAGTTAATGCCACACCTGCTATATAGCTGCTATACAAGTTTGGAAAAATCAGAAGCACATTATAAGAGTTGAAGCGAATACATTACATATGTATTTATAAAAAGCATAGTAAAATTTGATTATGACAGATAAAATATGAAGTATAATTTGTACATATATATCATAAAATGTTCAATATAATTGTTGTATGTGACTAAAATCCATTTAAAACACACATAAAAATATATTCAATGTAAGAAAAAGCGCATTAGAATTATGGAACACACAGTATCTTAAGACCAATTAATTTTATATCCCCTCAATAACTTCATTTAATCTGTCCGGATGTAAAGTCCCCATTTTATAGATCCAATAGGATTACATTTTTCAGTGCTGCTCGGGCAGTTCTCCGGAATTTGCTCCACAGGTGTAACTTTTATGTTGAATTATTTATTATGCTTCAAACATAGGTGTGGGGACAAACTATGTTTCATGAAGCCATTGTTCACATTGTGCCTGTGCCCATTCATACATGTTCTCAGAGACTGGATAGTACGTCCCACGTACTGAATGCCACAGGAACATGTGATGACATACACCACTAATTGGCTGCCACAGGATAATGTCTGTGAAATTGAGAAAGATTCTCCCGTGCTGTTACAGTGAATTCCTGTCACATAGTGATCTATGATCCCACTGCAGCAGCACTTTTTTGAATTGCATCGCATTACACCAGTTTTTTGTTATTGTGATTTTTATATTATATGCTGTTATAAAATTGTATTGCCATCTGTTGTTTTTCTTTATTTCCTCACAGTTTTGATCCTTTTTATGCTTTCACTTTAATAGACATTCATCCTGCGGTTTTTTCAAAACTGTTTTATAGGCACTCACAATTCATTTTTTCGGATATTTTTTATCATAAATTTTTTTTTAATAAAATTTGAGACTGATGTAATCATCTGTACATATATTCATTTTTCTGATTCTATGAAATTGACTAAAAGGAATATTTGTTTTCCACTTTTTGTAGTGCGCACTGTTATAATGTAGGAAGCCATTACTGTCAGGTTTTTTTAAAAAACATTTTACTGACAATTTCTTTGTTTTTATGTGACAATTCCAGATAAGTCTATTTTTTCATTATTTGTCCTGGCAGTGAATGTTATTCCCCACTGGTTCACATTCATCTCGCTGATGAACTGCTCTGCTTTCTCCTGACTTCCCCTCCAAATAATGATCAAATTGTCTATAGAACGACAGAAAAGGGTTATATGATTGACATAATCCTGTTGGGTAATCGGTGATGAGGACTCGAGTAGGCCCATAAACAAGTGTGCAAAACTTTGGGCTACCCGCGTCCCCATCGCTGTACCGAACTGCTGTTTATATAGCTGTTCCTGAAATTTAAAAACTTCAAGAATAAATTTTAGATCTTTCAATAGAAATTCGCTTTGGGAGTCTGGCATATGTCATAATCATATTTCACTATTCTTTTTATATTTATCTAATGTATTTGCGTTGACTATTATTATGTGCTTCTGAATTTTCCAAACTAGTATAGCAGCTATATAGCAGGTATGTCAGGAACTAACCTTAGTGGTCCGCACCCTATTTAGCATAATCCTATTTCCTATAAAGCTATCCATAATCTTGAAACATTTTTAACAATATACCGGAGGAAGACATTTTTTACTGTCGAAACACGTCTGTGCTTTTCTTGAGAAAAAATAAAAACATCTTTTGGATAATAAAAAGTTTTGGATCATAAACCTCCAGGAGTGCAAATAGCCTGGTAAAAATTCCAATGCATTTAATTTCACTTTAGCAGTGTATGTAGATACACTGCTAAAGTGAAATTACGGAAATAGAGCAGTTTTTAGGTACTTAGCATGCTTAATACACAAATATTGGATCTGGGAAACAATCCAATTTTTTCCTGTGTCCGGTGCCCATAGACTGCCAAGTTATAGGTGCAGGATCGCCCTGGATTCGTTTCTGCCCGATTTGATCCGATTTTTTTCAGCAGAGTCCAAAATCAGAGCACTCTCCCGATTTTGGAACTGGGAAAAAAACAGGACAGAAACGAATCCGTAATTGAATTCACAAAACCAGATGGCCATTTATGACTAATCCGGCACCATAGGGATACATAGGAGGCTAAAAACTATCCTGTTCTGTTCTTTTAAAAACAAACCGAACAGGATGGCAAAAACAGTGGTGTGAAACCAGCCTTGCAGATCTGAAGGTCTTCTGGTGGAGGTGTGAACTTTGTCGATATGACTCATGATTTCAGGTGTCACATTGAGTCGCATTTTTAGAGATTGGAATATTCTTATGTATTTGAATTCCCACATTTTTCTTTCTATATTATTTATAAAGTGACCTTTCAATATTAGAACTTTTAAGTCTGCCATGCTGTGTCCAGGTGTAGAGAAGTGTATTCTTACAGGCGTTTCAAGCTCATTTTTTATTGTATGTCTATGTAGATTCATCCTTGTTTGTAATTTTTGCTTTGTTTCACCAATATATGTTCCTTTAGTGCACCTTGTACATTGTATCATGTACGCCACATTGGAGTATGTACATGAAAAAAATTCCAGAGTTAACTCCCTGCTTTATGGCATGGCTGTTATCGGTAAGCAGCGCTGGTAAGCAGGGTCTTAACTCCTGCAGCTCCTGTATGAGTCAGCTCATACAGAAGCCGCTGTGATCTCGCCGCAGTCATCGTTGCTATAGTATCCGCTTATTTGGTTAATATGGCAACAGTGTCAGGAATGACGTCACAGCTTACCAGCTGCCGCCCCTGCTCATTCAGTCATTACAGAGCACGGGGTGGAAGCGTTCTTCCTCCCCATGCTCTGTGGTGTAGCAGAGCTGAATCATTTGAAGAACAGAGAAGACGGAAGAGAAAAGACAGAAGACCAGGATCTTTGGAGGGCTGCGTGGGGGTAATACAGATGAAGTCCCTAAGTATGTCTGTGTCTTTATTTCTAATAAAAAATAATTTTGCTGAGTGGTGTCTTTTTTTTAACCCTGAATTGGAGATTCCTAATGACTGGGTCTAACTTGGTCTGACATTAATCATCTCGGGCTTAATACCAGCTGGTAAAACAAAACTGGTATTAACCCCTTATTACCCAGCATGCCACCCACAACCAGGGCCACTGGAAGAGCCTGGTAAGGCACCTGAAAATGGCGCTTATTATTAATGAGCCATTTTCAGGGGTGGCTGTGGGCTGCTATTCTTTAGCATGGGGGGCCCTATAACAATGGGCCCTCACCCTGCTGAGAGTACCAGGCCTCAGCTGCCTAGTTTTGTCTTGGCTGGCAATGAAAAATAGAGCGAAGCCCATGCATTATTTTTTGCCAGCCAATGGAAAAGTAGGCAGCTGAGAATGGCAGCTCACAACTGTCTGCTTTCTTCGGGCTAGACTTAAAAATGCTGCAAAGCCCCACGCATTTTTTTATATCTATTTATTTAACACCCTAATACGCCAGGTTGGTTGATATACACTAATGTGTATGGCAACCAAGTAGAATCACTGTCCAGATTGAGGAAATCCAGTCTGACTACAACAGCCAATCAAAGAGGCTCTCAAACAGTGTGAGCTTCTCTGATTGGCTGTTTGTCTGACAGTGCAGTGAATATGCAATTAGCTTAGGAGACGGCCTCGGAAGTAGCAGCAGGAGACAGGTGAGCATGATCTAGCTATTCTATCCTATGTATCCTAGCTATTCTTTTTCAAGCATGATAAATACCATGCTAAAATCACTCTCCCTACGCTGTCCCTGTGCTGTCTGTGTGCTTTCCGTGATTTTGTTGGACCCTTTGACTTGCATTGGCGAGTCTCGCACGAGAATCGCATACTGTTGCAGCTTACTGCAACTTTTTTCTCATCCAGATTCTGGATGAGAAAAAAGCTGAAGACACATGGTAATTTGTTCTGACTCACTAAATAACATTGGTCCGAGTGCAATGCGAAATTTTATTGCACTGCACTTGTCCGTTTTTCACACCAGTGTGTCCTTAGCCTTAATTTAACTTCCTTAGATCATCTCTACTTAGCATCACTTCATGTCCTGCTGTAATATCTATTTAAATGTCTCTGTAATTAATTTGTAGTATTGTCTGATGAAGGGCCCATTGAGTCCTGAAAGCTTACAAATATAATTTTTCTAGTTAGCCAATAAAGGTATCACTCCTAGAATACTTTCCTCAAAATATTTTGGGGGACGTAAGTATTTACATGCACTTGTCTTTGAAAGCACTATATGCACATATAAATAGTTTGAGTGTGAAATCTTGCTGACAGATTCTCTTTAATAATTACACACTAGAAATTAACAATATATTGCAATCCGAGAGTCCTCAGTGGTTGATACCTTTTAATGGCTAACTGAAAAGATGGTAAACATAGCAAGCTTTTGGGACACTATGGCCCCTTCGTCAGGCTGATAATGACACAAATTCTGAAGACACACACATGTATACTATACTTAAACAGGATGAGATGTTGCTGTAAATACAACAGATGATGTAAAGCAGAGTCAGGCTGGGGGGGGGGAAGCTGGGAAAGTGAAACCAAAATTCTAAGGTAAGAGGAAGAAGTGTCAAAAGTTAATAGTCCTCTAACTAGAAAAGAGGAGATTATATACCCCAACATTGTTACATCTGGTCACCATATCCCTAAACTGATCTTCATCACCAGATCGGGTGCAGATCTTGTAGCTGACTGGCTGGTACCTTTCCCACCATGGTCTGTTGGGGTTTGTGACAATCAAATTCTCATTAGGAGGTGAAATCTGCAGAAGAAAAAGGTAAAAGATGAGCAATTTTAAGCCGTATAGTACATTACAATTTACCATTGCTTCAAATAAAGCGTCCACAGTGCCTGTAAATCAAAATAAACTGCCTAAATATTAATGTAAAATCTTCAAACGTTATTCCCAATGCAAGAGCACTAAAAAACAAACTAGAGTATATGTTAATGAAAAATTGTAGCTAAATGTCAGAATAAAAACTGCATATATTAATAATAGATCTCTCATACTTGATAAAGATGGACTCATAAAAAGTAATTATTATAATATCAGACAAGAAATCATGCATTAAGGTTTGTATAGTAATTCTGGCATAGATAAGTACACCAGTCTCCTCAGGTCTTAGAGATCTGTTTAATAATGCATGCAGTTTGTATGGTGAAATCTTATGATAGATCCCTATTGAGCTATGTTTAATAAATCAATATCAAGGACCATGGATTTTATGTCTGCATGAGGCGGCCGTCACACGCTGA